>LPNX010443701.1:53888-112811 GCA_001517045.1 Pseudotsuga menziesii
ATCAGAAGGATTCTCATTACATGTTAGACACTGGAAAAGGACTGAAATAAGAATTGCAATGACAAATTAATGATTCTCATTACAAGTTAGACTCTGGAAAAGGACTGAAATAAGAATTGCAATGACAAATTAAAAAAACAGAAGTTATAACAATGAGATCAAGATTCTAAACCTTTGGGATTCAAATTTCTCTTTTAGTCGTGTTGCTTAGACCGAAGCTCCGGTGATTGAGAGATTTATGATAGTTCTGTGCATTAACCTCGGCCCACACTTTTTTCTTCTTTGCACGATCCTCACGCCATTCTTCTAGCTTTTGCTGAAGACGAGTCAGTATTACTGGCAAGGCAACAGCTGGGTCTTTACGTAAACTATCAAGCATGTCAAGTCCATGATGACCATCGATGCGCTTAATGCATCGCAAATTTATAGCTGCCATGCCCAATAATTGAAATAAGTCAAATAAGTCAGAATAATAATTCATCTAGATTTGTGATACTGTTATGTTATCTTAGAGTTATAACCAGAAAACCTGTTAAGTAGTCTTCTATTTGGATAGGACCATCTCGCTTAATTGTATTATTTTGCGTCTTTTCCAATAACTCTTTTAGAGATGTAATGGTAGACTCGGTGGATTCTATGAGCACATCTGACTCAAATCTGAAAATTCCCAATACAAACACTGGTTAATATATAATATATATAAGCTCAGCATCGCATGCCAGAAGTAAGATTTGTTTGACTTTCTATTTTTGCACATTTATAATTTTACTCCATTCAACTGTCTCATTAATTACAAACAGAAAAGACCTTCAATCCTAAAATATACGTGTTACAAACATGGAAATACCTTTCATCTTCGCAACGAAAAAGATTTTTCTCATATTTATTCAGTACTTTATGCTTGAAGGAGTAATCCTCCTCACCACCATTTCTCACAGACACAGACACACAAGTATCATTCAGCACTTCTGCTGCAAGACCAGTGTGATAACAGGCAGCAGATTCCTTATACTGCAAAACATTGAAATTAATGTCAGATTTTCACTACCAATTTTAATAATGTTGCTAGGCATGGCATTTCAGAGGCGCATTTCCACCAGTAATAAAATAGATTTCACTTTGACTTTGTAAATATTTTTAGCCGACAGAATATTATGTAACGTTACTTCTATTTTTTTTAGCCGACATAACATTATGTAACGTTACGTAACGTGACAACGTTACGTAACGTTACAAGATCTCCCCCATACTGGGCTGTAGAGAGCCGCTCGGCTCAATAAATATTTTTAGCCGACAGAATATTATGTAACGTTACTTCTATTTTTTTAGCCGACATAACATTATGTAACGTTACGTAACGTGACAACGTTACGTAACGTTACAAGATCTCCCCCATACTGGGCTGTAGAGAGCCTCTCGGCTCAACAAGAACCTCATTAGAATTCTGAAGAAGACTGTAATTGAAAACCAGAGAAGTTGGCACTCAGCCTTACCCAACGCCCTGTGGGCTGACAGAGTCACCCCCAAGTCTGCAATAGGAGTGTCACCCTATACCCTTGTGTATGGTAAGGAAGCCATCCTACCCCCCAATATCATGCTTCCGTCCTCTATTTTAGCTCAGGAGTCTAGTGGGTCGGAGAGTGAAATTTTACAAGTGAGAATATATAATCTCCTGAAAGCAGAGGAGGCCAGATCCAAGGCCAGAGAACGTTTTAAGTAATAGGAGGGGGTATTAAAAATATGGTTTGACAAACATAAAGATGGGAAAAAGGACTTGGAAGTGGGAGACCTAGTTCTCAAGTGGGATCATCCCCATGATAAGAAGGGAAAGCATACTAAGTTCCAGCAGTTGTGGGTAGGCCCGTTTCAAATCTCAGCAAAACTTGGCCCTGCTACTTATAAGTTGCAAGATTTATAGGGATGGGAGGAGAACTTGCCAGTTAATGGTTTGGTTCTCAAGCCTTACTTTTCTTGAGTTTTCTTTGAGTTTTTCTGTTTTGTATATAAATAAGCTGTTTGGTTGTTTTCGAGTCATGCTTTTATTTGGTTTAAATTTGAGTTTATTGATTTTCAATAAAGGGAGCAAACCTGCGGTTGCATGGAATACATCCGAAATTTTTTGGGTTTGATAAACGTTTTGGTGTCAGACTGTGTGTTGCTAATTTATATGAAAGAATTTGTTCCAGTATAGCGGTTTTTTCGAAGAACTCCGTGTGCATTGAAGTCCTGCTTAACCCCTGTGAAATAAACCAGATTCGAGGAGTCTGGGGTACTATGCTGAGGCTCCATCTACGTCACGTTTAAAATGTTCTAAGGAGCAACAGCCAAGGACCCATGGAAAGGAGCAAGGTGAATAGTATATTAAATATAAATGATCCCATGCCAAGAAATGAATGCCAAAAGGAAAATAAAGAGTCAAAAAACTCCTATGAAAGCATCATAAATCAAAGCAGATGCTGAATTACAAATACTTAATTGCCGAAAGATCCTGTCCGTCCATGGGTTTGAACTTGAAGTACACCACTCACACAAAAGGACATTATGGGATAGAGGATCCTGAATCAAAATTCAGTAAGAAAGGCATGTAAACAAACTCATATGAAATAGGACAAGAGTCCGAGATCACAAGAAAAGTGCGAAAATGGCATGGGAATGGGGAACAAACGGATATTTCTGTTTACCATATGCTCCAATCCTGTGGTCTCCAAAGCTTTTAGCCACCTGAAGACAAAGGTAATAATGAAATTCATCCTCCGGACTCGACATAGTTATCTGGACTTGAAGATTTTGGTTTCCATTCTCCCTAATTGGACTGTCATCAATGATTAAGGGTACCCACTGTTGTCATTTAAGAAATCCATATTGTTGGAAGAATTCAATATGATGTTTTGTTGTCAAACAGTCTGTCACTCAAAGGTTGATCGCTCAGATATCTAGGTTCACCAGGCAGTCGCCAGTTGTTGCACTACAACCTTTTCTCCCCAATTTTCTTAAATTTTGGGGCCCCTCCTTTCCGTTTAAAGCTGCTCTGTTTTCGTTTGATCCATGAAGGTTTGGTCTTGCTTTAGCTTTGTTTGATTCTAATGATTATTTTGCAGCCCATTTCCAGAAGTTGCATGTTTTTAGATTTTGTTATTGGTCGCGGAATCGAATGTGGTCGAATAGCCAGAAACCCGTCTGATCAGTTGCCCATTGTCTCTGAGGTGAATCAGCTGGACCATCGATGTTTTGAGTGTTCCATTACTTAGTTTTTCGAGCGTCTTTTATGTTGAATCGGGGTCTGTAGTATTTTTCTCATCCGTCGTCGTGGCTCTCAAATCGGGTTAGCTTCCGAAGTGTGAAACGATCCACTCCCCGATGCCCACCGCGTGACTATATCTTTTCTTCATCCGCCATTGCGGCCAAGAGATCTATTTCGCTTCCGACGTCTAAGCTTTCTGACTTCTGACTTAAAGTTTTCCTACCCTTTCCATCGCATGCCTGAAGTCTTCCCCCTTCCGCCGTTGCGGCTAGGATAGTGGTTTAGCGTCCGTTATACAAACTCTTCTGACGTCCGATGTAAAGTCTTTCTAGCCCGTGTCTTCGCACCGTTAGCTCTTTTCTATCCGTCGTTGCGGATAGGAGAACCTTCTCCTGTCCGATGTTAGAGCCTTTCGAGGGCCGTTTCAGATCTTCCCACCCAAAAAGACTTAATCCAGCCTCTTGTCGATTATAGAGATGCAGCCAGTCATTTTCCGTGGATTGGTAATTTCATTTCGCATTATTTGTGCAGTTATGTTTTCAATGATTGACTCTCCTTGTTGTTTGTAGGTGAAATCCTGGAAAAGGATAAAAAAATGCCATGGCAAGAAGGGAGGCAGACCGTTGATGGTGGTATGACCAAAACCAGTTCGAAGACAATGAAAGCGTGAGTCCAAAGGATACATCGGTTACTTAACCAATCATGAATATGCAAGAAAAGACAGAACAAAAGGATATGAAGCGTTGGGGACTGAAAGGTCAGAGGTTTTGGAGGGAGCAACCCAAAAGACCTGTTGGGTAGTATAAATAGGTAAAAGAGAGGATTTAAGGGGGCTTTTTCCCTGGAGAATTTTGTAAATGTTTGCTTGTAAGAGGAACTACTTCGTTTTGCAAAGGAAACTGCAATTTTGCCTGTTGGAGAGAGTAAAAAGTGGAATGTATCAATACAATTCAATGAATAATGTTGAAGAGGAACTATTTCGTTTTCAGCTGTGTTTCATTTACTGTAAGAGTATTTAATTTCCTGAACCTATGTTCTCGTTGAATGTTCTTCAGTATCTTTTTGGGGATATTTTCCACTGTGAGTGATAAATGTTGTTTATGAAATAATCGGCTATCTGGTTATTTAAATATCTGCGAATGTTCATGCGTCTTGAAAGAAGTATCAGCTATGTGTGATTCTTCATAATGCATGTGCAAAATAGATCACTTACCAATGAATGATAATCTTGCTCCCTAGGGATAATTTAGGTAGTCAGTTTGCTTTTGTCGTATGCGATTTGGATGCTTGTGAGCCATAAGACGAAAGGTAAGAACCTGCGCATCACGTTGTGACTATTCCTGGCATCTTTATCACTCTGCATTTAGTTAGGCACTTGCATTTCATTTCTTAAGTCAAAATACAAAAAACTCGGTGGACCGAGCCGCAACCGGTAAAACCCTTAGTTTTGTTACCTTGACTTACGGTAGCCGGACCGCAACCCGAACGGATTCCCTACACCAAACAGTCAACGGGCTAGTTGGGAATGTTGACTGGGGAGAATCCCTCACTGTTGCTGCCTGCGATTTTCCAGGCCTCAACAGGTTGCCATCATCCAAATTGAATTTAGGAACTGTATCAATGTTGGGTAGTTTTGTTCTTACTAAGGACTGGTTGAAGATGCTCACGACTTTATTTGCAGTTGCTTATGTAATGTATTTTGTCACTTGAACATCTAAAGTATCCCGCAAGTCTGTTTTATCCAAAAGTAAGTATGGATTTTCCTCCATAAAGTGATAATGAATGCCAAGATGAATAAGGAAGGTTTGTTGTGATCAATACCAAAAAAAAATCAAGTCTAGATGTTGTAAATACACGTTGGGTAGATGATATTTCTCCACTGTTGTTGGTCATATTGGGGGTGAGGTATCCATTCAATCCAAAAAGATGCCACCAAAATTATCAGCTCTGGAAAGGATAATATATCATCGTTTTGTTATCAGTTACTATGTGAAGAAGTACATATTTAGTCAAATAAATACTCAGGCATAAAAACAGGCCTAAAAGAGTATTACAGTGTTTAAGATAAATTTGGAATATCATCATACTGAAGCATATACTTCAGGAAATGCTCCTAAGCGATACTGGAAAATATGTTGTAAGAATGTGTCTTGCACAGTAACTTTATGGAGTCAATATATGCTACCAATGGTTCATAAAATTTATGAGTTTGACTGTAAATGGCACATCTGTTTCTCCTAACTGTCATACTTAACATCAGCTAGTGATCACACTTTAGCAAAAGATTATGTAGAATTACCTCTCATTTATTCTTGTCAGTGTTATATCTAAGCAATTGATTTTATAAATAGTGCAAATTGAACTAGAAGTTGTAGGACAAACCTAAATGTTAATCCTCAGATGTTTCAACTATAAACATGGATCATTTATATTAATTGGTGCAATCTTAGAAGATAAGAATTTTATCTGAATAGCAATGAATTTATTGATGTGCATTGAGATGAAAAGTTCAAAACTATACTATTCTTTTTTATGAGTGAACTAAGGATGATCTAGTTTTGTGAGTGCATATTCCCAGAATTAGTGACTATGCCCATAATTAGTGTAAATTGAAACAAATGATGTAGGAGAACTATCAATGTTAATCATCATATGTTTCATCTATAAAAAAAAATGATTGTTTCCATTAATTGGTGCAATATTAGAAGCTGAGAATATACCCAAATAGCAATGTGTTTATGGATGTGGCTTGAGATTCAAAGCTTAGAATTTTATTATTATTTTTAAGATCAAAGGATATATGGTTTTCGAACATTTGCAAGACAAGGTCCATCTGTTATTCTCCTCCCACCTTAGTTTGTTGTATTGATGAAGTGTTCAAGCTTATTTTCATTTCCAAAATGAGGACGATCTATTTTTTGTGAGTTATTTTTATAATTAGTGCCTAATTCCTCACAAAGGAAACTTTATCATTCTCCTCTCACCCTAGTTTGTTGTATTGATGAAGTGTTCAAGCTTATTTTCATTTCCAAAACGAAGATGATCTATTTTTTGTGAGTTCTTTTGAGAATTAGTGCCTAATTCCTCATAAAGGAAACTTTATTCTCTTCTTGAGATATTATATATACAATAATTTTATAGTATAATTGTTATAGATCTAAAGAGGTCACCTCCATTCAAATGTATATCCCACGAAATTACAAGTAGAACTCATTAGAAGAATCCAACCTAGTTTGTTTATTATTGGAATGATCTAGACAACAAATGACCATTTAATAACACAATAGCTTGAGTTGATGTGGACTAACAAATATAACTTGAAATTACTAATGATATATTCCATTATCCACACATTAAGAAATAAATAAATCCAAAGAAACACTTAGAAGCCTTAGTGTCAAACCCTTGGAATTGTGTGGGGTAGAAGGATTTATAGTATTGACTTTATTCTCAGTTTTCCCATTTATAAATATAGAATCCCCTTGATCCTATATTCCTTCAGTTATGGAATAATCCCCATCTCCTTTTTGTTCAGATATTTTTGGATATCCTCCTTTGTATTTTGGATGATCAAACTTTCATTTTGCACCATACTCGCAAATACATGTATTAACAAAAAAAACTAAGTTCCACAACAAAAAAATCCAATAAAACAATAGTTCAAAAAAATATATAAGATGATTAGTTTAAGAGAAGAAGTAGAACATGAAATCATGAAAATTATCACTAAATAGCTTACAACACACTTAATCTCATCGAGCCTCTTTGGTAATGAACCAACATCTAAAGAAATAGGCCTCACCTACAAATAGGAAAAAATCATACAAATCATGACTAATTCCAAATCATATTAAATGGAAGACAAAACAATGGATCAAAACATTGATTGAGTTGAGTACAACCTCACTTCCATCAAAATTCTCAATTGATTTTTGAGTTACTTGCCTATCTTTTGGGTCATGAAACTTGCATTTGGAACCAAATTTGCAGATGCTAGTTTCGTATAATACTAAGTTCAATGATATGAGAACCATCAAGAAACAAAAAAAAGAAGTAAATTACAACAATATCAAAAGAAATAAAACGACACATAAAAAAATCTATATTACATCAAGATCAAAAAAATGTTAGTTAGCACAAAATACAAATTTTAACTCTCTTTAACTTACAAGACACTTGGGCTCTCTTGGCCTCTATAGAGGGGAGTCACTGCTTCTGGAGAGAGATGCCACCTAGAGCCACACAAATGATATACACACCTTTTGATGATTATTGGATGGAAGCATTGTATTCTATTGTCTCCTTGCACTTACCAACAAAAAGCATCAATGCCATTCAAAACAATAGTGAAGGTACTATTCCAGTATGTCAATGTCATTCAAAACAACAATGAAGGAACCATTACAGAGTGTGTGTACCCTTAATCTAGGGAAAACCATTACAAAGTGTGTGTACCCTTAATCTACGAAATAATTCATTGAATGTTGAAATCTTCCTACTTTTCTTATCTTGCTAGAAACATTCACCCTGTAGATTGATGAGGGAACCACAAATTTCATAGGATTTTATGGAAGGCATATTGTATTGCTAAATGAGCAAGTTTAGGGACTTCTGTTGTTTCCCCTATTTGCATAGTTATGTGATTATGAGTGGCACAAATTTTGTCACCATATTTCTTGAATGAATGTAGAGATCAATACAAGCTATAGAATCATTTATTTGACCTCAAAAATGCAATATCAACAAATTCAAAACTCCTGCTACTAATGCAAGTATTATTGTTTCATTTATTTTAGTGCATATGCGGTTGTGTTCTCCAAAGAATGTTCTTTTGGACAAATTTTTATCTTGAATTATTTGCATGACTATTGAATGCTTTACATTTAATTCTTCTTAATTTTAAATGGTGTATAATTTGTTATATATCCCATGCATCATTATGGATATTAGATTAGTTGTATTTTATCTATTGCATTTCAAAAACCCTAAACGATGGATCCAGATGCAATTGATAAAGCCTAAAAACCAAAATGACTATCAGGACAAGATTCAGATGGGTTCCCTATTCCAAACCATGTCATCTCTAATCAATACTTTTCACCAGGGGTAACCCCTATTGCCATTGCACAAGGAAATTACACCATGCCAACACCAACTGGTATCAAGCATTAGAATTTATCTGTATTAGTACCACCTAAATAATGTTTGTATGCAATAAATAATACCCAATTTTAATGATTGTAGGTACCACCAAATAGGTACTTGTCAGATCTATCTTCTTCAAGTGAGGAAGATAAACTAGAAGAGGTTAAAAGCGAGACATCTAATACAAGATCTAATAGGTCGAGCTCAACTAGAGGTGAAAAGGTAAGGAGAAAATTTCATAGACACATGTAACTTTTTGTTTCTGAAGGAGGATCATGTTGTTATGATAATGAGTGCACAGGTGAAATTGATTTTCCCATGAGGTATAAACATCTTGGCAAATGATGGCTACCCAAGGAGCTACCCAAAGTGGACACATATTTCTTCCTCAATGCGAGGACTTATTGCATTGCTCCATCCTCTTTACATGGACTGGGGATATTTTCCATGGATGGCATAAAGGTGTCATATGAAATTGAAACTGAATTGATGGGGTATGTCGGTCCATGCTACAAATACAATGACTGGTTTTTGTTGGTCTGATATACGTGAAGTATGAGGACATATAGAGTGGAAGCAAATTATTGTCAACTATTGGACAACAGTCTGAACAAAGGAGCAACTGTGTATATTGATGGAAGGCTAAAATATTCAGAAAATGTTGCAGGGTTTATAAATAGCACATGACTGGGGTAAACACATAAGATACCCAATTGCTTATTTGAGGGGCGTGAAGGAAATCGTGTATTCGTATGTGCAACAAAATCAATAGCTGCAGGTGAAGAGTTGTTGATTGATTACGGTTTGAATCGAACAAATGCGGGGGTTTCTATTATGGGGGTAAGTTTATTATACAACATTTAACTCAACCTTTGATCGATGACTTGTTATTTTTCTCTTGCATCAAGTTTATTTATGTCATGCTATTTATAATATACACATGGTTAATTATATGTCATGCTTTTCATTAATCACATTTGAGAGATATTGTTATCTATGTAATCTTCATTTTTAATATGTCTTAATTCTTTTATTGTGGCAGGGTGATTGTGGCCATATGCCACAAGCTGGCCGTGGAAAGTCACCAATGGTGACAGATGAGGTAAATATTAGTTTAATAGTACCTAATAGCATCAATGTAATAGTACCACAATTCATGATTATATTACATCTGTTAACATTTGACATTTTTTTTGCTATTGAGCTCAATATTTTAATATGATATCTTTCTTATTGTATTGTGGCAGGGGGTCGGTACTATAAGCTCACTCGGAGCTTCTAGACAGGTAAAGTTGACTCTCATAGTAGAAATAAAGTTTTTTTTATAATAATCAAGTTTATTATACATGGATCAAATTTAAGTTATCGATATGAATATGTCTTTCTTATTGTATTATGGAATTATGACTGTGGGAAGGCAACAATGCCGTTGCATCAGGTAAATGATAGTGTAATAGTACCTAAACATGATTATAATACTTTTTTTTTGTTATTATATGCATTATATACTTTTTATGTGATTTTTTGATTGATGTTCGTAGAGCACACCACACCAAGGTGATATGTGGTTAATGACGTAGATATATATTATTCAACCAATCCAAAGGATACTATGAAATAGGATTTGATAAAGTGCAATCAAGAACTTATTGATCTGATTTTAATCAATCCCGTGACTGAAGAAATACAAGCACAAATTGATGAATTGAATAGAAATATAAAAAGATACGGGGTAAGGGGCATCTTTGAAATTTTTTACGAACTACATATATTCATTTAAGTTATTTTAGTTATTTTATTTATATGTTCTAATCAATTGAAGTTTTATTCTATAGAGTTATTTGGAGCCAAAAATCAAGGAACAAGAACAGGTTGAACAGGACAGTATAGTTAGTAGCGACGCTTCAACACTTCGTAAAGATATCGTACCAACGGTCCTATTTTCCTCTCCTACAAAACAATGCACTTTACATGCCACACCCTCAATGGATGTTGGAGGTGAATATGGCCCTTCAAACACCGCTACTCCACATGATGATAGAGAGGACGGTGACATCGATGGTGATAGTTGCTATCTGGGCTCAATGCGTGTGGTTAGCAAGGGATCATTTCCCGTTAGCTTCTTGGTGGACGTTGATTGTATTCCAATCAAGATACTGAAGATTGCAGGTATTATTTAATTTATTATTTGTTTTTTATTCATGTAATTCAAATCCACATAACTCAAACTAGTTTTAATTAATGATCATATGTTTTTTGCAGGAAATAATGTCTTTAATAAGAATCTGCGTGAAAAGGTGTTGGATATTTTTGGGCCTACCATTCGTACATGGTGGAATGCCCAAAATGGAAAATTGAAAGATGATTTGATGTACCACATGGTCGGCTTTTTTGGTGAAACCTTCAACAAAAAATGTGTCACCACAACAGCTAGGTTAAATTTGAAATATGTCAGGGTAGATTATAGGGACAATCTACAAAATAACCACAAATATGAGTGTCCTCCGATGGTTCCATAGAAAGAGTGGAAGGTGCTCATCAAGGATGCAAAGGAGAATGCATTGAGAAAACAAGGAAATACTAAGCCAATCGGTTCAAGAAGGTATGGAACATATATTTTAACTTTTAAATAAATTTAAGTTTCAATATCTAACGTATTTACAACCTTTCATAGGTTGTTCAATACATCTAAAGCAACAATGACACAAATGGAAAAAAATGGGCAACATAGAATGGGCCAAGGTGGATATCGCAAGCTAAGGGAATGAATTGTAAGAATCATTTGATCATTATTTGTAGTCAACAATTAATTGTTTTTTCTAAATGTATTTTGTAATTAGGAATAATGCACCTTCTGCGGACAGAAGTTGTTCCTCTGGTCTGAATGGTTCAGATCCAGAACAAATGAGTGAATAACTCGGTTGAAGACCTTCCCTGAATGTTATAGAATCCTAGAATATAGCTTTGATGAAAGACCTGTATACCTGTAAGACATATCAAACATACAAAGAAATCAAAGCATCCAAAAAAACATCTACATGTCCATATTAGTGACTAAGAAATCCAATAACATATATGCGAGATTTACACAACAAACATGTGGGAAGGAAATCAACTTTGCATTAGAGAATAAGTGAAAGAGCTTACAACCATATGCCTTAGTGTTGAGACACTCCTTCACAAAACTAACACCTCATCCCCGATAGCTCCAACTTGCTCCACAATTGCTCTCTGATGGATTAGGCCAGGGTATCAATTCAACAGCATAACTCTACTATTCTTCTCCTCTCCCTCAACTATGGATATGAGCTTGTATTTATAAGGCTCAATGGATAGGGATAGTTGAGAGAATTATGGGTGAGGTGGCTCTAAGATCCTACCAAGAGGGATCTCGACTCCAACTAACCTAGATTGATAGGGATAAGGGAGGACACGAGGATCATGATCTAGAAGCCCTGAGAATCTTCTCTTTTTCCATTTTTACCAAGGGTACTGCTTTTGTTCCCTTATGACAAAGCGGTTTAGGTGAGAACCACTCCAAGAGCAAAGCCCATGCATGGTGGCACCACTTTTCTATAACAGAACACAGGCAGTCCTGAACAAGGTACTGCTCATCAGCTAAAGGGAAAGCGCAGTGCTAGGTTTTTTCAAGTAGAATTGATATCCAGAGCAAGTTTCCACTTAAAGTTTGGGATTTTAGGGAAAAAATAGGGGTTAAGGATCTCATCATATGTTGGTGAAAGGATTTGGGTATAACATAATTCCCCCCAAAGCATGAGGCTTAGAGGGATACGATGAGCGAGAGATTTGAGAGAACAAGTTGTCACTTCGAGGTGAGGGTTAGCTTGATCAGAGAGTGTCGTCAAGTAAGAATCTGTAGTACATCAATACTTTTGACTCATAGACAAATGTAACCAACGCATGGCTGCAGACCAATACAAGGCAAATCCATGAGAGGAATAAACAACCATGGCTACTAGAATACAGTGTAGATCCATGTGATAGAGGACTCAAACTTGGACATAGCTACTAGACATACAATGTAGATCTATGTCACACAGACGCAAATTTGAGCATAGCCATGAACATACAAATGTGGATCCATTATTACAAAACTCCATCGCAACGTGGGGAGAGCAATGAGTGCTAAACAAGTACCCAGGGTCTTCATCTCATTTTCCACAAAGTACGATTCTATCCATGTGATTACAATGTTCTGAAGTCGAACATGGTAGAAACCACTTGATTACCAACCAATGATGTGAACCGTTAACAAGTGTGAGAGAGAACACCATTGATGTCAATGATTCCCAAGGTACCCTAGTACAATCTACTGAGCGTGAATAGATGTCTTGATGTCAAACACCCAGTCGATTCTATCGATCAAAGGTCAATGATGTGAACCTATGTAGAGAGTGAGAGTTTCTATCATTGAGGCATACAAATCTCAAGGTACTAAATTTATTTCTAAGACTATTCCCTGGATGATGAGCTGATGTCGACAGGAATAGTCTCATCGAAGGAGGGCCATGATGAATCCCATATCGATGACATGAAACTCAGAGAAAAGTTTTGGAATGATGTGAATGAGGTAACCATAAGACTGACTCAAAAGTACTGACAGAGAGACTATTTTGACTACAGAGGTAAACTTTTTCAACTTCCCTTTGAACATCGGGCGGCATGACAAAATACTTGGTAGCATGACTAGACCAGACAAACACATAGTACGATGGTGGACAATGCATTCTTTTGAAAGACTCAAAGGAGTGACATGACTCATGAAAGTGGATCGCCATGGAAATCAGCTGAATACTCAATCAAGTAAAATGATATGTAGACAAGTGCCATGTTCAAAGGTAACGACAAACTGCCATTTATTTGGAAAATGATTCCCTTCCCATAATTTCCCCATCATGGTTGATGAGTGCCTCCTTTCATTTTTACGATTTCAAAGAGGGTAACAAACACTCGTTATAGCTCGTGCAGAGACAAGTCCAAACTCATATGTTTTACAAACCTGAGAGAGGAGGGGTTCGTTCCCAAAAGAGGGTCTCTCAATGTTTAATTTAACGAGTCCAATGAAAGTTAACTCGATATTGTTCATGTTTATAGAGTCTGAACGACCATGGAAGAAGACTCCACAAGGTCCTTTTTCGTAAATAGTTTATCCGAACCGAAAAAGAGAGAACCTACCGTCAAAGAGATGACTCTTCAAATACTTTTACGAATATGAAGAAGACAAGTACTTGACTATCTTTTCACATTTGAGTCCGAAAAGAGATTAAAGAAGACTCTATTATACTTTTCCATGTTTGAATCCAGAGCATGAAAAAGTAATAAACTAAGCTCAAACCAAATTTCATGTTTTAAGCAGAGCATGAAGAATGAAAAGTAAGCTCAACACCATCTTACTGTTTTTAATGAGCTCGAAGATCAGTTGAAAGAATGCTCGAATATTGGTTTCATTTTTACGCAAGATCGAAACCAATGGGTAAAGTATGCTTGAAAAATCCCATTAACATGATATACATAGGTTGGAATCTTCCCCCCAGCATTATTGCTAGCGAAGCTTACCCCTAGCATGGTTTCTAGCGGCTCGACATGCCCCCAAGCTTCGTTACATTTGACAATTCTTCTTCCATACCTAACCTGAAAACCTGGTTACTAATGTGAAAATGTTCACCAGGGGGGTAGGAAGAATGAGAATCAGGCAGGTGAAAAGAAGGTTCAAGTTCTAACACTAAAGTGAAGACTCGACTCAAGGGAAGGGGATATGTTTAATTTTTACACAAGATTGAAATGGAAGGTAACTATGTTTGGAACATGGTTTCATTTTTATGCAAGCTTGAAACCAAAAGGTAAACTATTCTTAAGGAAACCTACTTCATTTTTTAACGAGCTTGAAATAGAAAATGAACTATGCTCAAGAATGGTTTCCTTTTTATGCAAGCTTGAAACCAAAAGGTGAACTATGCTTGAGAAGATCTATTTCATTTTTTAACGAGCTTGACATAGAATGGGAACTTTGCTCAAAGGAATCTGTTTCATTTTTTAACAAGCTTGACACAGAATGGGAACTATGCTCACCACATGGTTTCATTTTTATGCAAGCTTGAAACCAAAAGGTAAACTATGCTTAAGGAGTGGTTTTATTTTTTAACGAGCTTAAAACCAAAAGTAAACTATTCTCTCAAACCTGCTCCTACTAAACATGATATCCATAGGTTGGTAGGTTGCCCCCATTTCATAAAATCTAGCGGCTTAGCTCCATTATGATGTCCATGGACTAGAGCCATGCCCCCCATTTTACCTATGATGGGAAGAAGCTAACTAGAATAAGGGGAAGGAACTATAAGAACATGCGGCACATTCAGGGCAGTATGATTACTAGGTGTAATGTGATGGTTAGGTGTAACAAAAGAAAGCTTATCAATGGTCACAATCTTCCCATCATGGGGAAAGTGCATAACTCTAAAGAGTGTGGACACTACAGCTTTCATGGCATAAAAATAACCACGTCCAAGGAGAAGATTAAAATCTAAAGGACCTTGGACCACCATAACATCAATGCAGATAGTCTTCCCTCCTAATGTAATAGGTAAATAAGGAAGGGTCCCTAAAGGTGCAGTAGGGCTGCGATTAAAAGCCAGTATCTGATCAATGGGTAGCACAAGCTAAGGTGAACCTAAAGCTTGCCAAGCAGTTGAGGATAGAATACTAACAGAAGCCCCTTCATCAACAATAGTGCAAAGAATACGCCTAGCAGTAAAATTCACAACTATCTGGAAAGGAATACTCGAATGAAGACAAAACTATGTTAGGTTACTCCAATCAAAGGAAATAACCTCACTACTTGAAGAGGGTTCTGTCGAAACGGACAAAATTTCCTGTTGTTGAGAACAATTAGAATGAAGCATTAAAACTTATGCAAATTTCAGTTCATTCTCTACTGGAAGAGAAGAACAAGACGAATATTTGGTCAAAGAGACTACTTCAGTCTTAACACTCTCTAATGAAAGAGCGGGATCGGGTGGAAATGACATCGACTCGACCACTTCACTCTCCGAAGGAAGAGTGGGATCAATTATAGATGAAATTGAATTGATCACTTGGTCAACTAGCAAGGAATTGAGGGATAACTTACTATCACTTGTTGGAGTCACTTGTTGATGATCAGTAATATTTTCCAACCAACGTGAAGCTTCATCCATGCTTGGACAAAGAAAAGTACGATGCATAGCCTTACATATCAAACAAGGATACAAGAATTTACCCTTACGACCTTTTACCAATGGGTCATTGGTTGAGGGAGTATCATCAACATGATGACCATAGGTTGATGACACAGACGGTTTGGACTCTTTAGACTAGTCTTCTTGTACACGGAAGAGACCAGGACACTCCTTAAGAAGGTGGTCCCCCTTGCAAAGCTTATAAGGGAACTTGGGTTTTTTGAGTGTTCTCTTAGAATGGGCACCATCAATAGCAGATGGTTGCTTCTTTTTCTCTTTCTTATCCTTCTTCTTCTTACCCTTCCATTTCTTCTTCTTCTTATCCATCTTACTACTAATCGTAGAGCTTTGGTCAAGCGAAGAAGAAGAAAGGGATGAAGCCGCAACCGACGAAGAGGGAGAGGGATTAGGTTGAGGTTGATCCTCTCTCGAAGGAGAGGTGAAATTTGAGACATTAGGTGTAATAGGAATTACCGGATTAAAAATCCAAATTGGTAATCCTATAGTTAATCCAAGGAGATTTAGAGTGTCAATAAAGGGAGGACCAATACCTTCACTTGGAGGGAATACAAAAGGTACACCTTAGAAAGGGACCTCTTGAGTGGTAGTCCCAGATTGGGATGCCATCTCTAAACTCTCTAAAAACCCCCTAAATACCACGCACATGAAAGCACTACTCAAAGTTTGGGATTTTAGGGCAAACATAGGGGTTAAGGATCTCATCACATGTTGGTGACATGATTTGGGTATAACATATTTAACAATTAATTGATTTATCACAAACACTTTACATGGTGTTATGCATTGCAAGGAAATGCTTTTCAAGAGGAAGCTGCTGATGAAGACTTGAAGCTCGGCTTCAAGTACGGTTTTCAGCAAGTGCTAGAACATCGAAAAATATTGGGGAAAACCTCAGTTTCCCCATTTATTAACTCATAGGTAAATAAAATCAATAAGGACATCATTATAATGAACTTGCGTAATCTATCCATGAATGATTACATTAAAAAATGAATGTATTTTTTTCTCTTTAGGGTAATACCTACAAAAGCAGCGAGGTAGCGGTGTGGTAGCGGTACCGAACCGACACCACGTGATGGTGGTGAGATGCCTATCCATTTAGGTATGAATGCTATAAAACAGATGTATTCAATATGATTTTAAATACATAATTGATTACGTTTACCAATTAATATTTTTCTATGAATGGAAAAGCATGTACCTTCTCATGCTCAATCGAAAGAGGAACAAATGATAGAGCCAATGAAAACTTTAGTTGACTCGACTAGTCAGCCAACAGGTAAAGATCATTGTAATGAAATTGAAAATAATGAAAAACGTATATCAATAATAACTTCGAACTTATATCTATATAATTGTCTTGGTTTCTGTAGATGATTCCCCTGTCCATCCACCCTCACCCCCTCCTAATTGATGTACCAGAAGTATGGTGCGGGGATACATATCCACACAATCAATGGAAAAAGAGGGAACAACAATTACAATGGGGAAAGACACCAAAGATGAAATCCCCCTTTTACAATTTATGATAAAAAAAAAACATAAAAAGTGTGGTTGTAAACATTTAAGATTTGTATTTGAATGAGTGAAGGCATGAACTATTTTCAGTTGTGTTACAAGTTTATTAAACTAGTCATTGCATGATGATATTTTAGAATTGAGGTTTCACATCTACATGTTATTGCTCAGATCATATGTTTGAATACGTGTGACCTATTTAGATGACTATCGTTATCCTCAAGGGACTAGCCACCCCTTCCTGAGTTAACCTGAGGAATATGAGACGACCATATAGTTTTTAATTGTTTTACTTCTATTACTGCTTTTGTTTTCAGTACTTTAATTATTTATGTAACTCTATGTTTGATAGTACTGTGCTGATTAGAACAATTAATATTATTATGTTTGTGCATTTTGAAATTTATATGCGAAATGTTTGTTCACTTTGTTGCATAGCATATTATTGAATATGTGTGACATCTTCCAAGGAATAATGTTATTGTCAAGGGGCTGGCCAGCCCTTGCTGAGTTAACTTGAGGAATATGAGATGACCACATGGCCTTCGTTATCCTGGGATGATGATTATGAGCTTCCTCTCATTGCATGAGACACACGGGACGTATGACCACATACAGTTGATAAGGTAGGGTAACCTACCTTTGACATTGAATTGATGTGCATGAGCCTAGTAAATGGATCCAGGGTTCTTTATTATGATACATTGACTTGCATTTTTACTTGTATGTGATGTTTAGCCTTGCATGTTTATCCTTGCATGTTTACTTGTATGTGATGTTTAGCCTTGCATTTTTACTTGACTTGCATGCTTACTTGTATGTGATGTCTAGTCTTGCATGGTTCATGACGCTTGGTTCATAATGGTTACTTGAATTTCATTTTTATGTTGACTTGCATGTTTACTTGTATGGGATTATCTTTTTTAGGTTCTTTTCTAATTTAGAGTCCTCTCCTTTAACCTGTTTGTTGGTCTAGTTGAGTCTCATGGAACTAACCTAATGCTAAGAGGTTGAATTCTAAGGATAAGGGAGGTCTTCCCCAACATCTGAATAAATTTTCTTTCTCCTTAGTCATTTCAGCATTGCAAATGATAATGTGACATGTCCACAATAATGAATTAGTTTGTCTTCTCGGTGTCAATGGGCACAATGTAGTTTCCATATTCAAATGTAAATCAAAATAGCAGTGCAATTATTGAACTTCTATAATTCCTTATATTGCTTATAATATGTTTATTTGTATATGATTAACTGAAATCTTTGTACATTGCAAGTTATCCATGACTTTAATGGATGTGCATTTGTATAGGTTGGATACATTGTGACTTCATGCTTTTTAAATCAGAATCATGACTTCTTAGGGTTGAACATTGACTCAAAACTGTCGATTTATTGCTTATTCCACTAAGGTTTATTGCTTATTCCACTCAAATGCATTCCCAGAACCTCCTTAAGGGTGTTGTACATGCTTCAAAAACCACCCAGAACTTGTCAAAACTAACTTGTTTTTGTTATTTTCTATCACTATTTTAGGGTTGGTTTGACCCTTAGACATGCCCAGATTCAACCTTAATGCTTTTTAAGTGGATCCAACATGCCCAAAATTGCCAATAAATGCTCAAAAAGTGCTAGAAAATGTGTTTTTATTGTGCCTATGACTCAAAATTCCACCCATATTTGATATTGTAGTTTGTAGGAGGAATGATAAGTGCCCAGAACTACTTCTCACTTGAAAATAAAACCGAAATTCATCTAAGAAGTTCCCAGGCATGAAATTGTCGAATAATATGAGTTTATTGTTGTTTTCAGGTTGTTTGAGGGTTATTTATGGCCGGACCTGATTTTAGGGTTGTTTGTGCTCAAAGGACTGCTCATAATTGCATTTCATGTTGATTTAAGGCCTTTTTTTATCACTAACCTACCTCCACCAACTGCCCATATCTACTTTTTAGTTATGTTTACACCTTTTTCTATGGAAAAAAAGCACCTAGAATTCATAATGTTGATGTCAATTTCTGATTAGGATGTCAAAAAAACCACCATTTATATCGATAAAGGAGGTTTGAGGCTGTTGGAATGCACAGGTTGCCTAATGATGTCTATTTACCACTTCTAAATGTGCTTCTCTTAATAGTATAGGGTCTAGAATTTCCCAGAGATGAGGTACATAAAAAATGTAGGCATAAATAAGGAACAAATTGGATACCTTCCATATGTCTTCACCTTGGAACGAAATGTTGTGGATAGGTATTATGAAACATATTACTATACTATATATGCTTCTACAGTTATGCCACTATTGGCACAAATTATCCTTACTACTGGATTTCATTACCATCTCTTGGGGATGTTTCCATGAATTTTTTCTTACTTTCTAGTAGGATGCTGTTGATACAAATATCCTTTTATGCCTAGGTCATCCCTCTTTCATGATAGTTGTTCTTCATCCCCAACACTAGCACATTATGTTGTTGGGGTTGCTTCATTACCTTTGGTCCCCATAACTTCTCTTTTAAGGATGCAAACAGGGCCAAAACTGGTCTAAATAACCATACCATTGTAAGGTACAACCCAAATGAAAATACCAATTTATCTTTGACATAACCCACTTCCATGCAAGATCAATAACACATTCCAAAGTCTAATAAAAAATAGTTATGTAAAAAATCTACTACAAGGAACCAATCCAGAATTTGACCATAAAGAACCCTAGATCCATTTACAGGCTTAAGCATATATGAGCAATATTTGAATAAAAGTTCAGTACAAACTAGTATTGAAATAGAAATTATAATTAAAATTATTAAATAATACGACTAATTGGTTTAATAAATATGTATTATTTAAAATTATTAAATAATACGACTAAAGCAGGTTGATATCACATGCTAAATTTTATTTATTTGGGGTTAGAGAAAGGATTACAAATACCATATAGTGTACCCAATACACTGCATTTCTTGGGCTTGAAATATTCATCTGCTAACCAATGTACTTGTACTTTTCTTGTCTTTCTATAGAATCTTGCTTTGTACTTATTTTGCTTGTATTCATGTTATATATTTTCTTTTGTAAAACCTAGAAGGTTTATTATTAGTAATTCAGATGCTATAATAGGTCTCTCAGATTCTAGATCGTTGTCACATCTAAGTCTATTTATAACTTGGGAAAGTGATACTCTGTATTTGATGCCCACGGAGGGAGACCTATCTATTTGAAGTTATTTTTTAATAGTGCACTTTATTTACATATATTTGAAGGAATGGCTTCACCAATTTGAGTTGGTTGGATTAAGAACAAAGATAATTCAGGTGTAGTGAGGCTAGTGAGTCCTATGGCCTACTACCATTGACAAAGGTTATTCTGTAGGCATAAGGGCTATGATTTTCATCAATAATTAGCTATCTTGAAGGATACATTTGATGGAATGTTTACCATATTGTTGTACAAGATAATGCACCTAATAACCTTAGGTCTGGGGTTACCAACATACTCAATTACTTGCAGACAATTGACTTCTAAAGTGCATAATAGGAAATAAGAGGGTTAGAAGGACTTACTCAATTAACGAAGGTCGGTCCTTGCTAGTCTTCTTCCGTTCTGCTTCACTTCCAAAGTCTTCAAGGCTCACTCCTCTTTAACCTGTTCAGAGACAACCTTCCAGATATAGAATGGTTCATATATATATATTAGCAGGTTAGATAAATCAGATATGAAATACTGAAGCATAAACAATTATCAAACCAAGATATATGAGACACATGTGGAAGAAGTAATCTCTTTATTATCAATAATGAGAAAGTTCAGAGTACAACCAAACGTCTGAGACAAGGACTCATATGTCACCAAAGGATTCTGAGTTCACTGCTCCAAAGAAATCTGTATACAATCCACCAGCATAACTTTTCTCTCCAAATCTGTATATCTAACACCCTCCCCAAGGCCTATATTTATATGGGGGAAATAAGGAAGTTTCAGAGGTTGAGGAGGTTGAGGCAGTTAAGGTGATTAAGGAAATAATGCTTAACTAATCTCAAGCCAGTGCGTGTTTTTATGTTTAAATGCTAAGAAACACATTCGCGGGTATGTAGTAGAGAAACCCACGAATGATTCGCGACTCATCCTAAGGGCAACCCGCGAATACATGGATTCGCAACTTGCATCAACCGGGACTCGCAAATGACTCGCGAGTTGTACAACGGGAGAGTCGCAAATAAAACTTAACATATAAAAATGGCAAAGTGAACAGCTGGATAGAGGAGGAATGTATCATAAGTAGCTCATCAATAGTACCCTGGGCAAACCTCAATCCATAAATGTCCTTTTGTGTGCCAACATGAGGAATGTCGGCACTCGGACGGAGAGGTGCCATTTAGGTGGATAACAGATGCCCCCTAATGTATGAGGTCAGAGGGAAACGATGGCCGAAATACATTATAATCAACAGCTTTGGAGAACTCAGAAATCCAATGGAGCAGAAAGAGTACCTGAAACAAATACATATGAAAATCATATACAAAGTTACATCTGAGGATGCTATGTTCAATATACTGGAACACTGGCTCCTTTAACAATCTGTGAGTACATCATATAATACGGGTATAAAAACACGTATATTACAAAAGTGGATCGAAGCCACAATATACAATGAGTCTTCAAAGATCTGGAAGCTGTGTATAGGCAGAGAACATAATCTTGCGCAACTTAGTCCACAGGGGAGGAACTAAGGTCTTCATAAAGGATCCCAAAGAACCAGTACAATCCAAGCCATGTGAATAAGAGAAGCTGAAGTCGAACATGGAAAGGATTCAACAGTTTGTCAATCAATAGATGATAATTGACAACTGAAGCAAAGGAATTCACCAATAAGGAAAGTGAATCTTGAGGTACCATCGTCAAAACTCTAGGTCATCATCTTTAGGAAGTGCTGAAACGGTAACCATGTGGTGATACGGAAGGAAATAGATCCTCCAATGGATCACAAGAGTGACTAGGAACTGGGCAAAGGAAGGAAGACACAAATAGATAACAGATGGAACAATGATGGGATCAGGCTATATATCAGACATTGGGAAGAGTCCTTGAACAGTGAGCACACACAAAGATGACCCAAGGCAACGTATAACTTATAAAGAGAACAACTAGACTTATCTGTCATGTAGGAGACATAATCAGATTCCCCAGGTATAACGGACAAGAGGAGGAGTAAGAAACTCAAAGTGATAGTTGAACACAAGTGGACACTGAAACATGGATATCGGAAAACAAAGAGTGCTATGTTCAAGGAGGACATGCTGCCATTACTGAAAACAAGAGAAAACTTCTTCCTTACCTTCCCTGTTAAATTTTAACGAGTCCAGGAAAGCCAACTTGGATCCCTCTTCATTTTTTAACAAGCTTGAAGAGATGGGAAAATAATGCTTGATAGTGTCCCCTCTTTCTTGTAAAATTTAACGATTCCAAGAAAGCAAACTCGATACCATCTTCATTTTTGGCAAGATCGAAGAAAAGAAAGAAGAATGCTTGATAAAACACTAATTCGTGGATTTTATGAGCCCGGACTAGTACATGCTCGACGGTGTTTTCATAGTTTAGAGAGTCTGAAAACTCCAAAGAAGACTCCAGGGGGGTCCTTTTTCGTAAAATTTAGTCTCCTGAGGCCGAAAAAGTATAAAACAAACCAAAGAAGAACTCTCTTAACTTCCGAAGAAGAAAAGGCGCACCTTTTTCATACTTAGTCAGGAAGGTCCGAAAAAGGTTAAATTACCACCTACCCAACGCTCCTTCAAAAGCAACATATAGCCTGAGTTTTACAAGTGTGAAGGAAGGCAAGATCACTCGGAAACATCCATTTGATTACGAGAAATGGGGCTTACAACAATAAACTCAATGCTTTATTCTTTAGGGTTTAACGAGCATGACAAAGACATAAAGTACACTCGGAATCTTTTTCATGTTTTGGTCCAGAGCACGAAAAAGAGAAAACTAAGCTCATACCAGGGGTTCCTTTTCCATAAGTTTAGTCCCTCAAGTCCAGAAAAGAGATAAACCTATGCCTGAGAATACTCTTCTCAATTCAGTAGAAAAGAGAGTGTTCATTTCTCGTATTATTCCACATGGTCCGAGAAAGAGATAACCTACCACCAATGTGGATGCCCATTCACATATTCTTAACGAGCCTGAACGGACAAGTTTACTCGGCAGTTAAGTCTATTTTGAGGAGTCAGACTTGGGCCTAAAGAAACTCAAAATCTTTCTCATAAAGTTTTAATGAGTCCGAAAAAGTCAAATCGCAGCCTCCTTACTGTTTTTAACGAGCTCGAAGGAGAACAGAAAGAATGCTCTAAATGCGAGGAGACGAGTGTCATAGGCAGGAGAAACTAGTTCCAAGCGCAAGGAACAGACCTATGCATAATGCAAGGAAAGTGAGCAAGATAAGGACACTTGGGGAACGTCTCCTCAAGGTAAAGGGTGTCAAGTTGCAAAGGCAAAATGATACAAGGCTGGGCGATAATAAGAACAAAGATGAGGGCTTATACAACGAGCTAAAAGCGTGGAAGCCGGCATCAGGCTCATAAGCGTGAGCAGGGCACATGCAAATGCAATTACAGCTTAAACAACAAGGTGATACCAGTAAACAAGTGTAAATCCAACTACAAATCATGTCTCCAAGAAACAACAACATCAAGATCATATTCAGAAGAAAAGATCCGATGTGGGTCACTTTAGAAGAAACACATGTGACTTTGCTATCTTCTATAAAAGGTAAAGTCAAGGCAGAATCAACCGAAGAAGATTCTATAGCACCAAGGCTTGAGGGTTTATAATTAGTAAGATCAACCTCAGAAGGTGAGCAAAAATCAACAAGGGAGATAGAGTCTGTAGGAACAAACTCAATATCCAAGGAGTCAAAAAATTCATAAGAAAAATCAAATTCATCAAGATTACTAACTTGCTTTTCGAAGGAAGAGTGAAAAGACTCAACAAGACTAACACAAGAATAAAGGTCAGGCCTACTAGGAAAATCAGGGTTAGACTTAGTCACAACTGAACCAACATCCAAAAGAAGGTCAGATTGTATCAAAGACTCTAGGAAGACGTCATCCAAAGGAAGGAGATCATCCGAGATAGGACACATGTCTAAACTTTCAAATGGATCAACAGAGTGAAGAGAAGGCTCTACAATCTGTATAGGATGACTAACCCATTCAACTGCTGGGACCAAGTCTTGAGAAGGTAAGCATGAAAACAGAGGCTGCTTCTCAGTAGCAATTGAACACAAAGGACAAGAGGCCACATAGTTCACCTGTGGTGGGTTAGTGTCTACAGAAACACTGGGAACCAATAAAGGAAAGACCTGGTCTCTAGTTGGGTCAGGAGAAGGATCAAAAAAATCCAACTGATCAATAGTGACAATTTATTCACCATGATTAAAGTACATCACACGAAAGAATGTTGACACCACAGCTTGCATGGCATAGACATAATCACGTCCAAGGAGCATATTAAAGTCCAAGGGGTCTTCTATCACCATGAAGTCAACTAATATGGTCTTCCCACCCAAAGTAACAGGAGTTTGAGAAAGAATTCCCAAGGCTACACAAGTTCTTCTATCAAACACCAGTAACTGACTAGCAGTCGACACAAGGCTGGGAGATCCCATACCTCTCCAAGCACAAGCAGACAAAATACTAACTGAGGCCCCTTCATCAACAATACAACGAGCAATCGTATAGGGTTCAACTTTGACCTTTATCTGGAAAGGTGCATGGGAAGGAAGGCGCGGCTCAACTAGGCTATCCCAATCAAAGGAAGCAATCCAAGAGCTTGGTGGGGGTTGATCCGAAGCAAGTTCAGTGCCCCCTTGTTCAGTAAGTATTGAAATGGTAGTGAAGAAAATGTGACTAGTAGATACTTCACTCTCCGAAAGAAGAGTGGGATTGATCGATACCAGGATCGATTCAACCGCTTCATCAAAGTCACTCTCTGAAGGGAGAGTGGGATTGACCAAATATGGCATTGGTTCAATCACATGAATATCACTCTCCAAAAGAAGAGTGGGATCGACCAAATCTGATATTTGTTCAACCACTTGATCAACCAAAGGTTGAGTAGGTTGTTGAGAAACTATAGGGTGTTCATGAGAAGGAAATTCTTGAGTCTCGGACCACACTCGTCGCACCTATGGGATAGCAGGACACAGATGAGTAAGGTGATCTCCCTTGCATAGCACACAAGGGAACTTAAGTTTAAACTTCGAATGACCAGTTTTCTCAATGGTGTCAGCATGACTAGCAGTGGATGACTGTTTGCTCTCAACATGACAAGCAGAGGATGAGAGTTTGCCCACAGCATGAACTACAGAGGCTGAGTGACTGGATCCAACCTCACTAAGAGAGGCTGGTTGTTGAGAGACTCCAGAATGTTCAAAAAAGGGATGACCATGAATCCAAACTCTTCACACCTCAGCAATAGAAGGGCATTTATAAGTAAGGTGGTCTCCCTCACAAAGCTTACAAGGAAACTTGAGCTTGTGTTTTGAACGGGTAGACTTGTCAACAGTGTCAACATGACTCGCAGTGGTTGATGAATTGTCTCCAGCGTGAAGGACAAAGGCTGAGAGACTGTCCCCAGCGTGCCTGGAAGAGGCTGAGAGACTGGGTCCAACATGACTTGTAGAGGTTGGACGAGCACCATCAACATGAACAACAGAGGCTGAATGGTAAGGATCAACATGCTTTTCAGCAGTTGAGTGTGTGCCCCCAGCATGAACAACAGAGGCTGGGTGGATAGGTCCAACTTGAACAACAAAGGTTGGATGGGGAGGTTCAACTTGAAAACTAGAGGTTGAACGAGTGTCTTCAGCATAAACAACAGAGGCTGAGAGACTGGGTCTGACATGACCTGAAAAGGTTGGAAGGATCCTATCATCATGATCAACAGATGCTAGATGGTGAATATCAACTTGACTTGCAGAGGTTGAATGGGTAGGTTCAACTTGAACACCAGAGGTTGAACGGATGCAATTATCTTGAACAACAGAGGTTGAGTGAGAGCACCTGACATGACCTGGAAAGGTTGGAAGGATCCCACCAGCGTGAACAACAGAGGCTGGATGGATAGATCCAACATGACTTGCAGAGGTTGAATGGGTGCCCCCAGCATGAACAACAGAGGCTGGGTGGTGAAGTTCAACTTGACTTATAGAGGTTGAACGGTTTCCCCCTTGCTTATGTGCTTTCTTCTTATTCCTCCTTCTTTTACTCCTTTTAGACTGTCGGTTACTAGTATCAGTACTTTCACCGCATGAGGTAGAAGGAGGAGGAGAATTAACTACAGGTGAAGGGGAAGCAGTGTTTTGATGCCCTTGATATAAGGAGCTTACTTGAGAAGCATCAGGAGCATTCAGGACAGTTGGAGTGGAAAACAACCACACCGGTAGCCCTAGGGTGAATCCCGGAAGATTCAAGGTGGCCATCAAGGGAACACCAGCATTCCCTGTGAGAGGAATAGGACAAGGAGTTCCCATCATGGGGATCTCTTGGTTGGTGTTTGAAGGGGGGATAGCCATAGTTTCAAAACAAGAGACAAAGTCTGAGGTTGATGGTCAACCAAAATTACAAAGCAAACACCTAAAGGCCCACTAAGTACAGACAAACCACACAGTACTCACTAAAAAATTCCTAAATCCCAAACAGACAAATAGGTATAAGATGTACTTTCCAGAAGAAAGCTGATGAACGATTACTTGGCGTCCTTGAGGTGGTTCTCAGGCACAAGTGGAGGAATCACCCACCACCCTCCTGCACTTTCCACAAGGGTTACCTTCCAAGCCCGTCCAAGGTCAACCAGAAATAACCTTCCGGTGTACCTGTGTATGAACCCTAGATGTCAAAGAGACTAGAGGCTACCTTAACTAAATTTACAGTCTGGGGGGGAAAGTCGTCAGCCGAACTCGTACGCATGGGCAGGGTAGGTGAGCCCGAAACTCTGTCTAGGACAGAATCCCCAGATGCGTAAAAGTCCTGGGTTACATTTTGACAAGGATTCAGAGGGTTATCTCCTCTGTCCAAGCCTCCACGCGGCCTAGTGCTTGACTCCCGTTTGAGAGGAGCTTCCCAGATACAATCAATGTAGAAAAGGATTTACCTAGTGACTGGCCAACTACGTCTGAAATTTAACACTTGTGGGGAGTTTAAACTCCCTATCCCACAAGTCTAGCCTAAGCTAGTTGGTGTATGACCCTATAAAATAAAACTTACTAGTAAATTTTAAAATTATATCGTTTATTTTAAGGGTTGTTCTTAGTCAGAGGGTAAATGGCATGAAACTTATGTGGTGTTTTGACTCAAAATTGAAACAAAATGACTAAGCAAAGAGATATGAAATGCAAAAAGCAAAAACTATTATCTTTATATTTTTAAATAGAAAACTTGAAATCCGAAAGATCAAATCTTTTTTTTTTATATTTTTTCAAAAACAACGATATGCCATGCAATCTAGACTAACAACCTAATCTACATGCACATAAAGCAAACATACGTTTTTGTATTTTTCTTTTATAAATGCAAAAGAAAAATCAGCCTATTAACTAATGCAAGCAAGTACTGTAAGGAAAGCAAATAGACAACTACTCTACACCCCAAAAAACAAACCTTAGGTTTCCCTAAAGTTAGATATCAACCTCTCTTGAAAAGAAGGCTTACAAAAGTAAACAAGCCAACAACTTTGGAATGAAAATACTGAGCAAAAAGACTGACATAAACAAAGGTCAAGAAGTCCCAAGTATCAATCTAATCCTATAGACAAAGGCTGCTCAGTACCTTGTCCAACAAGGTCAATCCAAAGAGGGAGGTAGGGGGGAAAGCAGCATAAACTAGCATACGTTCTTTTTAATTTTCTTTTATAAAAGCAAAAGAAAAACTACCTACAAACTAAAAGCATGCAGATAACAAGAACAAAGCAAAAGGATCTCTGCTATACAACCACCAAACAAACTCTAGACTGAACTAAAGTCAGCATAAACCCTACTTGGAAGGAAGTCTTGCATAAAAAGACAAGTCAACTACTTTGGCATGGTGAAGTTAACCAACAAAAGAGGAAGGAAACCAACACCAATAAGCTTCTGAAATCAAACCAAGGTCAAAAACAAAGGCTGACCCAAAAACATAAGCCAAAAATCACACCAAGCAAAGGAGGCAGGGGAAAAGAGCAAAGAACAACCCTTAATGCTATAAAATGCTTAAACTCTAGCATGCATCTAAAATGCACTAGACTTGAGCTAACTTGAATCAAACAAACTGTATAAAAGCAAAGAGCTGAAACAAATAGGCTGGCAGAACCAAAAGACAACCAACTAAGGAAGGCTAGGAACCCTAGCTTGGGTGCAAACAATGACAAACGTCACTGCAGACTTACAAAGGCAAGTAAGAATCAGCCACTGTCAGAAGACAGACTGAAAAAATAGAGCCCAAGACCTTAAACGCAGATCTGGACAATGACACTTTAGCCTACAACCCAAACAGACCAAAATACTTCAGCATGCGAACAGTAAACAATTCAAGCAGAAAGACTCAAGGGCTTCCGAAAAAGAACAAAAGGTGATCAACAGAGGCACTCAAACAAGCCACACAGCATTTATAAAGAAAGTCTACTCAAAAATAGGGATGACCCAAAGCAAAGAACAAACAGACTTTAACTTAAAAATCCCCACTTTCAGGAGTATTCACGACTGTGTATAAGGGCAGGTCGCGAATGATTCGCGACTGTCTAGTCCAGCAACCCACGAATACAAGACTGTATTCGCGACTGTCTAGCACAACAACTCGTGAATGGGTATAAAAACTTTCTCAGAAAACAAAGAAAAACCCAGGACTTTCAAATACTGAGGCAGGCAAGAAACAATATGTAAGATCACAAACAGACTTCAAACAAAAAACTGGTCAAGAGTAACAGAAATCAACCTAAAGCAGACTAGACTTCCCCAGCGGAGTCGCTAGTTCTGTTGTACAGGATAATGCACCTAATAACCTTAGGTCTGGGATTACCAACATACTCAATTACTTGCAGCCAATTGACTTCTAAAGTGCAGAATAGGAAATAGGAGGGTTAGAAGGACTTACTCAATTAACGATGGTCGGTCCTTGCTAGTCTTCTTCCATTCTGCTTCACTTCCAAAGTCTTCAAGGCTCACTCCTCTTTCACCTGTTCAGAGACAACCTTCCAGATATAGAATGGTTCATATATATATATTAGCAGGTTAGATAAATCAGATATGAAATACTGAAGCATAAACAATTATCAAACCAAGATATATGAGACACATGTGGAAGAAGTAATCTCTTTATTATCAATAATGAGAGAGTTCAGAGTACAACCAAACGTCTGAGACAAGGAATCCTCTGTCACCAAAGGATTATGAGTTCACTGCTCCAAAGAAATCTGTATACAATCCACCAGCATAACTTTGCTCTCCAAATCTGTATATCTAACACCCTCCCCAAGGCATGTATTTATATGGGGGAAATAAGGCAGTTTCGTAGGTTGAGGAGGTTGATGTAGTTAAGGTGATTAAGGAAACAATGCTTAACTAATCTCAATCCAGTGCGTGTTTTTATGTTTAAATGCTAAGAAACACATTCGCGGGTATGTAGTAGAGCAACCCGCGAATGATTCGCGACTCATCATAAGGGAAACCCGCGAATACATGGATTCGCGACTTGCATCAACCGGGACTCGCGAATGACTCGCGAGTTGTACAATGGGAGAGTTGTGAATAAAACTTAACATATAAAAATGGCAAAGTGAACAGCTGGATAGAGGAGGAATGTATCATAAGCACCTCATCAATAGTACCCTGGGCAAACCTCAATCCATAAATGTCCTTTTGTGTGCCAACATGAGGAATGTCGGCACTCGGACGGAGAGGTGCCATTTAGGCGGATAACACATATTTTACTCTTGTTCTATTTATTTCCCAGTTTAAGATGATATTTAAATATATCTGCATTGGTGAAGTGTTGTTATTAAAGAGGTCTTGACTAATCTGTGCAGTTATTATCACTTGTTCCCATATATATATATATATATATATATATATATATATACATTTAGGTATATTGAAGGATAACTTCGCTAGATAATAGATATGCATTGGTGAAGTCTCGCTATTAAAGCTACCTTAACTAATTTGTGCAGTTATTATCACCTGTTTCCAAATATATATACCTCTTATGATTGAGATTTGTGTCATGGTTTATTTCATTTTTCATTATTAATTGTGTTCATGCTTATATAATACATTATCATGTCCAATTTTGGATGTCAACAAGTTCATGGTCTGGGTGCCGACATCGACACGTTGTGTGTTGGGCCTGAGTATGCAGATCGAGAGGTCAGTTTGCATGGAGCCCATTTATATGTTTTTGTAATATTGTTGACTTGCATAAGTTTCGACTAAATGTTTATTAATGATGTAAATTTTATTCTTTTGTTGTAGGGATGTTTTTTCATTCTTCTTCATGACATGTTGGCCAAGATGCCTGGAGTTACAGAGCTGAATTGTGTTCCATATGCTCATGTACATGTTATAAGATTTAAGTTCAAAGGGATTTCTATTGATTTGCTTTATGCTAGTGTTGCACTCCGTATTGTTCCTGATGTGAGTGAAATTAATGATTAATATAGTAGTCAGGTTTATATATTGTATGATATGCACATTTCTAGTGTTGATCATCTAGTGATAGATAATTTATTGGTTTTCAACTTGTCATACATTTAACTTAGTAATAGTATCATGCGAGCTTCTAATTTTTGCAGTAAGAGAATTTACATGATGTTGCATCCCAGTTTGATCTCTGACATGCAACTCACTAATAGAAAGAAAGAAAGAAATAAATAATGGACGAATGCAATATTATTATTATTATTATTATTATAGAAACTAGCATATATCCATTTAAACTATCGATCCTTCAAGTATCGATATATTTGTGCCTTGATTTTCTTTTATTCCTTTTGGTGCTTAATAGATCTGGTGTTAAGATGGATCTATGCTAGATCTTTCCAAAATTGGGTTTCTTAATTTGCCCCTGAATTTTTTGTTGATGTTCATCTGACAGTGTGTTACAATATACAAGGAAAACTCACTAATAAATTATAATATTTGTCTATGTATCACTACCTTTTAAATCCATTTGTTCCAAGTTAAAGAATATGCTGAACTAATATGAAAATAGATGAATTATGGTTGACTTTGACTGGAAAATTATTTATTGATCATGATGAACGAGGGTCACTTGGTATAAGAAAAATCAGAATGATCCTAAGTCATTTTGACTTTAGTGATCTATAAAAGAGTAAGCAAGATGATTTTCATTTTTTCCATCTAACTTTCTGATCTTTGAGCATACAGAATATATTTGGTGCATTCCATTTGAAATAAAAAAATTTGTGGCTATTTCGATAGTAATATTTAGAGTATTGAGAAATTCTAACCTTGATGATTTTCATCACGTGAACATGAATTTGGTTTCCCATGCCAATCAACAATTCATTCTATAGATTTCAGTTTAGGTTTTTTTATAGGACCTAACTTAAGGGGTGTTGCTTGCTGTATGGTGAATTGTTTTAGTAGTTTCCCATGTTTGAGTTAATTGTTGTATAACCATTTCAAACATAGGGATTTATAAAGGACCTAACACAAGTGCTTTACTTACAACCCTTGTTTGACCTTAATTCATTGATATTTCCTTAAAAATGGATAACAACAAAGAAACTAATTCCCAATTGAATTGTTTTGAATATGAATTTGTCATTCTTTTCAGTTTCCAAGTGATATGGTTTTTGCTGCAGGACATGGACATTTCACAGGAATTAATATTGTACAATGTGGACGAACAGACTGTGAGAAGTCTTAATGGTTTCTGAGTTAACGAACAGATAATGCATCTTGTTCCAAATGTTGAGGTGGAGTCTATTCATGTAATTTACTTTATCATCAATTTTTCTATAAATATGACTTGGATTAGTTCACATTTACTCAATCCCTTTTATTTTGGGTTGGTGCAATTTGTGGTTGCAACATTTTCACACCACACTCAGATGCATGAAGTTCTGATCTAAAACATGAGGTGTATACTCAAATGTGAGTTACTTGAGTTCTGTAAACTTTATAGGTTATGTGGCATCTCAACTTAAACAATATAAATATCAACTGAAATATGTTGAGAAATTTGTGTAGTTTACAGGTTTTTTAGGTGGCGTAATTTGGGCATTGTTAGTTGCTCGAGTTTGTCATCTTTATCCCAATGATGTTCCTAGCATGTTGGTATCTCGTTTATTCCATGTTTATACCCAGTGGCCCTGGCCAAATCCTGTGATGCTTCGTTCAATAAAGGAAGAGGAATTAGGGTTTCCAGTTTGGGATCCTCGAAAAAACCCTCGATATCGGACTCATCATATGCCCATCATAACACTTGCATATCCAGGCATGAACTCCAGTTACAATGTATCTACAAGTACACTTCGTGTTACAACAGAGTAGTTTCAGCAGGGCAACAAGATATGTGAAGTAGGTGTTGAATGGTCATGCCCTTTTCCATGATATCTAGTTAGTCAATTATCATGTATAATATTTCATTGACATTCAGTTGTTGGTCGATATAGGATATTGAGATGAACAAAGAAAATTGCAGTGCTCTTTTTTATCCTTACCCCTTCTTCGAGGCTTACAAAAATTATATTAAAGTGGATATTGTAGCTTCTAACCAAGGTGATTTACATCTATGGAGGGTCTGGGTCAAGTCCAGATTAAGGAAACTCACTTTGAAGGTGTGGCAGTGTTTTCATCAATCATCATGTTTTGGTGGATACTCCTCATACAAAGTCTTTAGTCCGATATGTATTTGTTAGCATGCATTTGCAGATTGAACTAGACACTTTTGGGATGCTTCAATGTCACCCATATCCTATCAAATATGTTGAAAATTCAAAGAAATGTCCCCACTATGATTTTTTATGGTTTTATAGTAGAAACAAGGGGTTCCAATACAGGAAGGTCAGCACTTTGATATACGTGGTACCGTGGATGAATTTAGGCAATCAGTTGGTATGCATATGTTCTGGAAACTGGGAATGGATATTTATGCTTCACATGTACGTCGTAAACAAATTCCTTCATATGTGTTCCCAGAAGGAGTTCGATGAATGCGTTCTGGAAGAACTACAAGCCAAATTGGGAGGACATCTCCTCCTTGGGGAAGAGAGTCTTCACCAAAGAGATGTAATGGGAACTTTGGGGATGATATTGTTGAAGAGTTTAATGCCAATTCTGTTGAGAAAGAAAACAAGAGGAAAAATGATATGACAACTGACATGGGAAAGGTAGAAAAATGAGTTGTTGTGAGTCCAAATGATGCCAAGTATGCATCTCTATCTGTCTCTAATGTTAGCAATAGGTATGGGTTGGAATCTCAAGTAGGTTTTGCTGAAGAGGCTGATCTATCAAACTCACCTCCTAGATATGTTTCTATTGCTAAACCTGTGGAGGTCAGAGAGAATCCAAGAAAAGGTTGTGTCAAGAATGACGACCAATTGGAGAAAATATCTTTCAGTCAGAAAGAAAGGGTAGAGGACATTGGTTTTGGTAAAGGACTGCAAAAGAGTTGTATATTAAGAGTTGTAAAATGTCAAAATGGCTTGGAAGAATTGGAGGTCTAATTTTAGAAACCCATGCTTCATATCATTTGAAAGTTTATCTGTTGCTTACTTTTATTATTATATTATACAATTGTTATAATTTTGATCATATACACTGTTTTGGAGTTGAAGCATAGACATTGTAGGAATAAGTTAATATATGATTGATCTACTTTTCATTATTACGTTGCATATAACATTAGAGGAAGATTTTTAGTTGATTCTTGTTGACTACTCTCGGTAATGCCTTATTTTAACTGGTATTTTTCACATGTTCATGTTTTAAAAATATGTTGACCTGACTAGATGGGCATGTTTTCCATCTCACTTTGTTGTTATTGGATATGTATATTCATTTGGCTTGCTGGTGATTAAGTCCTCTATAAATGTGGAAATGATCTTGCAGTCTCATGCAGGAGTAAAATAAGAAATTGTACAAAATCCAGTTTTAAGGAAAGTTTCGAGACCACACTTTCTATTTAGGTTGAAATATGTAAGTTTACTGTTGACGGATAACACTTGCTAAGAATTATTGGGAAATTGCTGTACAGTAGTCTGGCTTCAATAACATGAAGATCTGGTAAACTTCTTTCTACATGCCACTCAATCAGAACTTTTTTTCTCTGTTTAGAAGATTTACCTTCCTGTTCAATGAAATTGTCTCTGACTTCATTATTTCATTCATCAGATTGGCATATCTTGATGTAGGATTTTGCTTAAACAAACATGTAAGTGATTATTTGGTATTATGTTTATTCTAGGAACATAAAGAATTACAATATTCTATCTGAAAGTATAATTGCTTGATCCCAGGGAAGAATGTCGATATATTTAAGAAACTAAGAGACAGGTGGAGTACGGTTTCATCATGTACTGCAAATATTTCAAACCTACAATTGATTCCTTCTTTTCCTTGAGGTGGTTTTAGGTTACTAGGTAAAATATTATTGAACGTTGAGGGGTAAGAAAACTTCGTACAAACTTTAATCTAATATGATTTAGGTTATGTAAACATGGTATTTTTGTATGTTATATGTTCATTTATGGTAGTTTCCCTTCACTTGAAATTTTCATTTATACTCTTGAAGACTGGATCAGTCTCGTCGCTTAAAAATATCACGATCGATGCTAAAGGTGTACTCTTCCAAGAAAGGTGGTTATTTGATTTTTTTAAATTTCAATGTGTTTTGAATGGTTATATTTTTATGCGAGCAGAAATAACTTTTGAGATGAGATGACAGGATTAATATTGAATGTCCTTTGGTATTTTTGAAGCTAATAATGTTTTTGATCAAATACAACAGAGATAACAGGCTAAAGTTGCAGTGAGATGAAAGGACAAATACTATATTGCACATTCTCTTTATAAGTTTCTTCTATAGTGCACATAATCCACATGAGAATATAACCCCCACAATCCATCCGATGTGGGATTGCAGTTTTGTGTCCATTCTCTCACACTATTTTATCTTTTTTTTGCATATAAATTCCTATAAGTGATAACAATAGAGTGTCAAAAGAGGCATGGATGTCCTCTATAAAATCTTGTCCATCGCCACTTGTAACTACAACATTTCTAGTCTTGCATGAAGTCCATATTGTGCAAGTTTTTCATTCTCAATTTCAAGTAAGTCCATTTTATTGCTCAAGTGTATTTTGACTTTCTTAGGACATTGCATTTTAAAGGAAGAATCTTGTGTAGGTGTTCCTACAATGAAGAAAGAAAAGTATGCTCGTCATGAAGATTCTATTCTTCATGCTCTTGAGCTTGAGAAATTGTAGCTAGGTGAAAAAAATAGTATTGTCTTGAAAGACTCCACATGGATGAAAAGAAACATGCCACTCTGGTAATGTAGCCATAAAATTATGTTGTTGATCATGACAAAGATAAGATCTAGCTTGAGTATGGTAACTGTGGTGACATTTTAGATCCTTAATTTCATCTGGATGCTGAGAAGTTAAGATTATTAGGTCAACAAACACTTTCTGAGTTTGATGACATACAACTATCACTTCAGAAAGTTAGACATGGAAATGAGATCCCATATGGGGCATGCTAAGGAGTTCTATGTAAAAAGGTGTGATTGTGATAGGTCCCTTACATAGGTTTTACAGAGTAATTCAAAATTACCAGTGCTTGTTTTCCTAATTTTGGTTGTATGACAGTCAACTCAGGTCAACAAGGGTTGAAGGAAAGAGGAGTTGGTACTTTGCAACTAAAGAAAGTTCAAAAATCAAGATTTTCTACATTTCCTGATAACAATTCACATTACATTGGAAATATTTCCAAATAGGGAGCTTATTACAGGCTTTTTAAGATGGATTTGAAATCAAAGAGAAACTGATTCAACATGTTTCTTTGATCAATGATAATGCATGTTCTGATTTTCTAGAGAAACCAAGTTCCAACTATGGTGAAAAAAGTTGTCTACATTCTGTTTATGGAGTAGGTGAAACTGCACTTACAGGTCAACTTAATTCCTTTCTTCGTTGGCCTATTTAAACTTATTCATCTTTTGATTTTATGTTAGAAAATAGGCAGGTGTAGTAAAATCCATTCTTGTTGGGTATGAATTATTGAAAGGTTTGAAAGTGTTATGTATCTTTGTTAGGTTCAATGTATTAATTATTTTTAATGTTCTCTAACACTATATTTTCTGGTATGACTACACTCCGTTGTATATTAACCCTTGTAAATGCAATCACATTTGCATTCCAAACAATATCCTTGTTGATTGCATGGGAAGACCCGGGTTTACTATAATCAACCAACAACAACCTAGATCACTGGCCCTTTCGGAAACAGACTGCCAAGAGGCCTGAAGTCTCACCCGAAGTGACTCTAATGGGTTGGCCAAGGACTCAAGAGTCTTGGACCAGGTTGTGTGGAAATCCTACTTGCGGCTCGCAGCCCCTCTCATTGCAAGAGCTCCCTCTGTGTCTGTGCATCGCGTGACCTCCTGCTCGCGTCGCGCGGTCCCATCGTCGCGCAGTTCTTCTAGCCATGGGACATTCCTCTACACCACCGTGCGGTCCTCCTCTATGACGTGCACTTTCCCTGACTTGCGATATCTCCAGCCTTACCGCATCGCTGCGCACCGTGCGACACGCAGCTCCTGCCCACGCGAAGTCCTCAACCTACGGTATCGCGCACCGCAGCTTCTTTGCCGGTGCGGTATCACCTCTCTGTGATATCCTACCTCCGCGGTTGAGCGCATGTAGCGTGCCCGTGTCGACGTGCAAGACTTAACATACAAAGCTATTCAATACTGCAATCAGTGACTGTTTTGCGCAAAGCATAAGTGAAACACATACAACATGCCAAAGGCTTTGACCTATGATTATCCTTTTATGCTGTGGTGAACTGAGTAATACATTCATTCATTAAACTGCAAGCGAGGTCCATGAAATAACTGAGAAATGCATAAGTAAACATAACACATAAATCATTCGCATAACACAGATTTTAACATGGTTCACCTCCAGGATGGAAGTTACGTCCACAGAACTGTGTTTTCTATTATAGCTCAAGGGGAAGGTAAAACACAGTTCTGCTGCACCGCATATGCAGCTCAAGATCTTCTCTTTCAGATCTCTCTTCTCTCTATATTGCTCTCTTACAATATACTCTTCCCTCTCTGTCGATCCCTGCGGATCGTTACATGCATGTTCTATAAGCCAGCTACTGGTTTCAGTATGATTGCTACAGCTAAGACCAGAACCAGAGCTCGGATTTTACAACAGTCTACTTATCCTTATTGCCTATTTCAATCACGACTGTCTAATTGTCTAACCAACCGACCAACCAACCAACCAACCCTTTTACAATACAAAATATATCCTTTTATAGGCAGCCCGAAGGTCTTGCCATTACAACACTGTGGGCCTGTCCCAGCAGTAACCCAAACCCTAATTAGTGACAGTCGGTCCTCTCTGTCCTTGAGGTAGCCGCTTCCTATCACACCACAACTCTCTGCAGTCTTCCATGCTTCCCGGCACTGACCATGGGTACTACGCGCCGCTTCTCTTTTCTGTCCTTCGCCTTCAATGCTTGACCCTCATTGCTCCTTCTTCTTTATGAGGGTCATTGAGCCCTCATGTCTTCCGCCGCTGCCTTCAATGCAGTGGGTGAGCTCTCCTCTCTCGGCCGCTCAGGTACCGTTGCCTTTCTTTGACTTTACTATCTCAAAAGTCATGGTTTCCGGCTCTGTTCTATAGCTGGAAACGTGCTACGGCGTCGTAGCTCTGTCTTATCTTCTTTCCACCAAAACTTATCTCTCTGCCAAAAATAGCACCTTCTTCTGTAGCTGCGGGACCCTGCTCCAACAGTCCCCTAACACTTACTTGTGGCTCGCCCTCGAGCCACTACCCAGCGGGCTTCTCCTGCCGTAGCTTCTCCTTCGCCTCCTATGAAGTCTTCTGCAACCTGTCACGAAGTCCTGTGACTTCATTCTTCATCACCTCGACACGTTCTCTTTCCGAGTCAAGCAGGGCTTGATAAATTTTGGATTCGTCTGCCTGATCAATTTCTTCTCTTACAGTGGTGAACTCCTTCATTTTCTGCTCAGCTGCGTCAACTAGCTCAGTGATCTGCTCCTGATAGGGTTGAAGCAGGTCGTTAATGTGGACCTCCTGTGTTCTTAGCCATTGCACTTCCTGCTGCAGTTGGTTCATATCCTTTGTCTTTCTCATCTTCTGGAGGGCAGCTAAGCTCTTAATTTCTTCTTTCATGGCTGTTGCAGTAGCCTCTACCTGCTGAATATTTCGTTGGATTTCTGCTCTCTCCAGCAACTCATCTAACTCGGCCCATGTGTCTGTTGCTTCCTTGAGTACTGATACTGCTTCTTCAATGTGAGCTTTCACCTGCACAGAAGTGAGTCGAAATGCTTCAACTCGCTCCTTCTGGTCTGCCTCAGAGGTGTCTCGGATACGAGCTTCAAGCTCGGTGATTTGTACTTCGTGGTCTTCCTTCAACCTTGTCACCTCTTCATCCATTCTAACCACAGTTTCTTCCAGAGCCTTTGCTCTGTCTGCTACTCTCCTTAGCTTCTGGGGGGTAGGTAATGCGAACTCAATGTTACATTTGGGTAGCTCTAAGGCAATACTCTGTCGTGCCTGAGAGAGTTCCTAATCCCTGTCCTGACATGTTTTTAACTTGTCTACCTTTTTCTGATAGCTGGTAGCGAGTGCTGCATTCTGTTTCTTCAGTTGCATGTTCTGTTTGTAAGTCGCGAACTCTCTTCCCTTGAGCTCTGCGGTTAGCTGTTGCTGGATCATGTATAATTGGTCAATGTGAAATTCCACAAGGTTAACCTCAATGGATTTCCCCAATTGAACTGGTGGGTCCTTCATTGTCGCAAGGAATTGGATACTCCCTGGTGGAATCAACACGGTGTTGAGGCGATCCGTCGCTAAGCTCTCTTCGCGGGATAGTGACTGTGTCGAAGTTTCTCCGACGGTCGCCTTTACTGATGGAGTGTATAGCATGACAGTCTTTTCTGTGAACGTTTTTAGATCAAGAAGCTGTTTTTCTACTGTGCCCTGCATCTTTTCCTGCGATGTCTTCACCGCGTCAAATGATTCCTTTAATGTGTGGCACGTCCCTATTGCGATGAGTTCATAGTCATCCTCTGTTAGTGCAGTCTGTGGAGTTGGTTTTGAAGTTTTCTACTTCTTTCTCTTCTGTGTCTCCGTGGTCCCTTGGCTTCCATTCTTTGTCATAGGTATCTCTGCTGATCCTTCTGGTAGATCTTTTCTCTTTTCGCGTGGCGGTGGCACTTCTATTGTACCTTGTGCCTGGGTGTCCAATTTTTCTTTGCCCTTTTCTGGTGGGTCTGTTTGGGCGGTCTCCATTGGAAGTGGCGTGGTATCTTCGTATTCTTGTTTCCATTGGTCATCAAAGCCTTTGATGACATTCTCAACATCCTGCATTGTCATTCTGAACCAGATGGGAGCCCAATCGTCCCTTTTAGTCCTTTTAGGCCTTAGGTAGATTCTATGGCTGTCTGCCATAAAATTAAGTCGGTTATCATATGCGTCCACAGTCTCTGTACTGATCCTTGGTGATTGTTGGATAAGGTTCTTCAACATCAAATAGTATTCATAAAATACTATTGTATTAACCTGTTTCCTTGCTTGACTGCTGGTGTCCCATAAACTGGCATAGCGCACACCCCTGGGCGCTCCTCCTGTGATCTGTGGAAACTGGCTGTTGGGCGGTTCCTTCCATGCGACAAATGCACATAGTATAAGTAGCCACAAGAAGTGGAAAGGGTGGTTGGCTTGATCTTGGGCTGCCAAATAGTCTTCCTGAAACATATTTAATAAAAATAACGACCAATTGAACTGCTCTCCTTCTGTAACTTGTATGGCCAGATTGATCACCGATCCTGTGACTTCCTTCGGTCAGACCTTGGTTAGCAGTCTGCCTGCAAGCAGACTGGCTGTAAATCTAAGTGTCTCATTCTATAAACTCATGATATCATAAGCCCTGTCTCCTCGTTGTAGTTGATACTTTTTAACTAAGGCTGCTGGCAGTTTGGAATCCTTGGTCTTCCCTGTTATATGTATCTCGGGGTCTTTACCAGTCTTAGACAGGCCGGTAACACGGTGTATCAAGTCGACATTGAGGTCGATTTTGTGACCTAGCCAGAGATAGCCTCTGTGTACACACGACAGGAGGACACGCACCACAGCATTGACCTCTGCACTACGTCCAAAATGGGGTAGTCTCAACACATTGAGCAGACCTGAACGCTCAAGAATCTGAACATGCGGCATGGGGACGAGTTCTTCTCTACCTGTCCTTGGATTCTTCTCAAGCACAAGATACGCATCTGGCTTGAAGTGAGGGTACGTCTTACCGTCCCCCAAGTTGTAATCAATAAATTTAACAACACCAGCATATCCTACTAAATCACCATTTTCCTTTACTCGAGAATCTATTGACAGAATGGGCACAAGAAGCTTACCGCTCTTGGAAAGTCTGATGTCTAGAGCACCTTCAACTCATGGTATGAGGTAGTCCCTTGCACTACAGACTTTGTCTTCCTGCTCAGAATCGGATTCCTCTAGGAGCTGGGAATGGCTTCTCGTCTTTGGTGGCTCTCTGGTTCGGGACGATCTTGGTGGCTTACTTTTAGGTGGCGTCGCCATAGCTCCTGCAAGGCCGTGATGCTGAAACCTTCTCAAAATGTTTGCTATCGGTTCGTTCTCGGACATAACCCACTTAGTACCAGATGGTGGGTGTGCTCTGGTTGCAACTTCTCAAGGTCACAGCACTCTGTAACAACTTAGATTGACACAGGGAATGCTTAACACTTATTCTCCAGCTCTCAATTTTTCTGCAAGTGTAACCATCCCAATTGAATACTTTCTGCTTTTATGTCAAATACGATAATCTCGGACACAACGGTTGTCTAGACTGGGCACATCAGTCATATTAATTGCCCGGATAGGACCAGACCCGTCATCTGATCCTGAATTAATGCTAAAATCTTGATAGAATTTTCCTCGAGACGTGTGTGTACAGGCGCCAGTCTCGTCAAAGATTTACCAGATCTAGAAAAATTAATTATATTGTTGCTGAATCTACGGTAGGGGATACCAGTCATTTCTTCATTAAATACCTGTCAGACAGTGACTTGACTAGCCCACTGTCAGTTGCAAACTGAGTACGTGGCACGGGGAAACATCGTACTGCTGCGATGCAACTCCGCATCACCTGCACAAACAAACAGTGTTAAACAAATTTTTTTTTTTTTCGATGCGATTCCTTACAACTAGACTATGTGCCGGTGTAGACTGATTCCCGATGCGATGCCTCCTTTCAACTACACTGGACATCTGCACCATCATAGACTGGTTTAAGCTAGGGATGAGAGGCAAGGTGGCTATCACTATAGAGCTTAAGCCTACTGCCATTGATCCATGTGGGCAAAAGCTCCCCATTCAACTGGCTGAGCTGAACGGCACCTCCTTCTGTGACTTGCTGTATCCGGTATGGCCCCAGCCAATGTGTCTTGAACTTCCCTGGAAACTTGAGGAATTTACTGTCATAGAGGAGCACCAGGTCTCCAATCTTGAAAGTTTTGTTCTTAATGTGTCTGTCATGCCAAGCGTTTTCTCGTGCCTTCTGTACTTTCTGATGGAATCCGGCGATGAATCTGTCTTCTTCTAAGGCAAGCAGCTTTGCTAGCCTTTCCTCCACTGTGTCTGTGTCAATCATCTTTGTAATCTGAGCGATTCTTAAACTGGGAAGAATATACTCCATAGGCATAACAACCTCTTATCCATATACCAAGCTGAAAGGTGTGCATCCCGTAAGTTTCTTGCATGTGGTTCTGTATGCCCATAATACAGCGTTAACTCTGAGATCCCAATCATTCCTTTGGTTATTGCAGATTTTAGTAAGAGCATTTTCTAGAATCTTATTAAAGGCCTCCACTGTACCATTAGCCTATGGGTGGTAGGGAGTGCTCTTATGGTGCTGGATCTGGAATTCTTCTGTCAATGCCTCAATAGTACTGTTCAAGAAATGTGTGCCTTGATCACTCATCAAAATTACTGGGCATCCAAACCTACTGATGATGTTTTCAAACAGGAACTGTGTGGCTGTAGCAGCATCACAATTTCTTACTGCTTTGGCCTCTGCCCATCTGGTGAGGTACTCTGTTCCAGTAATAATATATCTCGCACCCGTGCGCTTTCCTGGCGGGTTGATAGGACCCACAAAATCTATAGCCCATTTGTCAAATGCGCGCAACGTGACCTGCGGTCGCAGCGGCATTTCATCGCGTCGCGAGGGTTTTCCTACCCTTTGGCAGATATCACAGCATCTGCAAAAGTCCTTGGTGTCTTTGTGCAACGTAGGCCACCATAATCCTGCCTCCAGGATTTTCTGCGCAGTCGGTTTTCCTGTGAAATGACCTCCTGCGGTTCCTGAGTGAGCCTCTTTGATAATAGCGTCTTTTTCGTGCGGCATCACGCATCTGCGCAGAAATTCATCCGGACCTAACTTGTATAGGTGTCCTGCGATGAGGGTGAATTCTGTTGTTTTAACAACCAACTGTTTCTTTTGCTTCTTAGTCAACTCATCAGGTGCTACTCCTGTAGTGAGGAAGTGGATAATGTCGGCATAGTATTCATCTGCGATCTGTATGGAAAACAACTGTGCATCGGGCAGATTGTCTTCTAGGTTAGTGGGCTCTTCCCCTGAGTCTAACCGCGATAGATGATCAGGTCCTGTATTTAGTCTTCCTGGTTTAACAATGATTTCAAAATCATACTCCTGAAAGAGGAGTAACCATCTACAGATTCTCCCCCCTAACACTGGCTTATTGACCAAGTATTTTAGCGCGGAATGGTCAGTGAACATTTTAAACGGGGCACCCAACAGGTAGTGCCTGAACTTATGCAGTGCGTATACCATAGCTAGGCCTTCTCTTTCTGTTGTGGTGTAGTTCTTTTCTGCTGTCGATAGCTTTCTGCTGGAATATGCAATGGGATGGTCAAGGTCCCCTTCTCCAGGCTGTGTCAAGACGACTCCTAGTGCGATGCCGGATGCATCCACGTGTACATGAAATGGCTTAGTCCAATCTGGAAACACTAGGATGGGTGTTGTAACCATCTTTTCTTTAAGCATGTCTAGGCTCTGCTGACATTCCTCATTCCATAGGAATTTTACATCCTTCTTTAGCAATTTCTCCATTGGTGCGGTGATCTTTGCGTAGCCCTTGATGAACTTTCTGTAGTACCCGGTATGACCAAGTACTGTCCTTAGTTGCTTGACTGAATTGGGTGCTGGAAGGTTTACAATTATAGCAATCTTCGCGGGATCTACCATCAAGCCTTGTCTGCATACAATATGACCCAACAAGATACCAAATGGTGCACAAAATATACATTTTTTCAAGTTTAGAGAAATCTGGTACTGCCTACATTTCTCTAACATCAGTCTTAAATCTCCTATGTGCTTATTGATTAGCCCAAATACAGTCCAGTCATCAAAATATACTTCTAAGAATTTATGGATGTATTCTTTAAATACAGCAACTACTACTCTAGAAAATATAGCTGGTGCATTCTTAAGACCAAAGGGAATTACCGTGTACTGGAATGAGCCCCATTTTGTTGCAAAGGTGGTCTTAGATCGATCTTCTGGATGTATTCTGATCTGGTGGTAGCCTGAAAACCCATCAGTGAAGGAGTAGACCTCCTGTCCTCCCACGTTGTCTAATACTTCATCAGTGAACGGTGTTGGAAATGGATCATGAAGTGATGCATCATTGAGTTTTCGTAGATCAACACAGATTCTGATGTCCCCTTTTGTTTTCTTCTCTTGGATGACCATGGGGCTAACCCATTCGCTTTCTTCTACCGGCTCAATGATTCTTGCTGCTAGCATCTTATCGATCTCGTCCTTGACTTTTTCTTTGTAGCGCGGATTAAATCTATATGGGCGCTGCTTAACTGGTCTAGCGTCCTCTTTCAATGGTATTCTCATGACTCCCAAGTCTCCAACTATTCCCTTCATCTCTGTGAACTTGGTGGGAAATAGGTCCTGATAGTCATGTAGCAGATCTGCAATCTGTCCGACTGTTTCATCATTCCAGTAGTCTCCAATAGAGGCAAACTTAGGGTCTGCGTCTGTGCCAATATTGACCTTTTTAATCTTGATGGGCTCAGTGATTGCTGGAGTTTCTAACTGTGGTCCTCCAACATCACGAGTTCCTTCTGACTCCAGGATGTTGGTGTTGCGAGGGTCCTCATCCGCCTCCTCTGATTCTGATGCAAAGTTATAGCATTCCAACGCTTCTTCTAGCTGGATAGTCCACTCAGGTTGGAATGGTACTGAGATGGTGCAATCCCCAAATATCTTGGTCTTGATTATGTCTAAGGCCTGAGCAACACTTGGATGTTCTGATTCAAACGCAAAGGTGAGCAGGAAGCTGTCTGTCATAAGTGACCATGTAGTCGTCCCCTTGCGTAGTTTAGTCTCTGTGTACCAATTCCTTGGAACTGTGTCCAATGTGTGAATGAATCTGTGGACCCATTCATCCTCGGGAACGTCCGACAAGTTCTGTTCACATGCCTGAATGTGAGTGCTGGGATCAGTTTCTCCTGTGTACTTCTGCGGTACATACTCTCTATCGATAGAAAATATGATTGCCATCAGTCTTTTAATATCATCCCATGATGCGATATTTTCTTTATGCGCATACCAACATCTTGCAGGTGTGGCTCGTACTGCAAGATCCATAGCTATGATCCTCTATTCATAAGGAATCTGTTGCTCAAACTGTTCAAAAAAATCCTGGATATCTGTCAGAGCATGATACGATGGAATCTTAGCGATCTCTGTGCCAATCCATCGTAGTGACTTACTGATAAACGCACATCTACGCGCTGAGACTTCGTAAAGTCGGTTCTTCCAGTTTTCTAGACCAACATCAGAATCCGATGCGCATGAGCTGTCGCATCGCCAACTAATGTTCCCTTCTGCAGTTGGATTGATGTAGTCACTCTGATTCGCGTTCATCTGGTAGATACTCTCCATGTTATGTGCCTCTTCCTCGGCTCGGATAGGTTCAATGTATCTAGGACTTTGGTAAGGATCCAGCAGTGCGATGACCCGGATCTGTGCATCCTCAAAGGTCATTTGTCTTCTCTTTAGGTCAATGACAGCTTTGCTACTAATCGCCCAATCAATACTTAGTAGTGCTGGATATGGTCGTCGCCAATGATTTCTATAACCTCGAAGTCCGCAAAAGTACGAACTCCGTAAATGTCAACTGGCACCTATGGTAGTCGACCCAGTGGTGATACTCGATGTTGATTAGCTAATCTCAGGTGGATAGGCAATAGGGCTAACTGAGGACTACCCATCTGTTCCCAAGTCTGCTTAGTTAGAACATTCACCTCTGATCCTAGATCTAAGACAACCTCATCCATTTCAAACTCGCCAATCTGCACTGTGAATTTCATCTCTCTTCTGGTCCTTGTATGTCTTGTAATATTATGGACAGCGCGGTGTGCACTGCCCGAGAGAGAGGGTTGATGACACTGATCTATCATGCGCTGTAGCTCGCCGACAGCTTTGTCATTTCTCAAGAGCTTCAAACAACTATGCAAGAAGGATTGTACACTTCCTGTCGGCTCATCCTCGTCGCGTCTTCCCGACGTGGTAGCCTGCGGTGCCTGCTCAGGGCTATCGCCACAAGGTGCTTGCTGCAGTATGCCCCTAGACGGTGGTACCTGCGATCCTGATAGTGTAGGTTCCTCAAAGGAAGCCTTGGCTTCATGAAAGGTCTCTTTATTCTTCTGTAGGTCGAGTGCTTTTGTTTTTCCAGGAGCTCTGCGCACCCATTCCTGACTGGTGTTCTTTTCGGTCTCCTGCGATGTGCCACTGGTAGAAGCACCACTCCGAGTCACAATATTGACTCTTGGTTCTGGTTCTACCGGCTCAACAACAATAAGCTGGACGTTCTGATGTGCTGCTGGCTTAGGGTCTTTGATCTTAGCTATCAGGATGGGACACTCCTCTATAGTATGATCATAAGATTTGCAGTAGTTACAAGTAGTAGTGGGGTTTTGACAGTCCCTAGCATAATGTCCTACAACTCCGCAATTATAACAAGTGATTGGCCCATGACCTTGGCCAAAACCTCCTCCTCGGCCAAAGCCTTCTCCATGTGCAAAGCCTCTTCCACAGCCTCGTCCTCTGAATCCTCCTGCACGGCCTCCATAAGCCTGATCCGGCTGTGGTCCTGTTGCTGGACCCTGTGTGTCTGCTTGGACTCTGTACACGTCGTGTTTTCTGTCTAACATGAGATCATAGGCTCGGCAGTCCTGTTCATCATGCCCAATGGATTTACAGAAGACACAGTATACGTTCTTAATTGTCTGTACATATTTCTGAAGCAAAGGGCATTGCTGAGGCAGATGTCCTTGTGTTTTACATATTTCACACCATGGCCCTTGTGTTCGTGGTAAGGGGTTAGGAGCCCCTGATGCTAAATATTCTGCAAAGAGTGGACAGTTGTCTTTACTATGGCCTTGTACTCCACACTTTATGCACCATGTGTCTTTCATAACCTCTTTCCCTTTCTTGAGTTTGTGTATCTGTAACGTGAGGTTGGCCAACTGGTTCTGTAGATTTGTCATGCCTGTACTGGTTTCTGCTAAAGGTGAAGCCTCTAGTTTCATTGCCATCTCCAGTGCTTCATCTTGAGTAGTGAGTTTCTACTACATTAGTGGCACTCTGATGTGAGGGAGAAGCGCTGCAATAAACCATTCCTTATGCTGCTCCGGCGCAAACTCAAAACTTACTTGGTCTATCAGGGCTTTGAATTTCTGATCAAAGTCCCATACTGATTCTGATGGAAGCTGCTTAATATCCTTAAGCTCTGTTATACACTGAGATTCAGACTTAGGTTTCTTAAACTCTTTGATCATGGCGTTCTTGACCTGGACAAGTGTCTTGGGTAATGTAGTATATTTTATGTACCATGTCAAGGCTCTGTCTCTAAGTGTGGTGACCAACTGTACAAGTTTACGGTTATCATCATTGATTGTTTTAATGGTCCACATGGCTTCACATAGGAACCAATGTTGTTCTGGGTCCTCTGCCCCTGTACCCTTAAAGGTAGGTAGCCTCATGTCATCTCCCATTCTATTTCTCTATGGTGGGTTCTAACTGACTGGGTTACTACCACTCAATGGTGTAGGTAAAGATGATGTAGCGGGAGTAGGTACTGTCTGTGAACTACTAGATGGGGTACCTACAGGGTTATTCTGAGTCCCTGTCTGTTTCTGTGGGGTATAGGGGTGGTAAGGGATACCCCCCTCTGGTTCTTCTGTGGTACTAGGACTCTGTTGTATAATACTGTCTGAGCTGTCTTCAAATATAGGAGAGCTAAAATCTACTTTATACTTCTTTCCACTACGCGTTCGTCCAATGTCATCAAAATCACTCTCAAACTCTTGTGACATTACTATCTTTACTTATTCATCTGAAACTAGATCCATTGTTCCTTTTTCATATAGCAGCATCTTAAGGGACAAGTTTAGAGATCTTAGGTACTTAACACGATATCCTATGAAGAAGTAGCACTCATCTTCGCTAAATCTCTTTCTCTGGTCAACTGCAAATTCTGTAACAAAGACTTCTAGCACACTGGTCAGCCAGAAGTCCACTGCTCTCGTAATCGGATTGTCAAGGTTCTGTACGGTCTGAATCAGCTCCGGTGTCCAGACAATGTTTCTTTTCTTCTTGAATGTGTTCCTATCTGTCAACTTGGATAACCAGTTGAAAAGCTCATTTCCATAGGTTGCAAAAAATATAGCGTGTATGTCTGAAGCGATATGCTTTTCTAACCAGGCCTCTGTGCTCAGTCTAGGGCTCCGATTTTCTTTCTTGGCAAACTCCCTTAATTCTGAATCCAGCCACTGGTGAAAATCTTCTCTGGTAGGATGCCAAAAGAACATTAACTCCCAATCATTCAAACCGGCAATGGAACCATTTGTTGATTGCATGGGCAGACCCGGGTTTACTATAATCAACCAACAACACCCCTAGATCACTGGCCCTTTCGGCAACATACCGCCAAGCGGCCTGAAGTCTCACCCGAAGTGACTCTAATGGGTTGGCCAAGGACTCAAGAATCTTGGACCAGGTTCTGTGGCAATCCTAATTGCGGCTTGCAGCCCCTCTGGCTGCAAGAGCTCCCTCTGTGTCTGTGCGTTGCGTGACCTCCTGCTCGCGTCGCGCGGTCCCGTCGTCGCACAGTTCTTCTAGCCGCGGGACGTTCCTCTACACCACCGTGTGGTCCTCCTCTATGACGCGCACTTTCCCTGACTTGCAATATCTCTAGCCTTACTGCATCGCCGCGCACCGTGCGACACGCAGCTCCTGCCCACGCGAAGTCCTCAACTTGCGGTATCGCACACTGCAGCTTCTCTGCCGGTGCGGTATCACCTCTCTGTGATATCCTACCTCCGCGGTTGAGCGCACTTAGCGTGCCCATGTCGACGTGCAAGAGTTAACATACAAAGCTATTCGATACTGCAATTAGTGACTGTTTTGCGCAAAGCATAAGTGAAACACATACAACATGCCAAAGGATTTGACCTATGATTATCCTTTTATGCTGTGGTGAACTGATTAATACATTCATTCATTAAACTACAAGCGAGGTCCATGAAATAACTGAGAAATGCATAAGTAAACATAACACATAAATCATTCGCATAACACAGATTTTAACGTGGTTCACCTCCAAGATGGAAGTTACGTCCACAGAACTGTGTTTTCTATTACAGCTCAAGGGGAAGGTAAAACACAGTTCTGTTGCACCACATATGCAGCTCAAGATCTTCTCTTTCAGATCTCTCTTCTCTCTATATTTCTCTCTTACAATATACTCTTCCCTCTCTGTCGATCCCTGCGGATTGTTACATGCATGTTCTATAAGCCAGCTACTGATTTCAGTAAGATTGCTACAGCTAAGACCAGAACCAGAGCTCGGATTTTACAATAGTCTACTTATCCTTATTTCCTATTTCAATCACGACTGTCTAATTGTCTAACCAACCTACCAACCAACCAACCAACCCTTTTACAATACAAAATATATCCTTTTATAGGCCGCCCGAAGGTCTTGCCATTACAACACTGTGGGCCTGTCCCAGCAGTAACCCAAACCCTAATTAGTGACAGTCGGTCCTCTCTGTCCTTAAGGTAGCCACTTCCTGTCACACCACAGCTCTCTACAGGCTTCCATGCTTCCCGGCACTGACCATGGGTACTACGCGCTGCTTCTCTTTTCTGTCCTTCGCCTTCAATGCTTGAGCCTCGTTGCTCCTTCTTCTTTATGAGGGTCGCTGAGCCCTCCTGTCTTCCACCGCTACCTTCAATGCAGTGGGTGAGCTCTCCTCTCTCGGCCGCTCAGGTACCGTTGCCTTTCTTTGACTTTCCTATCTCAAAAGTCATGGTTTTCGGCTCTGTTCTACAGCTGGAAACGTGCTACGGCGTCGTAGCTCTGTCTTATCTTCTTTCCACCAAAACTTATCTCTCCGCCAAAACTAGCAGCTTCTTCTGTAGCTGTGGGACCCTACTCCAACAATCCTTTGTCCATGAGGTTGTACTTGTACTCAAACATACTTGTAGAACATACTTCCAAGAGAAATACTTGGTAAATATCAATTGGGATCTTTTCCTTCAAGTTTATGAGTTTGTCAACCAATTATTTGGTTTCATGTATTATGGGTAATTTTGTATTATATCTCAATGTTGTGGATAAACCACTTTTGGATAATTATGAGTGTGAACAACAACAATAGGTATCCCCTTTGTAATTCTGGATCAATTTTGGGCTAATTCTTGAACAGTTTGGGAAACTTTGGCCCTATTTTGACCTCAAATAGGTTATCTCTTTGGTATGAAATGAGATTTAGGTGGTTATGAGTAACAATGGGCATGTCCTAACCTTGTTTCATAATTTATACATTAGTAAAATTGATAAACCTCAACTTTGAGAAATATTTATTGGTGAAAACAACAATAAAAAAATACTGGCATGTTTTCCCCCCTAACCAAATCAAATTTCAAATAAGCAAGAAGTAGCTTAGAAGAAGTCCAGGTATATGATGACCTTGCTCTTTTAATCCTTTTCTAAAGTAGTTGGGGGCATTATTGTTAGTCTAATCACTGTTAAAATGGAATATCATCAGTAGAGTCCCCTTATTCTCATGTTTACAGACTACAATGTGAGTAATCAAGGAATATATTTTCTATAGTCATGTTCACAAAAAATATTTTTATATTAAGCCCCTCTTTCTCCCAATGATATGTTGAGATAAAAGAAAGATAAAGCATGGAATTAAAACACATGGCAACATGGTGCCACATATTGGAGTTTTATTCTCTTTTAATGATATTTTTGGCATAAAAATTATTTCCATTTCAAATATGCTCATAGTTACATGCAACATACGAGGAATTTTTCCAATTGATTGTGAAATATGGTTAAGAAATTGCAGAGTTAGCACCTGAGGGTATGGTTTTATTTGGGTGCCAATGTGGTTTTTTAGATTCCTATTTCCAACGACAACTTTTAGAGAAATGTTTGATGATCTGGTAGCAAGCTATAGCATGAAAAATATCAGGCTTGGGTCCTCATCGATTTGTAACTAGATCTAAAGAGAATTATTAGTACTATGTTATTTTTTCTTATGATGCCTTTATGGTTAAAATTTGATGAGTCACTACACATGGAAAATGATCAGATGTGATTTGCATCGTGAAGTCTCGAAGGGCATGCTTAAATGGTAAATATATAATAGTTATGTATATATTTGGAGTTATTCTCTTAATTGAGAAACACCCAACCTATCAAACCTACATTCATATCCTAATAGCAACAAAATTTCAAGATCCAAGCAATTATATTCATGAAGTAGTAATGAGAAGCCTCATTTGGGAACTTTTTGAGCACTTTTGGATAATAATGTGTGTGAACAACAACAATATGTATCCCCTATGTTAGTATGGATCAATTTTGGGCTAATTATTGAATAGTTTGGGAAACTTGGCCCTATTTTTACCTCAAATAGGTTATCTCTTTGGGATGAAATGAAATGAAATAGGTTACAAGTAACAATGGGCATGTCCTAACCTTGTTTCATACTTTATACATTATTAAAATTGATAAACCTCAAATTTGAGAAATATTTATTGGTGAACTAACCTTGTTTCATACTTTATACATTAGTAAAATTGATAAACCTCAACTTTGAGAAATATTTATTGATGAAAACAACAATAAAAAATATTGGCATGTTTTCCCCCCTAACCAAATCAAATTTCAAATAAGCAAGAAGTATCTTAGAAGAATTCCAGGTCTATGATGACATAGTTCTTTTAATCCGTTTATGAAGTAGTTGGGGTCATTATTGTTAGTCTAAGCACTGTTAAAATGCAGTATTACCAGTAGAGTCCCCTTATTATCATGTTTACAGACTACAATGTGAGTAATAAAGGAATATGTTTTCTATACATACCATAAATGAGTATGTTTGTCTTGGAAATGATTATTATTTATTGTGGAAACCCCTTATCTATAGTCCAGAAGCTATAAAGAATCCATTTATTTCTCACTATTTTCATGTGGCAGAGGAATCCACTAAAGATTTGGTGATTTTTTACCACTTTAGGTCTCCCTTGAAGCATGTCACTCCATTCTTTCCATTATGTAGTAGAATTAGCAAGTCTTAGAGACGGTAAATCCACATATAATCTTGGATTGGTGGGTTTTCTAGAAATTTGAGGAGTTGTTTGAGCACAATTAGGGTTCGACTAGGTATATTTGGAGCAGTGGCACTTTGCAATGAGGATAAAGTGACGAACATACCTATCAAGTTTTGATGAAATTTCTATACTAGAAATGGACATTTTCATCGCTATTATAGCAATTTCATTGTAACTTTCTATATATGTTCGTTGTTATAGAAATGGGCTTTCATCGTTGCACCAACGCAAGCTTTATCGCTATACCCACGAAAATTTCGTCGCAACAACGTTGTTTAGTTTTAAAAAAAATTGAATCCTTCACTTCTATACCCACAAAATTTTTGTCGCTAGACCAACGAATTGTTCGTCTCTAGACCCATGAAAGCATCATCACTAGACCCACAAAAATTCGTCTCTAGAGCCATGAAAATGACCTACAAAACTTCATCGCTAGAGCCATGAACACGACCTACAAAAATTTGGCGCTAGAGCCACAAAAGCGCCCCACAAAACTTCGTTGCTACAGCCATGAAAACTTCATCGCTACACCCATCGCTATTATGACAAACATTGATATTTTGAACAGAACAAATTCCATGTAATTTTTGTCGGTATTACGACGAACGGTGGCAAGTGTTGCTGCAGCCACAAAAATGTTCCAATGAAAAGAAGGGGCCATTTTCATTGCTAAAGAAACACAAAAGTATTGTAATAGAAACGATTTTCTGTGGGAAAAATGTCCACATGTACTAGTGTTGTTAAACAACCATTGAGAGATCCCTCACTGGAGAGAAAGAATCCAACTTTCTTTCCTAAATCTTGGTTTTGTGGTTACCTTAAGATTTCCTTTCATAATATGAGGTGTATTTTGAGTGATAACACCTGATGTCCCAAATCTACAACAATATCTGAAGGGAGCGACTGAAAATCATTTCGCAAATATACCCTAGGAAAGGGAAGAACATGTTGCTCTAGATTTTTATTAAAAATATCTTCATGCTGCTTCATATATGCAATTCAAGCATGCTTGAACGGATGGAAAACCTTTAGAATTTCTTCTTTGACATGTTCTTCAAATTGTGTTTCAAATAATTTTGATCTTCAACATGGTGCTCCTTTGTAAGACATATCCTAATGATCCCGCAAGAGGTCCCTTTGTGGAATTGGAACATGAATGTTGTCCCTTATTTCTTTAGATTGTTCCTAGGTGGAATTCTAAGATGCCTTTATGACTATTTACAAACCCTAGAGAAATTCCCTCCGAAGTTAATTTCCACCATCACGAAGACTTGATTGAACTTTGCCCTTTATCACTAGCTATTCACTATGCAATATTCGAGTGGCTAGGAAAGCCCTGAAACAACACTGGGATCTAGCCTTTGAACATGCATGAAATAATCCAATGGCTTGGAATACCCTTAAGCAACACTCAGATATGGCCTTTAAACAGGCATGAGTTTGATTTCAAGGTTGTTTCTATAGGTTTCCATTGGAACATTTATAAATCTATGGATTATTAAATCCCATTAAAATCACAACTCGGTGATGATCCCTCAATCAATACCACCTATATATGTAATAAAATCAAGGGATTCCAATGCCAATTTACAATTTGTTAAGTTTCTCTTTCAATTATTTGATGTGTGAAGTTACCAACCCCCAAAAAGACCACAAACAATATTTTTACCTCCATATTGTTTATCCATTTCCTCCTACCCAACTGACAATGCATCAGGCTGGCTTCTTTAGATGAAATATTCCTTACATTCTAAATCAATTGTTGCATGGGTTCTTGTGAGATTTGGCTTCCGTGTCACCTTTCCTAGAGCTTCCTTAAGAATGTAGAGCTTACATGCACTAACCCCAGGTTATTGAACAACATAGGCTTTTAAACAAGATGTTAATAACCAAAGGATGTTCATAAATGCTTAATTTCTATTTGATGACCCACATATATGATGGTTACTTCTTGTGAGCTACTAGAAATATTGAAAGAATCTTTGCTGCTTGGCACAATATGCTATTCAAATCTCATAGTTACTTCTTATGAGCTACAAGCAACATTCACATAATATTTCCTGCTTGGCACAATATGTTGCTCAGTTCTAACCCATATTTAACAATAATGCCTCTTTTATGTTGCAAAAAATATGCCCTAAACTATAGCCTATATCCACAGGTTTAGCCGAACACTCACATTTATATATGTTTGTGTGCCCAACATGTACTCTTACTACTGTCACAGTTGGAGAAATGTTATTTTAATCCAAGGATGTTCAACAGACCCAAAAATGCAACAAGACCCTGCTAAAAGGTGAGAAGATCCATACTTTACTTATCAAAACTGCTATCAATAGACAGAGTTGTTCTTTTTCCAGCCTCATTATGAAACAAAACTCCTACATCAATGAAAATAGGGCATAGAGAAGCTCCATATTCCCCCTCTCATATTGTTGATCATTAATCCAGAATATCCCATGCAATTATTTCTTCAGTCCCATTCCTTAATGCTAAATTCAGTCTTTTGAACATGGTTTTAGCTTATGCAATGTTATTTTTATGCTATACCAAGGGCCCACATGAATTTGAATCTTGTTGTTCATCACCCATAAGTCACACATAAAAGAGTACTTGTTAAGAACATATGAATTGAGGTATCTTCTTTGTTCATAGGATTCAGCTATTGGGCTTCTTCAAAGTGTCTAGCATTGTTTTAGCTAAAATTGTGGATGATTCAACTATATAAAGTTTAAACGCAACATGTGTCTATGCGTTTCTTGTCAAAATATAGTATTGTGAATTTATTTAGTTTTCTTTGTCTATAAAAGAAGCTTCCATACTATTTAATTAATAAGAACTAGGATGATTCCCCTTTCTGCCTCGTCCTAGATGGGACAACATAAATGGATTTTGTAACATGGTGGGATGCAACTAGCAATCCTTCCAACCAAGATAGAACTAATTGTATCTTTAATTTTTATTTTACTTGTTATGCTTCATAATTGGAATAACACTTTTTTTTCAACTAAATGCAGTGTGTGTACATGGAACTTATTTAAAACATCTAGAGTAAGAAGAATGGTCTCAACTGCATGAAAATGAATCATGTCCACTTTGCTAGGGATTTATCAGCAAGCAATGGTGTAATCAATGGTATGTATTCTTCTGAATTGCTATCTTTGTGGACTAATGAATGGATGCTTTAAAGTTATCTCTCATACCTTGTAGCATTCTAATATTGTTTGTGTCATACGTAAATAGACAAGTCACAATATGCAGGAGATGCTAGTTACGCTTTCCCAAGGCATTTACTCTTTGTTGCTTTTAAGGGTATCTTTTACTTTTTGGAGTTTGATGGGAAAGTCTTGGAAGAAGGTTAGAGTAGGTATATTATGGTTGGTAGAATACCAGTAATATTGTTTTTATAACTTTAAATTGACGGCTTCTTGCTACACGTATGAGACACATACACATACACACACATTATATTAGAGTAGGTATATTGTAGTTGATAGAAGAGAAACAATATAGGCTTTGCAACTTTACATCGATGGATTTTTGTTACATGTAGCTTACACATAATACACATCACATGCATCATACCATATCTGAAACATTCCAACATCTGCACACTCATAAAATGTTTATGAAAAAATATCCATGAGAATTTTTTCTAATTAACTTTTATTTACTATGGTTCCTTTACTGATCTTGTAGGCATTAAAACTTGATATTTTCATTGTCTTCTTCCATCACTCCACATATAGCAAGTTAATTCTAAATATGTATTAATATCGTAAATCTAGTGTCACATATTTTGTCCATGAATTCTGGTTTAACTGTGTGAACACATTTTTATGCTGACATGTTTAGAGTTGGGGCACAAAAAATACAAAGAATTAGAAGAAACATGGTGCTCCCTTACATTAAGTGGTAGGGAAACCTTATGAGAAGCCTTGTGTTATGAGAATACTTGTATGAAAACATGGTGTTCCCTTGCATTATGGGTATGAGGGGAGTTCTTAACTAACTTCATATGTCACTACTAGGGGGGTTCAAAACTACCCTTGTACGTTAGAACGATGGGGGTTCAAAATCCCCATTGTAATTTTATATGAGTGGGGTTAATAACTACCCCAAAGGTTTGTAACGAGTTTTAGGGGGATTTTCGAACCACCTCCGTAGGTAGCTACGAGGGGGGTTTATAACCTCCCCAAAAGTTTTGTAAAGATTTTTAAGGGGGGTTTCGAACCGCCTCTGTAGGTACCTACGAGGGGGATTTATAACTGCCCCCAAAGGTTTGTAGAGAGTTTTAGGGGGGGTTTTGGACCGCCTCCATAGGTACCTACGAGGGGGGTTTATAAATGCCCCAAAAAATTTGTAATAAATACTTTTAAGGGTGGTTTTGAACTTCCCCCGTAGGTACCTATGAGGGGGGTTTATAACCGCCCCCAAAGTTTTTTAATAAATACTTTTAGGGGGGGTTTTGAACCATCCTTGTAGGTACCTATGAGGGGGGTTTGTAACTGCCCCCAAATTTTTGTAATAAGGACTTCTGGGGGGGTTTGGAACTGTCCCCATTGGTGTTTATGAAGGGGGGTTTAGAACCACCCTTAAAAGTCACTTTTGGGGGGGTTTTAGAACTTCCCCCAAAAGTCACTTTGGGGGGGGGGTTCAAACTNTTTTTGGGGGGTTTTGAACCACCCCCAAAAGTCACTTTTATGGATGGTTTCGATCTCTTACATAACCTCCCCTAAAATTCAAAACTTTTAGCATGAGTGCTATTAGGGGTGGTTTTGTAAAGACCGTCTCCAAATCCAAAACTGCCCCCAAAAGTTAATTTTGGAGGCAGAAGACAACCACCCCTAAAAGTAAAAAAATTTGTAGTGTGAGGTTCAAAGAAAGATCTCAATAAAGTCTTGGGAGGGAAGTTTCCAGGGAAATGTCTCCAGAAAATGGTCGAGATCACATCCATGCAAATAAGATATGGGAAATTGCACAAAGGATTCAATATATGAAGAATCAGGCACTGATAGGGAATTTTGTTGGGATATGGATGATGGAGAAGGCCTTAGTATGGTGGATCAACACCATGTAGATGCCATGGGGACATTATGACTTTTAATTTGGAGAAAAATGTTTTTATAGACATTTTTTCAATGTGAAGCATCAGAATTGGATTTTTGAAGGGGGGTCATATTTTTATTACTCTATAGGTGTTTTCCTCAAATCCTAGAAGGACCAATTTAGCCCAAAGAAAGAATACTTGTGCATAGCTCCAATTTGGATTCATTTGTATGCTTTGTTGAGTGAATACTAGGAACCAAAGATCTTAGAATATATAGGTAACTCTCTAGGTAGCTTCATCAAGATTTCTCAATAAATGAAGATGACCAAATATAATTCCTATTCTCACATTTGTGTGTACATAAACATCTTGAAAAACCTCCCTAAGGTCATAAATCTCATGTGGGATGATAAATACTAGTCGCATACCATTGACTATGAACACTTCTGATTTATATGTTGGAGGTTCCATGCGTATGGGAATTTGTTTAGGGATTTTCCCCTAAACATCCCTCCCCATAAGGATAAGCAGTAGGAGAAGACAAGTGGTGAGGGTTTTACAAGGGTTTCTCCTCAAAAAAGAGCCAGGTGTAGACAGGGATTCCCATATCTAAGTAAAAAATCCCATTCCTTTAACATATTCAATTTGTTGGACCCCTCCTCCAACTTAGAGTCCACCTCGAAAGGTGGTGTGGGGGGTTCCTATGTTGCCTATGTTCCCTTGGAATAAGAGGCACAACATATGGAGCCCAAGTTTAATAAGGGGTGGAATTCCCAGAGAAGGAGGACACAGAAATGGAGGCCAGTGAGATGGAATATGTTGACCTAGGATATTTGGACCTGGATGAGATTGAGAAATCCTTCTTGGATAAGGAAAACTGATACATCTCCCATCACTAGGTCCAACTGCTCCAATATTCCATTCTGAAGTTTAGATCATGATCCCAATACTTAGGAATAAGTGGTGGGATCCTAAAATACAATAAGGGAAAGCTAGTTGACATAGTGTAAATCCAGGTAGAAGGACCAATAGACAAAGGGTAATGGAGGTAGGAATCAAACTGGTTGAATAAAGCCAATAATCGACGATCAAGGAAGCTATAGCTCTATTATAGAATCTAACTCAATGAAAGTTATAATGTGGAACATAAGTGGGTCCAATAACCCCAAAAAGGCCAGAATCTTGAGGAAAAATATTATAAAAGAAAATACTCAAATTATCATGTTATATGAAATGAAGTGTTTGGAGGAAACCCTCCATGATATTGGGAGAATATATTGGAATGGTTGCAAGGTTATAGAAATTGATGCTAATGTGTCAGTCAATGGTCTTGGAATTTTATGGAACCCTAAATTTATATCACTTTATAATTTCTTGGCTACCTATAGATCCATTTCGGTGTAATTTTGGGTGGTTAGATACCCATTCTCAAGAGTTATTTCTAATTCTTATGGCCCTCACATTCAATCCTTGAATATGGATTTCTTAGACTCTCTTCGGGGTGTTTGTTGTCGGGTCAATGGGAGGCACTAGACTGTTGGGGGGTTTCAATTTAATCATATCACTGGATGAGATGAAGGGGGGGGAGGATAAGGTTTGACCTTAAGAATAAAGCCTTCGGTGATATCATTGAAGGATTCAATCTAATACATCTAGACATGAGTAATGGTATTTTCACCTAGAGCAACAAGAGGGGAGGGGGGGGGGG
>LPNX010443701.1:112900-140276 GCA_001517045.1 Pseudotsuga menziesii
TCCTTCTGTTGGTTAGGATCACTAGTCAATCTGCCTATATTGGAGCAGATTTAGGTCCCAATTCAAGAAACCATTCAGGTTTGAATTTTTTTGGCTCAATCACCCTGCGTTCAAATCCAAAGTTCAATAATGATGGGAGTATTTTAAACCACCTATGGGTTCATGTATGTACCACTTCTATCATATGCTCGGTGAAATATTCCAATTTGGAAACATATTCCAATACAAATGGAACTTGGACCACCATCTGGAAGAAATATAGCAAATTGGGATGCTACAGGGATTCCCTCTAGATATAAAAGAGGAGGAGGTCATAACGACAGTAATGCTTGAGGAAAGAGAAGCTCAAGAGAATATATCCTAGAAGCAGAATTCAAGGAATCATTGTCTAAAAGAGGATGAAAGAAACATAAAATTCTCCCATAGATCGGCCATTTAATATCGCCAAAAGAACAAATTTGTTATGCTTAAATATAAGAATGGTGCACAAATGAAAAATCAAGAATAAATAGATACCAAATTATCAAAGTAATTCCAAGAACTCATGGAGGAAAGATGCCTAGGTCATATGGAATACATAAAAAATATCACTCAATGGTTTCTTAATCTAGTGTTAAAGGCCCATAATGAAATGTTGATGAGAAGAATAAGTAAGGAAGATGTGGAGGAATTCATCAACTAAATAGAGGATGGAAAGGCCTTGAGGCCCAAGGGATTTACATCCAACTTCTTCCATCACATTTAGGACTTATTTAAAGATGAGGTGTGGTGCATTACTGAGGAGTCTCGATGATCCCTCGAGGTATTTTATTCATTCAATGCCACCTTCCTTTCTCTTCTTCCTGGGGGGGGAGAGATTCTCTAGGTATAATTCATCCCATTTCTCTATGTAATGTGTTCTACAAAATTATCACAAAATTTATTTCCAATAGCCAGACTCCCATCCTCTTGTCTCTTATTTCTCTAGAATCATCGATTTTTATCAAGGGTAGTAAAATTATGAATGGGATAATCTTAGTCGACGAGGTGCTTCATTCATTGAGAGTGACCAAGTAACCAAAGATGCTTATGAAACTGGACATTGCTAAGGATTATGACAAGCTCAATTGGTAATTCATGAGAGAAATGTGAAAATCATTTGGATTTTGTTCAGAATTAATTAAATGAGTAATGAAATTTACATCCTAAACCTTCTTTTATATCCTTCTCAACAGGGCACCCACCAACGCCTTTCATCCTTCTAGAGGGATTAGACAGGGGGATCCTTTGTCTCCTTTTCCTTTTATCATCATGGAAAAGGGCCTAAGTAGGACAATCAAAGATATGGTGATGAATAAGGAAATTAGGGGGATGAAGCTACATCCTCAAGTACACAACTAGATCCATAAAAAATTTGTGGATGACACTATGCTTATGGGCCACCCATCGGTGCAAGAATATTGTGCTATCAAGGAATTATTAAATCTTTTTTCCAATGAATTTGGGTTGGAAATCAATGAATAAATGTCCCAAATTTTATTCCTTAATACCCCAATGATCACGAGACAAAACATCTCGTGCATTATAGGATTAAAAGGGAGTTCCCTTCTGTCCAAATATATAGGAACCCTACTCTCGGATTCCACCATTTGAAAAGCTTCTTGAAATGAATTGCTTAACAAAATGAAGAATAGGCTTGACAACTGGATGTTTCAACCCCTAAATATGGTTACTCACATGATTCTTGTGAAAATGTTCCTTCATACCATGCCCATTTACCTTTTCTTTTCAATGGTTTCTCCAAAGACAGTTTCAAAAGATATTAGGAATATCAAGTTTCTTTCTTTGGGGTGGCTTGAATGACAGACAGAAATGGGCTCCTATTAAATTGGACACCATTTTCTCCCCAAAAATCCACGTCGGTTTGGGCCTGATCTGGTGGGGAAAAGGTCTAGTGGCGTTGGGCCACCCATAGGAGGAACCATGGGTCAAGCTATGGTACCAAAAATATTCCCATGATCTGGATAAATAGGAACTTGTCATCTTGAGGGAGTCTATTTCAGGCTCTCATATTTGGAATATGGTATCCCAGGAAAGGGAATTTATCCAAAATAATTTCTTTTGGGAAATTCAGGATGGTGAAGAGTGGACTTTTTGGAGGATTCTTGGCACCAACTTCCCTCTCTAGCCTCTACGTTAGACATGCCCAAAACATGATAGTATTGCACTAAGTTTTATATATCAAATGTTAAGGACTTGTGCATAGATACTAAGAGAGAAACCAACTTCAAGGAATGTCTCCCTCAAGATTGGTGGCATTCAAATTTCCAATTAGAGGTCTCCTAGAATCTTTTGGATTATATCCAAGATAGGTGCATCAAGGTGCTGGAAAGGGCAGACAAGCTAAGGTGGGGCTACCAAAATAATGGGGATTTCAATTTGATGGAGGTGTATTCCATATGATCAAATCAATGGGATCTACCAAGATTGAAAGAATGGAAAATGATATGGAAATCCAACCTTTGGCCCAAGGTGACAACCTTCCTCTAGATAGTCCTAAGGAGAAGGATTTTGAAGGGGGGAGATCCAAAAAAGGGGATCATAGGCCCCTTTTAGTGTAGTATGTATGAATCAATGAAAGAGTGCATGGACCTTTCACTAGATAGATTTTTGTTTGCCTCAAGGTTGTGGGATAAGGGGGAGTATCCTTTTAAATTGCAGCTAAGGAGGATGACCATCCTGACATTTCCATAAAGGATTGGCTTGGAAACTACTTTTAAAATCCCATTGTGAATAGGATCTAGAATCTCTTCCTAGTATTCCTTATTTGCGAAATATGGAAGGAAAGAAATTGAACAAATTTTCAGGGAAAATATCAGTTAGCTGACAGAGTTTGGGCTCTGATCAAAATTCACATATAGGATAACCTTTGGCTAGGTTAGTGGGGGTGACAGGATGGTTAAGGATGAGGAGGAGAGAATCATCCTCCACTATTAGGGAATTGAGGCTATTTCCATATATTTTGGTACTACGATACCATGTTGATGTTTGAATCCTAGTCCCAATTTTTGGCCCCTTCTTTGGTTGGCACAATGAAGTTGAAATTCAACATGACCTCTGAGGGAAATTCGAGCATGACTAGGTTTGGTGGGGTATTTTGGGACTCCCAAGGGGAATTTCTTGGAATGCACTTAGGGATCATAGTTCATGAGTCTAACAATGCACCAAAAATGGAGGGCCTCATCCAAGTGTGAAATTTTACATAGAAGATCTTGAAACAAAAATAATCAACACTTAGTTTCACAAAGATTTATAAAAAAATTGAGAAGAAAAATGAGAGAATTCACCAAACAAAAGGAGATCCAGTTGAATAATTTTTATTCATTTTTTATCCAACAATGTGTGGACTATCCAACTATGTTACAAAGGAGGAAATTCATGAGCCTTAGGAGGTATTCTAAATCATACATGTGGCAGGATTATTTTGGTAGATTCCATCACTAGACATTGAGTTCCAATTGTCACTCCTAAAATGTAGCTAGTTAACCGATGATAGGTGGATCAAAAGGAAATGTGAGGGAGTTGAGGGTAAAAAATAGGAGAGAGAATTTCAAGAGGGAACATCAGGGAGTTTAATTGATTGTTAGTGGTCATTGATTCTCATATCATCCCAGAATGTATGAATCAAGGAAAGTTCTCTGAGTTAACAGATGGTAGGTGTTCCTAAATTTAAGGAGGGTTCCTACAAAGTAGGAGACTAACTCAAAATGTCCTAAAATCATGGAAGAGGGAGAATATGTGGATAATGAGGGAAAAATGACAAAACTAAAGTCTGAGATAATCAGAATGATTAGGAATATGCACTAGGAATTCAACAAATATGATCTATGCAGTAGGGATAATAAATAATTCTCTTTGCCTAATGTCTAGATGGGTAATATATCCCAACACCCCCCCTTAATCCTGGCTTATGCGAAGAAAATGAAATTAGGGCCCTGGTAATAAAGATAGTCACCCTTTACATAAAAAATGACTTTATTTGTCCATATCAACTAAGGAAAGAGGGAAAAGCCAATGGGAAAGAACAACCCCCTAAATATGGACATGAAGGACTATCTAAGATGTATTCACCATGGTATCACTCATCCCAAGGAGTGATATAATATGAGTGTACTTATTTTCTGTAAATTCTTGGTGAAGATGTCTGCAACCTGCTTTGTAGAAGGATAGTAATGTAGTGAAATTATGTGATCATGCACCAACCCTCTGATGTAGTGCATGTGGATATGAATATTATTGGTTCTTTTCCTCTGAAGTAGATATGTTGAGATCCTTATAGAACTCTGTTTGTCACAAAATATAATAGTAGGAACACTAGAGTGAATCTCAAACTCACACATAATTCCTTGCAACCAAATGGACAGTGGTTGCATTAACAAAACCTATATACTCAACTTCAATAGATGATAGAGAAATGGTTGAATGTGTCTTGCTCAACCAACATATAGGACTAGAACCAATCATGGATACATAACCAAATGTGTACTTCCATTCTAATCTATCACCATCCCAATCAGAATCAGTATAACCAACAAGATCAAGTGGAGAGTCGGCAACATAGTGAATACCATAGCCCTTGGTTCCTTGCAAATAGTGTAGGATACTCTTTGATCCTTTCTCGTGGAGTTCATGGGGCTCTTGCATGTATCTAGAAACAACACTGAATACATGGGATATGTCAGTGAAAGTGTGTATGAGGAATAAGAGACTCCTAATAAATTTTCTATACAATGTACTATTAACCAAAGGTAAAGAACTACCATCCTCAAGATTGACACCGAAGAGGAAATGTAATGTTGTTAGCTTCCACTCTGACATATGAAACATGTTAATAAAATATGATGAATTCCTATATTGTAATAATTTTATACTTGAAATATATTTTTCTATCTCAAGTCCAATAAATTGTGTCAACAAACCTAAGTCTGTCATAAAAAATGAATTATGCAAAGCAGACTTAATTGAAGAAATTCCTATAGAAAAACTCCCTGTGATCAAAAAATAATCTACATACAAGACTTTAAGTAAGAGAGAATCACTATAATGCTTCATCTACACATTCATATCTTATTTACATCTTTGGAAGTCTTGTGTTAGAAGGAGAGAATACATCTTAGCATACCAGGCTCTAGGAGCCTAGTCTAGCCCATAGAGAGACTTCTTTAGTCTACACACAAGCAAAGGATATAGAGTGTATAATTTTTCTTGTTACATGTATATATCCTACTTAATATATCCATGGATTAAATCACTCTTGACATCCATAAGGTGGACCTCCTAGTTACTGGATGCACCAATATCCAAAACCAATCTAATAGAGTCCATGTTGGCTACAAGAGTGAATGTCTCTATGTAATCAAATCCTTGGAATTAAGAGAATACCTTTCCCACCAACCAATTCTTGTACTTCAATGTCATATCATCTTAATCCATGTTGGTTTTATATACCCACTTGCATTGAAAAAGTTTCCTTCCACGAGGAAGTGGAACTAGCTCCCAAGTTTCAATGTTTTGAAGATATTGGTACTCTTCATCCATTGCATCTCTCCATTTTGGATCTTGGGAGGCCTCATCAAATTTTTTTTTATCAGATCCAATCATCATGAAAAAAATCCCAAGAAGAAGTGGATCAATAGCAGAGAGTGCAAGTCTTGCACTTTGAAACTGTGATCTTTCCTTCTTTAATCATGTGGATCACCAACAAATGCACCAGCTACTTTAATGGTCTTCTCAACCCATTTAGGACTTGGAGTTGGATATATTGGATTAATTGGATATTGATCCACATCTTCATCTTCATCATTAGTATCAAAATATGAACTATCATATCAATAGGCTTCAATTTATACCTCATATTCAGGTGGTGGAGGAGGAATTGATATTTATGCTTTGTCTTGTTGGATGTCTTGCAAAGGACCTTCTTGAAATTGTACACTTATCTGAAAGAAAGTATTCATGGTGGAAGAATCCAAAAGTTTTTATCCCTTACTAATATTGAGCATATCCAACAAAAATGCATTCATTCCTATGAGGTTGTAAGGCCTTTCACTTTTCTGGAGGAATCTTGGCCCAAGCTTTTGAACCAAATATTCAAAAGTGAGACACATAAAGTTTGTCCCCGATCTAAGCTTTGAATGGATTTATTCATTTCAAATATTTGTGAGGAAATTAGTTCGGGATGTATTCAACACATTTGATGGCTTCTTTTAACAGCTTAGGAGAGAGTGACTTTGACTCAAGCATGCATGTGTCTATCTCCTTCATAGATCGGTTCTTTCGCTCTTCCACACCATTCTACTATGGTGTGTAGGGAATAGTGTTTTGCATCTATATTCCTCCATTAGCACAAAATTGTTGCAAATACATGTTCACATACTCCTCTCCATTGTCAATATGAAGTAAATTTATCTTATTAATAGATGTTGGTAAGGGGATAGGATTTGCAAGGTGCATTTCAACCATAAACAAGGAAGACATCGACAGGAGAAAGAGTCAACTGCATGGAAAAGAATGACAAATTTGGTCATTATGGTTGAGTTAGTTAGAGGTTTTGGTCAAAATTAGTTAGGAATTCAGCTATATGGACCATTTTGTAAAGGCTCAATCCTATAAGTATAATTAGGAGTAGAGTCATTAAGGAATAATATACTTGATAGATCATGTGAATCAGTCATATTGTAAGTGAGTCCATCTATGAATGAATGTATTTTTTGGTCTGAGGCTATTCGACCAAGGGATGCTTATCCTTTTCAAGGATTTTGTGTAATTAATATAAGGATGATGTCGATGATGAAATTTTTGTTCTTATCTGCAGAATTTGTGAACTTAATGATGGTGAAATCTATGAATTTACATGTTTAAATTTTAATGATGCAAAGTCTTGCAATGTTCATTGGGTTAATATATGTTGATGTCTTCGTTAAGGAAAATATGAGTTAAATGAATCTGAATAATGCTATTGTGATGTTTGAGTCTATTGTGAATGATGATAAATAGGAATGATATGCTTGAACCCTGGAACTCTGAGCAATGATACGATAGAGTAAGAGATAATGTGAAGTTCCTCTTCCATGTGTTGTTTTAATTGTAAATTCATAAGATAATCTAATGTATATTACTATTGTATATTGTTGTACCCCCATCAAAGATGTTTGTTCCTCCTTTGGGGATGTCATCATTGTGTATGGTCACCGAGTTAAACCCTCTATTGTAAGTCGAGAAATGTTTCAAGGAATTCTACAACTAGTGTGGGCACCACTTGTTCCTCTACCTCATATGGTACAAGTGTAGAACAAAATAAACACAACATTACATAATTTTCATAGATAGTTAATTCAATCAACATGAAATCAATCTCATACCTCAGATATGAGTGCTTTTTTTCCTTGTTCCAAAGTCCTCCTTGCAATCTTCAATACCTGCAACGAGATATCAAAAGACAAGAGCACAAAGTGAGAGCATCATGACAAGTTAACCATCTATGCTAGTTATCAAGGATTCTAACAACATTTAATTGATATTAACAAAAATTAAATACAGGAAAGGGGAATACTTTTTTATTAATGAATGAAAGAAGGTAAATTTAAAACCATAAATTCTTGATGTTGCTATCTTTATTTTCAACAACGGATCTACAATCCTTCACACTCACAACAATATCTTCACACCAAGAGTCACTCAAAATTGCCTCTAAAATAGATCTCATTCCAACAGCATACAAGTGATTTCTTTGGCCTCCTTCACTCACTCCATGAAGGCTTCATTTATAGTCCAGATTACATGATATTCAATTAGGAAATGGATAGGAGGTGATCCCAATAGGTGAGGAAGGTGAATTCGACCTCTCCCTATCTAGTAGGAACCAACCCCATGGAGGATTTCACAAGGAATCTTCTAGAATGTTCTTTTTTTCATGTTTTAGGTTCATCCACTTGGCTTAAGGTGAAACTACGCTAGCGCTTCTTGCTCACAAAGGAAGAGTTTCGACAGTGCCTATTGCCAATAGACAAGTAGGAAATGACTCTCTTTTCTTCCTAGGAAAGTGCATCGATGACGCTCTATCATAACTGAGAAAAGGATTTGGTCTACCTAAGGGTGGAAAATAGACACCAAAGGAATCTCAGACTAGGGTTTCTGAAGGGTCATTAGGCACTAGTGTATTTTTCAGGTGCAACAAGGAAATAGTCCCCAGGTTAAATAAAGGAAAATGTATTTATGTGTATTATTAGGTAGGTCAGCCCCATAGGTAACTTGGATGACCTAGTGGTTGAGTTGACATCTCAATGAAAGAATATAAATAGGGAGGCGCCCTCTTCATTTGATACACACTTCACTTTCTCTCTAATGTGCACTTTAGGAGAGAGAGGAAGAGGAGGGACAAAGCATTGCTGCAGACATATTGTTCTTGGGTTATTATATATTTTCATCTTATATTTGTGACGGAACTATTCTGAGGAAGTTTGCGGGGTTTTCTCCTTTATGGTTTCCCCGATGAAAATCTTTGTGTCTTGTCTAACTTGTGTATCTTTGATGTATTTTTGTGCTTGTTTTTCTTTTAGATAAATATCCTAAGTAAAATAACTTAGAAAAACTATCATGGTATCAAACCCACCCTAAAACAAGGCACTGTGCAACTGAAATATAGCTATAATGGAAGCTATTGGAAAGTAGAGTTTCATGCTTGAAAACCCTAGAATACTGAATCTATTCATCTTGGAAATTTCTCTATAACTCAATATTGGACAAGGATCAGGAGCTGTAAATTTTACAAGATCAATACAAAATCTTTATGTTCCTTGTGTGAAATTTTCATCCTTAGATTCCGTATACTTCAATAGATATGATTCCTCCAAATCAAGATGCCATCCTCCTACAAAATACAGTCATAAACAGGTGACCTAGGGAGAATTGCTACATACTAGGATAGGAAGGTCCAAATGAAATTTAGAAATATTTTGCAGATATTTCATAGAATGTAGTTTCTCTAGTCCTCTTTTCATACCCCGAATGTGAAACACTGACACGTGGAAGTACGTACAAGTTCCCTATGTTGAATAGTCCTCAAAACAATCACCTTGGGAAAATCAGTATAATTCCCACTTGGAGAATCCAATTATGCTCTAACATGTGGGGTTGGAAAGAAGACATATCATGATATCTCAGTGTAAAGTTTAATACTGTAAGGAGTCAAAACTTCGTAGATATAGCAGAAGCAACATCAGACAATTTTCCAGAAGAAATTGGAGAAACTAGGGATTCCTGTTTCGGGATCTTCCTACCACTATTTTTAGAAAAGGAGTACATTGGACAACTTGCCTTGAAGATGCGCATATTTCTATCCAATTAGAAGTTTGAAATTCCAAGTTTGGAAATTAGGGGTTTTCCTGAAAAACCCTAGATCAACCAACTCCGGAACCAGGTCGGGCACCTCAAATCAGTAAGATCTAAATCTTTGATATTTTCGTTGGAGTTTCTCATTTTAAAATGACTAATCAAACCCAACTTGATGATAAGCTTGGTGAATATGACAAATTTCAATCATGGAATAATAGGATCTCCTTGATCCTTGAAGAACATTACTTGGATCGGTATATCAGTAAGAAAGTTCTAAGAGACTGAAGGAGATGGTGCTAAGGCTATAGCCAAGAGAATCATTGCAAATTATATTAAGGATCATCTCATCCCTCATTAGAGGAAATTTGGGGTCTAAAATGGGCCTTCTAAGAAAACGTGCCAAAATAAGTTTTTGTGAGTTGGAATTCAAGAACCAATAGAATTTCAATAAAATAAGTCAACCATAATGGTTGAATTGACATATTTGTCATTAAAAAAAACTACTTTTTTTGTTCGTATTTTCGACATATCTCATTGTGTTTTTACTCAAATTTCAATCGTGAGAGCTCGTTGGATGCGGAATTTGATTCCGCATCCAACAAGTGCCCACACTGCATACTTTTGACGGACCCCGCTACCCAAACATCATGTTTTTTCAGGTATTTCTTGTTTTTGGGGTAGCGGGGTCCGTCAAAAATATGCAGTGTGGGCACTCGTTGGATGCAGAATCAAATTCCACATCCAACGAGCTCTCCTGATCGAAATTTGAGTAAAAACACAGGGAGATATGTCGAAAATACGAACACAAAAAGTAGTTTTTTTCTTTCTTCCTCCAAAATTAATCAATATTATTTTATTATTTTAACTATTATTTTATTATTTTCCTTAGGAGGCCCATTTTAGACCCAAAAATTCCTCTAATGCATCTATCATACTTGAAGATACCAAAGGAAGTGTTCGATGTTGTGATCAAGCATTTGAAGAAGAATAAGATATTGTTATAACCACCTTGAATGGCCTCCCAATATCATGGGATTCACTCATTCAAGGATGTGTTCCATAAGGAAGTTGATTACCTTCAGTAGAATCTCGAAAGAATGCACACAAGAAGAAACTCAACCCATAACAAGAGAAACAAATATTGGAACAATTGAATATCAATCTCTCACGATTCAAATAACATTCCTCAAGCGATGAGGAATATGTACTCTAATCAAGAAGGATTCAACTCATGTGGAACCTCTTATCCATCTTAGTATTTGGATAAGAAATGACGTAGTTTTGAATGAAAAAGATGACGAAGAAGAAGACTCCAGGAAATAAGGATCAAGAAGGAGTCTACCCACCAATCAAATAAATATAAGTAATAAATTGTCATTTCGTGATATTGTTTGGTTGTGCACTTGTTTATATTTAGTTGATTACACATGATAAGTAAGAATTCAATGATTATGTACAACATTCCATCGCTACTTTTATAGATTGAAACCTACTTTCTAACATATTATGAGTATTACACACTCTTAATAACATTGGGGTAGAATCCATATAGAAGTTACTGTATGTGTACGAGATGTGGATGAATGTTGTAGCATTTTCTAAGATAGTTGCATGGTTGTGTGACATATATCTGTCACTATTAATATGTTTTGGAAATGATGAGATGTTTCTAATAATGCAACTAAACTTGACTTGTAGATAATTTTTCAGAACAAGTGACGACAATTTAGAAAAGGAAACTGGAGCTCCATGGGTCAAAGACACCGTGGTAGAAGACAGAGCTTCAGAAGAATATAAAGAGAAAGGTGGATCCATATCAAGAAATGAAGATCATATTGGGAACAAGAGATAATCCAAGATAAATAATAGTATGGCAAGACTTCCAAAGAAATTAAGAGGCCTCAGACACACTCTAGTTATGTGACATTGTTGAGCAACATCATTGATACAGATCCTTCCATCTATGAAGAAGTAGCCAAGAAAAAAGGGAAGGAGACTATGATCAAAGAGTACCAGTTCATCAATAGGAATGATGTCTAGGATGTGGTTCCGAGACCTAAAGGGAAAACCATAGTGTCTTCCATATGGATATAAAAGTTCTAGGAAGCAATAGATGGCAGTATGAAGGGATACAAGGCAACATTTGTAGCACGAGGCTTCTCAAAAAAAGAAGGCATAGAATATAAGAAGACATTTGCACCAATTGCGAGGTACACTTCCAATAGATCCATACATGTACGTATGATATGGGAGACACACAAATTGGATATCAAGACAACATTCTTGAATGGTGTAGTCGAGGAGGAAGTGTACGTAGAGAAACCAGTGGGAGTTGACACATGATAGGCATACTTTTGTGCAAATTAAAGAAGGCCTTGTACGAGCTCAGAAGGAACCCATGGGATAACACATATAGTCACATGAGGAGCTAGAATATCACCCAGAGTGATGAATATCTTAACCATTGCTACAAGGTTGAAGGCGAAAGCCTATACAGGATCACAAAGCTCACAGATGCATGTAAGAATAACTTTTCAACAAAGTTCAAGATAGAGAATCTTGGTATCCTATGACCTTAGATGGATACATAGAATATCGGCAGTAGAGGAAGCTACTTGTCACTCCAGTATTGAATGTTTCGATACATAGAGTACAAAATGCAGAGGGAGGATGATACTCCACTTCAGAGGCAGTGACTGCAGAATATCCTAAAGTTTGACATGGTATGGTAGGATGGATAGATTACTGATGGGCCTAGGATTTACTGGAGTAAAGTGGATTCCAACCTTTAGTTCAAGGTTAAAGATGAAATACTAGTGATGCTCCTCCTATATGTTGATGACATGTTCCTGATAGGAGGATACTTTCAACCAAGTCCAAAATGAAAGACCTAGGGATGATGCACTAATTCTTAGGTATGGAGGTGTGGTATAATGCGGATGGGATTTTCCTTGGTCAAGGAAAGTATGCAGTGGATAGTCTGAAGAAATTCAGAATGCTGGATCACAAGGATATAGCCACACCTATGGCATCAAACTTGAAGCTATTGTGCGATGCCTCATCAGATTTGGTTGATGCCATGATGTATCATCATATGATTGTCTCACTAATGTATTTGATGGATACGATACCATACATATGCTTTGCTGTGAAAACCATGAACTAGTTCCTGATGAATCCAAGACATGTTCACCTGGTTGTTGTAAATCATGTAGTGAGGCACCAAAAGGGTACACTTGAGTATGGGATCAAGTATGATATGAATAAGAATATTAACCTGCACGTTTATGTCGATTCAGATTGGGTAGGAAGTGCCATTGAGAGGAAGATAACCTTGGGTTGCTTCTTCAGTTTGAGATCCAGTATGATCTACTGGTATGGCAAGATTCAGTCTTGCATGGTGTTGAGTATAGTCGAGGAAAAATATGTTGTCACTTGCTCAGCTAATTGTGAGGTAGTATGTTTTTTGAAAGCTACTATCTGATTTGATTGATGTGACTTACATTTTTGTATGATGCATAGAGGAGAAGTGAAGCTCTAGTATGTGATCCATACTGAGGCCCCTTGAAAGAGGGAGTTATAAATTATAGCATAGTTGGAGAAACAAGTTATCCGAGTGTAAAATTCATGAGGAAGGCCATAGGTTGCTTGGATGTAATTATCCCTATAGGTTTTCCTTGAGTGTAATAATTCCTAACCAAGCTCGTAGTTTATCCTTGGATGTAATCAATCCTGATGTGATTCTATTCTAGAAATTGACAAAGTGAAGTTAGAGTACTTTAGAGAAAGACCTGATGTGATAAAAAATAAGACCTCTTGAAAGAGGGAGTGATGAGCTCCAACATAGTTGGAGAGACAGGTTCTCTAAGCGTAAAATACTGGAAATTATCATTGGTTTCTCAGACGTTATCAATCTTGTAGGTATTTCTTGGATGTAATTGGTCCTAACAAAGTTCACAGATTATCCTTGGACGTAATCATTCATGGTGTGTTTCTATGCTAGAAATAGCGAGAGACCAAAAGACACAGATGCATGATATCTCACATGGGAAATGAGACAGGTTGTCTAAGCGGGAAAAATCCTGGTGAATAATGATTCTCAGAAATAATCAGTCATGTAGGTTTTTTGAGTGTAAATACGAGTCCTGGCATGATACACAGGTTACTCAGATGTAATCGGTCCTAAGACGGGTTATCCAAATGTAAATATGATTCCTCTCATGGTACGCGGTTTATTTGAATGTAATAATTCATGTGGGTTGTACGAGTGTAAAATATCCCTGACGTGGTACACAAGTTACTCAGATGCAATACACCCCAAAGGTTGTCTGAATAGAAAAGATCATGGATGTAGGTTGTTCAAAATGTAAAATCCATGATGTAGCAGGTTTTTTGGTCATAATCAGTCCTTACATAAATATCTATATATGTGTGTGTGTTCCCATGTTGAGATGATAAGGTCACAAAGCACGTGAGGTGGACCTAGGAGGTTCTCCTTTACTAGTAGAACATAGGTTGACCGTGGAGAGACATAATGCACTAAATGTGCTCCTAGAAGGTTCTCACATACTGGTAGATACAATATTGTCTTGGTGATATCCTGACATTTTCCTATGTTAATAGAATGAAGGCGGTCTGCATATGGGTTGTGATTTGTGTACTTTGTTTTGTTTTGCGCAGGATAAAAGAGATGATTCAGGATAAAAGAGATGATTTGGATACAAAAAGACAAAGGTAGGAAACACAAGTTATTTTCGTGGAAATGTAAAGAAGTTCATGGACTATACCTATGCGATGACAACCAGATAATGGTAGGAAACACAGGCTATTACAATGACATTGTAAAGAAGGTCCTGGGATGTACCTACACAATGATTTGATATTATGAGAATATGGTAGGAGACGCAGATTACTACAGTGGAAATGTAAATAATGGTCCTAGTTTATACCTACGTGATGGCTTGTTCATGGATATGTCAAATACCTGGATGAGATATAGGCCTACACCTAGCATGAAAAAGGTTTTCTCTGTAAAAAATTCCTATGATGGATAGATGCGACAGATTGAACAAGATGAGGACAATGGTAGCAGTGGTGATGATGAATCAGTGATGATGACGAAATTTGTTGATGATTTTGGCGAGAGATTACCTTTTTAGTTAAGAGGGAGTGTTGTTGTAATTGTAACTTTGGAATATATTCCGATGTATATTACTATTGTATATTGTTGTACCCCCATCGGAGATGTGTGTTCCTCCTTTGGGTATGCCATCATTGTGTATGGTCACTGAGGTAAACCCTATGTTGTAAGTCAGGGAAATAGTCCTCAGTTTAAATAAAGGAAAATTTATTTATGTGTATTTTAGGTAGTTCGACCCCACATTTATCCTCATCGGCCTAGTGGTTGAGTTAACAACTCAACGGAAGAATATAAATAGGGAGGCACCCTCCTCATTTGATACACACTTCACTTTCTCTCTCATGTGCACTTTAGGAGAGAGAGGAAGAGGAGGGGAAGAGAGTTGTTGCAAACATGTTTTTCTATGGTTATTATCTCTTGTCATCTTATCTTTGGGATGAAACTATTCTGAGTAATTTTGCGATGTTTTCTCCTTTATGGTTTCCTCGATGAAAATCTTTGCGTCTTGTGTATCTTGTGTATCTTTGATGTATTGTTGTGCTTATTATTCTTTTAGATAAAGATCATAAGGAAAATAACTTTGAAAAACAAAAACCATCTATAGAAATGTGGTTCCTGCAACCCTCCCTTAGAAATATTGGGTAAGACTGCACCTTCTTCGCAGGTGTTGCTGGATAGGGTAAAACCTATCTGGTTTGATGTTTAGGGAGATTGTGTCAATGGGTAATGAAATATTTGTGGAGTGAACCCCTGTCGGCATAAGTGTGTCAACAAATGGTTCCATTTTCAGGGTTGTAGTACATATAATAAAAGGATATGTTGTGGCATCCAACGAAATTAGATATCCAAGACTAGTTCGATCAGAAGGCCCGAGAGTTCACAGAAGAAGAAAATCAGAACTCTAGATTGACAATAGAAGAGTGGTTGGGGAGATATATTTACTCTGATATTCATGAAATATTCTTCGTTGAGTTTCTAATAGTATTGTATGAGTGGTTGACGTATCTTAATTTCCTGAAGAGGAACTTCCAAGGAGGTGAACCTAATCAGTAGGTCGCTAAACTAATCAAGAAGTTGTGAAGGGTAACAAAGCTTCAAGATATGTCAAGGTATGGATAGAAAACATTTTGGAAGGATGTATAACTAAGTTTGTTATCGACATAGTTAAGTCCTACAACGACACAAGGAGGGAATTATTTAAGGGACCGATGGGAACATTTCTACTATCTTTACAACTCTGGATTAAGTTGCTCATCTGTGAAAAGGGAATACTGAAGATAAATTTCGACGAGTAAATATCTAGTGTGCAAAGGTTGCAGGTACTGCGAATGAAAGTGTTGAATGGAATGACATGGGGTAGATGGATGGAAGTTAAGAAGAGGATATGAGGGAAGCCGAGGAAGAGTGTGGTTTCCTATGAATTGGGGTGAGGTTTCGGTAAGAGAAGAGGCAGAGGACTGACGAGAGTCTTGGTGTGATCAGAACAAGAAAATGTGAGAAGGGAACACAAGGGACTAAGTGACCCTACAGTGAAAAAGGAATCAACTAGGCTATGCCCAATTCTGAGGAAGGACTGACCCAAAGCAACAACGTACCTACCTCCATGCACTGCGCAAAATTCAAGAGAAAGAAACACAAGGTCATCGCAATATTGTCGTGTGTGTCAGCACAGTAGTAATAGTAGTGGATCAATGAATACCGGAAGAAGACCCAGAATGGAAGGTAATGACATGAAGCTACACTTATTCTAGGGTAATGGGAATGAAGATCCTGAGCTCCTATACGAAGTAGTATGGATAGTGAAACAAGTACAATACAAAGATATCGAGAAAGGAAAACTAGCAACAACCTTTCAATGTCGAGAGTTGGATTGGTAAATAAAATTTGTTTAAGTACCGATAGGGAATCCTCAGAAGACATTGGCATAGATCAGAAATGGACTAATTGATGAATTTAAAAATCCAAAATATGACTCACAGTATATTACCTAGTTGAAGGAAATAAAGAAATATTTGAATGAGTTTGTATGGGATTTTGACCAGAGATTCAAAACTCTGATTGCTAAGGTCATATTTGGAATGAGAGATATACAACATAAGGAATGGTTTGTCACAACTTTGGTACCACACATATGTATGCCACTAATGCAACGAAATATTTCGTCCTTGATGGAAGCTCTAGAAATCACAATGAAGTTGGAAGCTTCACTAGTTGGCGAAACAAGGGTTGGAATGAGCCAGATCAAGTCACAATTAGTGAACCTTACTATTCAGTTGTAGGACATAAAGAAGGGAAAATAAGTCTGTGAAGAAGTATCATGCAGTCAATGTCGAACAAAAGGAAATCATAAAGATCAATTCATGGACTTCCACAAATATCTATAGGTTGGATCTCTGAATCCACTAAGTCAAGGAGGACTACCATGGTTTCATATTTTTCATACTAGAGGACATCGGTATGAGGAATGTGTAAACATTTATAAGGTTTTGTCGAAGCCCACAAATATTTTCTGTAACTTTTGTCGATCGGTTCGCCATGAAGAAAAAGACTGCAGAGCATATGATTTGCTCCAAGAAAGAACCATGGATACATATTTCATGAATGGAGAAGAACATCGACCAGGAGAAAGACCTAAAATGTAATCATAGTTCAATAAAAAACAACCACATTACAACTAGATGTAGTATAATGGCCAGCAGCAACAACAGTATACTCAATTGTAGTATAATCAACCATAGTATGCTTAGTCGCGGCCTAATCAGCAACAATATTTCAACCAACCATAGTATCAACCATAAGGAGGAATTTGAGGAGGATTCCACAAAGGTTGCAAAGGAGGATTCAATCACGAAGGAGCTATGAGACGAGGTCATGGACATGTAACATGCTATAATTGCAGAGCGTTGGGACATTACCATAGAGACTATTCAAATCTAGCGTCTCAATATACTTATTGCAGTGCCATAGATTATATCGTCAAAGAATGCCTGCAATTGATTACAGAGTGGCAAGCCAAGAACTAGCTGCAACCAAAACCAAACCAAAATGTGAACTAGACTCATAATAAAAATTAGGGACCAACTGTAGTAAAAATATCGACGAAATCAAAAACTCAGCCAACAAATGTTGGAGTGGTAACTCGAGGAGCAACAAAGACAAGAGTTGATGAACCACTGATAAATATTTGACCAGTGTATCAAAAGAATGTACAATTCGATGTAAACATTGAAAAGGAAACCTTCTTTGACATGAGAGACATATTGAAAAGGAATCCTGGTAAGTTACATGTCTATAAAATTCCACCAAGTTTTTATTGGACAGTTATGTCAGGATCATCAAGGAAGGTTAGTACTTTGCAAAATTTTCAAGAGAGTTGTTTTTCGCCAAAAAAATATCTAGATGCATTAGCAGAAATAGAGATCCTGTTGTACTGACAGGAGAAAGGACAATAAGACCACTCAGTGAATTCTTTGCATAAGAAGGAAACAGGAAGGGAAATGAGAATGAATGTCCATATCATTGATTATGATGTGGATTTAGTCATATTGGATCTAGGATCAAATGTAAATATCCTAACGAAGGAAACATGGTAAATGATGGAGAAACTGCGACTAGAAAATGAGTCCAGGGTTTTGTAAATCGGTAGATTACCCCACCTACCAGTTGAAGTGGAGGGACCAAATCCATACCTAAACTTTAAGGTTATTGAGATAGTCGATGAAAGTAGCTTGTATCCTGTGTTGTTGTGAATTGGTTGGGTGAATGACAATTTGGGGGTTATCAACTTCAATAAAACAATAAGGAATTTTGAGAATTGTGACATGTGGATCATTGCCCCATTAGATCCCAGTGAAGGCCAAAGATACGTTGAACCAGTAAAAGAGGAATTTGTGGGAGGATGGGATAATTCCTATAATATTTCTGAAGACTACATCAACCCCAATGCAAATGGAGATCTTGGCTAGAAAAGTACTAGCTCCGCATCATCTGAATCTAACAATGCACTATAGAACTAGAAGAACTGATTACATGAAGTATCAGTCAGGAAATGCGGGTGAGTCACTTAATCGCTGCGTTGGGTAGCAACAAAAATCTTTGAACTGTCAATGTATGAAGGGATACCTAACTTGGATGGTTTTATTACCGAATTGAGGATAAGGTATCAAAGCCTCAACGACTGTTGGCATTGGAATAAGCACTGAAGAATACTCCAACAAGATGGTGGGATAAACACAGGACCTCAATAGGAGACTGGTAGATATGTCGTTGATTAATGGAAGTTCGATTTGGGGAAGTGGAGCACTACCAAGGAAAGAAATATGATGAAGGAATGATCCCAATGATCATATTGTTGCATGTCAAACTGCATGGGTATTGAATTCGAAGGAAGAATGGGTCCATGCATTTGTCCATACGTTGGAAAAAATACCATGGAGGTGGTACATTTCAGCATAACTGCGAAGGGAAACTACAACATGGGAAGAATTGATTGTTAGCTTTAGTCATACTTTCAGCTTTGTGAATGATAATCAATTCATAAATAGTGCACTTCAAGACATCCGTAACACAGTGTTGGAAATAGTTTCGGCTGAGTTACCAATGGAATCGTAGAACATACCAATAACATAGTTAATGTTGGAATGCTATAATGTGACAGGAGAACTTGACAATGAGGATGATATAAGAGTTTTCAACATCTCAGAATCATATGGAAGTAGGGATATCGTTGCACCAGAAATACCATCCAATAAAGTCAAACAACCGCTCGAGATAAGAAATTTCAATATTGGGATGACATATGTTAAACCATTAATCTACCTTAGTATCATGGTCTTACACCTAGGTTATATGATCCTACTTAGGTTATATTGATTAATATTGATCTATTAGTTGATTTTTGGCTCATTAACTCACAGTTGAGGCACTCCACTTTGATCATCCTAATAGTTGAGGCACTCAAGTTTGATCATCCTGACATTCCAGGCACCTGCATTGATTACAAACCACTTATGTTTTGACTAAGGGTGCTAGTGTGTGAATGTGGTTGGTTTGTGGTATTTTTGGTCATTTATTGGCTCCTAGAGTCTCACCCACTCACATGTGTGTAAACCCATGCCTTGCATGCTTGCATTTATTCCTCCTTACATGTTCACACATGTATTCATGACTATTTGGTTAGGTTTGGGAGTCTATTGGCCAACCTAGGAGGGTTTAGGGGTAAAATCATATCCTGACACTTGTATGCATTCACATGGCCTCCAAGGGCTCACAAATTTTCCCCAATGTATTATAAACATGTACCATAAATATATACAAGATGTACACTAAAATAAAGATCAGTTATTGGCACCATTCATATGCGTTATTTCATTCTCTTTTGTTTCTCTCTTGCATATTTTGTCAAATACTTTGATTGTGAATATTTCTCTAGCTCCTAGATCTCACTGTCAAGCAATTTTCACATGGTATTAGAGATTTATGGAGCTTCAAAAAAATATAGAGAGGTTTGAGTTGTTGTTTAGGGCATATTTCCAAAAAAATTGAGTGTTTGCATTGTAGGTACAACATTGTTTTTGTCACAGGTTGCGCAAGAAGAATGGAACATACTCAAGTATTGCTGACCCAATTCAACTATTTTGAATGGAAGGTAGAAATGGTGATTCAAATGAGGTCAAAATACATGTATAGAGTCACCATGGGGACTGAAATAGAGCCCAACTCTGTTGTGTATAAAGCTAAGTACTTCAATAGACTTGATGAGGCATTTCGTCTTCTTTGTCTTGGTACTTCGAGAAATCTCCTCTTTCATGTAGACAATCTTGGAAGACCCAATCAATTTTGTCTAAAAATTGAGTCAATATTTGGGAATACTGATTAGATGAGAGGCCATCAGCTCGAAAATGAGCTAGTCTCCCTGAGTCCAGCTCACTATGAGACTATACAAGACTTCTTCACCAAGTTCAAAGCGATAGTGCTTTATATAAAACAGTGTGGAATAGAGAAAAAATATTATCATCTTATCTTGTCCATCCTTTCTAAGCTAGGGCCTGATTATTCTTTGTTTTCTTCGACATTCCACTCAAGCAAGTTTACAACTAGAAATTGGAGGATGTCTGCACTAGCAGAATTCATGGAGTCATTGAATCATGAGAAGGACAAGATTGTACAAATGGGTACCATAAAATCCACCAAGTATCAGTCCCTTGCTTCTAGTGTATCAAATCAATCCAAAGGAAAGAAGAAATATTTGAAGCAGAGGAAGAAAGAGAAGAAACATTTGAGTATAGAAAGCTCTAGTTCTACTTATGGGAGTTCGATATCTAGGAGGAAGAAAAAGAGAGAGATACCCACATGTGGTTATTGCAGATGTTCACATATTGAAATATATTTCTTCAAAAATAATATGTACATCATGACCCATCTCATTGATGAGAATAATATTGATCTTCCAGAATTTGCAAGAAGATGGGAGCGCAAGCAAGAAAATGGTAAGCATGAGCATGCATTGAGTGCATGGTGAAACCCATTTATGATATATTTGTTTCATATGGATTTGTTTTTGGTTTACCTTATGATATATAAGAATCTGAATCCTTCATCCCTTCCTTGGAAGAAACCCCAACCAGTTCACCAAAGCTTCCTCCATAAACTAGTCATTTTTCACTAGTTTTTGATGTGTCTTCTGAAAGTTATTTCCCAATCCAATAATATATTTCCCATTCTGATTCTGAAATTAATTTACAGGATAATATAGATTCTATTACAGTCATAGACTAATTTCCCCATCCATTTCATGACCAAAATACCTGAGAACCATCAAGTTCACTAGCTGGAAAATCTCAAAATTGCCTAGTTTCCAATGCTATGTCACTTGTGTTTGTTGCATTTATGTCTTGTATGTATTTTATTAGTTGAAAATCCATGTCATTGGCCTTCATGTGAATTATTTTCCATATGTGGAGACTTTCTCTTACCACCCATGGTTCAAATATCAAGTCTCCAGACCCTCCAAGTTCACTCAATTGTAAACGTTATCTAGTTGCTCACTCTTCTCCCACTATGGACCCATTCGCTCATGGAGACACCATACCTCTAATATTTTTTTCTATATATGACATATATTATGATATTTCAGAGCCTCATGATCTTTTTTACAGAGTTATGAAGGTTCTTCATCAATTTGGGAAGAAGATTCATGGTTTTATTCATGATATGGCAGTTGTGCATGAGGCATATTTTGTTGAATCTTTTGATGTTATTTAGGAAAGAGTTTGCAGAGATATATTTTCCATGATTGATTATGCTTCTATATTAGAGTATTCTTGCAACAAAAGACATTCTTATGATTCTCCTCCATTATCAAATGATTACCATCAAAGGGCCTCTCCACATGATCTTTGTCTACAACACTTTAATGCATTGAGGCATGATCTTGGTATCCACAACATCTTCACCAAGTCCATCACCAAGAAGTTGTTCTTTCAACTCATTCAAGTAAATAAGAGAACCCGTTGAAGACATTTTTTATCATCTCTATCATGCCCATTTTTTAGGGGAGGTTTTCTCCCATGATTTTTTCCTCCTTACCTCTGTTACATGGACTAATAAAATTTTGTCGTAAAAGGTGACTTGTGCCTTAGTTTCCAAGGCATTTAAATGATTTTGTATAAGTTATGCTAATTTAGGGTTAAGGGGGGGTGTTATAGAATTAATATAGCTTAGTACCATGATATTACACCTAGGAGGCATTTTCATTTGTCTATTACTTATGTTATATGATCCTAGTTAGGTTATATTGATCAATATTGGTATATTAGTTGATTTATGGCTCATTAAATCATAGATGAGGTGCTCCACTTTGATCATCCTAACAGTTGAGGATCTCTAGTTTGATCATCCTGGAACTCTAGGAACCTGCATTGATTACAAATGACTTTTGTTTTGACTAAGGGTGATAATGTGTGAATGTGGTTGTTTTGTGGTCTTTCTAGCCATTTATTGGCTCCTAGAGACTCACCCATTCACACATGTGTACACCCATGCTTGAATTTATGCCTCCTTACATGTTCACACATGTATTCGTCACTGTATGGTTAGGTTTGGGAGCCTATTGGTCAACCTAGGGAGGTTTAGGGGTCAAATCCTATCCTGACACTTATATGCATTCACATGGCCTCCAAGGGCTCACAAGTTTTCCCCAAGGTATTATAAATATGTGCCATACACATATACAATATGGAAACTAATAGAGAGATCACTTATTGGCACCATTCATATGTTCTATTTCATCTCTTTTGTTTTTATCTTGCATATTTTTTCAAATAATTTGATTATGAATATTGCTCCAACTCTTAGATCTCACTGTGAAGCAATTCTCACAACAGAGGACCCAAAATTCTCTAATATTAGGGATTATTGGGATGAGACAACTATGGTGAAGATCACTGACCTACTGAATGAATTCTGGGATTTATTTCCGACGAAATTTGTTGAGATGAAAGGGATTTTAGGTGAATTGGGAGAAATAAAAATTCCTCTAAATCCAGATGTGAAAAGTAAAGCAACGACTATACCAATTGAACCCGAGATACAAGGAACGCATCAAAGAAGAATTAGAATGGATGATGGATGTTGACATTATCAAACCTATTGAAGAGTCAAAATGGATCAATATGGTGATTGTAAAAGTAAAAAAGATGAGGGAAATCTAGATCTTTGTGGACCTAAGGAGGTTGAACGATGCAAGTCTTCATGATATGTTCCCAACATCATTTACTGAAAAAGTATTGGAAGGAGTTGGAGGAAAAGATATTTTTTCGTTCATGGATGGACTTTTAGGCTACCACTAAATAAGGATTGCAAAGGAGGATAAGAACAAGACCAATTTCCTAATAAAATGTGGATGTTTTCAGTACACAATAATGCATTTTGGTCTCAATAATGCACCTACAATTTTTCAAGGATAGTTGTCGCTGCATTTAAGGAATTCATTCATAAACTCCTGGAAGCCTACATGGACGACTGAACCGTCTATGGGTTGGTAAAATACCACACTGTGAACCTTTGGTTGATGCGAGAAAGATGTCGAAAGCATCAAATCTCGTTGAATCTGAAGAATTGTGTATTTTGTGCTCCATTTGGGATCTTGTTGGGACATATTGTATGCAAGGAAGGTATGTTGGTCGATCCAGCCAAGATTGCGGCAATTGTCAAACTACCAGCACCGATGATAGTAAAAGAGCTAAGGGTGATGTTGGGTCACACAAGATATTACCGAAACTTCATAAAGGGATACACAGTGACCACAGTACTAATGGAGAACCTATTGAAGAAAGATGTGAAGTTCTACTGGAATGACAAATGTCAAATAATTCTCGATACTCTGAAGCAAAAAATGGTCACAGCACTGATATTAGTTTTTCTGGATTAGACAAAGGAGTTTCACATCCATGTCGATGCTTCGTCGGTTGCATTAGGAGTTATCTTGGCTCAACTAGGGGAAGGAGCGATTGATCACCCAATCGCATTTGCAAGTCAGAAGTTGTCTACTATAGAAAGAAACTACACAATGACAAAGAGGGAGGGATTAGGGATGTTGTATGCATTACAAAAATTATGCCACTACCTGTTGGGAGGAAATTTCAATTTTTTTATAGATCACTCAGCACTGAAATACCAGGTTATCAATCCTATGTTGGGGAGGGAATATTTGTCGATGGTTATTAGTATTCTAAGAGTTTGATTTTGAGATGAATGTGAAGCCATGATGGTTCAATACAGGACCTAATCACTTATCAAGGATAAATACATGAGAAGGTCCAAGCAACATCGAGGACGTCTTACCTGATGCACAATTGTTTAGAATCAGAATGGTGGATGACCATTATGAGAAAATTGTCCATTTTTTACGATGGGAAAAGCACCAAAGGAATTCACCTCGAGTCAGAAGAAGCAACTAGTCGTTAGAGCTGTGTATTTCCAGCTAGTTAGAGGACATCTATACAAAATGGGGTCAGATGAAATTATACATCGATATGTTCTACCACATGAGAAAGAGAGAGTAAAAATATATATATAAACTCACTTAGCATAAGTGAAGGATCAAGAGTCACTTATTTCCAAAGTTCCATGGATATTTTATTAATTTTAAAATAGAGAGGCAAGATATTTTAGAGACATGTGTTGGAATAGATAGATATCGTGGATTGAAATTGATATTGCCCTTGGAAATGTGTCATTACATATCTTTCTTGTTTGGTTATTTGACATATTGTTTCTCTGGCTATCCTGGAATGAATTGCAATTTATGCAAATGCAAGAATAACACTAGAAGCCAGGAAAATAGTCAGGAAATCCTTCATTACTTCTTTCGATCTAATGTTCTGATGGATTGTTTGCTTGCAACAAATTGACTGTTGGTCTTTATGTTACCATTAGTCTTTTCAAGTTGTGCTATGGCGATGACTGGAAGAGTCCTTTTGAAGAAATTACTGGTTATGGTCTTGGAGGTTCTTCTATGGCTTTACTTGGGAGAGTAGGTGGTGGTATTTACACCAAAGCGGCAAATGTAGGTACATATTTTGTTGGCAAGGTTGAGCCAAGCGTTCCTGAAGATGATTCACGCAACCCAAGTGTTATTGCAAATATTTATGGTAATGGAAAATCAAAACATTTTACATAGGAATCCCAAAACATAAATAAAAATATGAATGAGTCTATTAACAAAGAAATTAGATCCATGCGAGTGATGTGGGGATACCATGTGAGAAAATATTGTTGTTAACGATTGGAAGAAAGAGACAGAGTAGAATAAACAGTAGTTTTGTGAAGGATTATATTCAAAATGGATCAACAACACAAGTGAATATCCAAAGCACACAACGACTAAAATTCATTTTGCAATGGGACCATGCGAGGAGAAAATAAATTTTTAGATTTGCAACATGGCATTAAACAACAAAAGAAATTGACGGTCATATCGACAGGTGAAACACATTGCCCGCTGAGGTGGATTTTGCACCATCAACATGTAAGGAGAAATTATGTTTCAAGATTTGCGAAATTTTTAAACTGGGTGCAAGTTCTGACACAAGCTTGGTCGGTGATGTCCTGACTAAGAGATCAACAGTTTTAGAAAATTAAGTTGTGGTAAAGTGGTCTCAAGTTAATGTGTATGATCTGAGTAGAATTGTATACATCAAGTAGATTGATAAGGAGGTTAAACAAATAGTTAATGATGATATTGTTTAAGCAATGGTTGATGCAATGGATATCCTTTCAGTACAACAAGCGGTGTGATTTGGGAAGGAACATGCACTTAAGAACGGTCCTATTATTTTGGATATGGATACATATAAGTATTGCAGTCACTCAATGTTAGATCCTAGAAGTACATATAGAACTCGTGATGAAATAACAACTGTTTTCGCCAAACTAAGATGAATTTGGAGAAACCGAGAGAGTTTGGTTTTCAAAATGGACCAATATATAGTAGCCTCTCTCAACTTTTACATAGGTATTATGGTTTAAGATAATAGAAGTCATCTTCAGAGGGAAATTTTCCAGAAATTTAATTTTCATGTCTGAGTCATCAACTTCAAAATCATATTATGAGGAGCTAGAGGAGAATAGGATGAAATGAAGACATGGGTTTGGTTAGGAACATGTTTAGTTACAAAAACCTCTCGGATTTCACACGAATGTCACCATTTGAGATATGCTGGTGGGGATTTGAAGCCTATTTTTTAGCAGTCTGCTTCATGAAATGAAGCAAATCAGTTGTAATTGTTTCTATTTTTAGAGTAGTTAGATTTCAAATTCAAGACTAGGTAGAGGTTGTTTTGCTATAAATTCAAATGTATTAGGTATATCTAGGGTTGTATTTTCAATATCATATAGGATCTTTCATTGTAATGGATTCATTTTTAGTAGATGAATAAAAATTGTAGAGGAAGAATGTTGAAGTTTCCATGGAAGAGAGAGTCTTGTGCCATCATTTTTCTTAGTAAGTAATTTCCTTATGTGATTGTTTATCCAGTTTCCCCACTCCATTATGTATTTTATTCATGTTTGAACAGTATTTTTAAGGGCTATAATTCATCTTACATGATCTAGGTCCATTGTTTCAATCATTTTCAAACAATTTTTTGCTAAAGCCTTGCAGAACTCACCCAAGCTAGGTGCTCTATTTGATGGGTTGTCTCCCTTTGTCTTCTAATCAACCTATAAATTCCTCAAGATTGTGGAAATGGTGTCTACCTTGCCTCTTTCCATGAATTTTTCAAACCCCTACCTCTTGCAACCTAACTCAGATCTAATTTGTGATTCCATTGCCCAATGACCTCCTCCATGATTTTCCTACCTAATATTTTAAAAACAAACTTGTCCTACCAGAATATGACCTTCTTAGTGTTTTGATTGAACATCCAAAGCAAGGAATATTTGTAAATATTGAGAGATCCCTCTCTGACTGTATTAGGTCAGAAATACAGTCTAAAGTGGGTTTTTGGTTACCTCGGGGTTATCTTTCACATCCTGGGTACATTCTGAGTGCTAAAAAATTGGCGTTGTTGTTGGGGAACGAGGGCTCAAATATTTCTTGGGTATGAATGATAGTGTTTCAGATTTTATTGTTAAGATATTTAGACACTTAGGAGTTAGTTAAGATCAACTTGTGCAAGTGTGTTTCTTTAGTATGCATTAGTATGCATTTGTAAATATTCTCATCCGACGGTCATGATATGTTCTAGACATAGAGTGATATGATGGTTCAACTTCTCTTAGATCATACCTACCATTGATCCATGGCTTAACACCTGATTGGTCTATGATCTCTATTTAAAGAGCATAGAGGGTCCTTGGCTA
>LPNX010443701.1:140992-194416 GCA_001517045.1 Pseudotsuga menziesii
TATTGTAAAGTGATTGGAAAAGGTTGATCTTCGGAAGAGGGGGGTTTTTTTTTTAGTTGGTCAAGTTAATATCTGCCATGTCACTATTGGGGACATCTTCAACATTTTCTTTGATCAAGCATAACTTCATCATCCAGAATTAGTTTTCAGTGTCGTTTTTTTTTAAACTGCATATTTTTTTGATCTCTTTGCATCCATATGGTTAGTTTCTATTCTTTCAGCCATTATTTTATAGTATGTCCACCCCTTGTGATATTATACTTACAAGTTCTAACTATTTCTCATGAAAATCTCGTATGGAGGATGTTCTACTAAGTAGGGGAATTTTCAGGATAACCTTAGGGAAAGAAACAAAACCCACTACTGATGATAAGAAAATTAAATGGAAAAATAGATGTGATGAAGCTTGTGGATTGATTGGGATGTCAATCTCTATTGATTTGCGATTCCACATATCTGGAATTGATGAACCTAATATAGCTTGGGAAAAGTTGAAATCTATGTTTGGTAAACACAATGAAATTTGAGGTCATCAACTTGAGAATGAGTTGATTTCCTTGAATCCAAATGATTTTTCATGCAGTCAAGACTATTTATCCAAGTATAAAACTCTTAGACTCTTATGCGCAGAATGCAATATTTAAAAAGAAGACAAACAATGTATTTATCATATTCTTTCCAAACTTGGACCTGCATATTCTGTTTTTGTATCTAAATTCTACTCCATGAAAGAATCCTTGACTGTAGCTAGCTATCAAGAGCCTAGTCTTGAATCCTTTTGTGATTCCTTAATTAGAGAGAAAGATAAGCTCAATCATCTTGGAATAATTAACAATGCAGATACATCTGGGAAAACCTTATTGTCCCAACAGAAAGAAAAGTCCAAGCCTCCCAAGAAACAAAATTTTCGCAATAATAAGCCAAACAACAAGGGTCTCAAACCCTCTCATTCAACTCCTTATTTAAAACATGACAAATGATCCAAGCCAAAAGGAAATAATACTGAGCATCATTGCATTTTTTGTGGGAAAGATAATCATGATGAATCTAAGTGTTTCAAGAAGATGGCATCCTTGGAAGTAGCAATGAAGAAGTACCACATCAGCCTAGATTGGTCTTCAGAATCTAACTCTCATGGACATGCACTTTGTGCTTCTGGTTACTCTTATATTGTATCTTATTCTTCTACTTCAAATGAATGGCTCATTGATTCTGGAGCATATTATCATATGGCTAAGGACCAAGCCATCTTTTCTACTATGCATGAATGTAACACCAAACAAATATTTGTTGGTGATGATAGATCTCTAAGTGTTGTAGGATCTGGAACAGTTCTAGTAGAAAATGGTCATTTCAGTGATGTACTATGTGTTCCAAAAATTTCCTACAATTTGTTATCAGTCTATCAAATTACTCATTCTAGTGAAGGTAAAACTGTGATGTTTACACCTCACCAAGTTGTATTCAAGGATTTTAAAAATCCTCAAAATGTCCTTGCTACTGGAACTGTTGATGATATTACTAGGTTGTCCAAATTTAATAACTTTGGGTCATCAACTTTTCCTTCATTTTTTGTTGCTCATAGTGATAACTTGAGCAAACTTTGGCATGAGCGATTTGGTCACTTAAATTACCGCTCATTGCAACAACTATGTAAAGACAATATGGTGACTGGTCTTCCGATGGTATCTTGCAAGGATGGTGTTTGTTCCAATTGTGTACTTGGAAAACATCATCGAGACTTTTTTGACAAACGTGCCTCTTGGCACAGCTCAGTTCCCTTGGAGCATGTGCATAGTGACTTATGTGGTCCTCTTCCATCTGCTTCCTTTTTTGGTTTCAAATATTTCTTAACTTTCATTGATGACTACTCCAGACGCACTTGGGTTTACTTCCTAAAACTTAAGAGCGAAGTATTTAACATGTTCTTGGCCTACAAGACCCTTGTTGAAAAACAATTTGGTCATAAAATTATTAATTTAAGATCCGACAATGAGGGAGAATAGGTTAACAACAAGTTCACTACTTTCTGCATTGAACAAGGAATCCAGCAATAGCACACTGTTCCATATACACCACAACAAAATGATGCAGTTGAACGGAAGAACCGCACTTTAAAAGAAATGGCTAATTGTATGATCCAATCTAAGGGACTAAGTCTTCAATATTGGGATGAGGCCATAAATTGTGCAAATTACATAGTTAATCACACACCCACTAAAGTTTTACAAGGTATAACACCGGAAGAAGCATGGAGTAAAATTAAACCAGATGTAAGTCACTTTCGTGTGTTTGGTTGTGAAGCATGGGCTCACATTCCGGATGAAAAATGGAAAGCATTGCAGCCTAAAAGTGAAAAGTACAGATTTGTTGGATATTCTGAAGATGTAAAAGGTTATAGAATTCTTTATCCCCATTCACATGATATAATCATTAGAAGAGATGTTAAATTTAATGAAAATCTCTTGGCTTGTGAGCCTAACTTGGCGGGTGTTCCATCTTTGGCCTGCGAGCCTGATTCAACGATTGTGCCTTCTTCTTCTTCTTCTTCCAACTTCCTTGACAGGTTTCCAACTCCAGTTTCTGATGATGACAGTGAGGATGAAAATACACCTCTTCCTGCTCATGTTCCTCCAATTGCACTAGCACCAATACTTCCTCGATGGGTTCGTTCAACATGTGAAGCAGCGGGTGATCTTGCTGGTGATCTTAGAGATCAACGTCGAACACATTCTCAGTTTCAGCGAGCCTCTTCTATTTTGGCTCAAGTTTCGAAGAATCATGATCCAGAAACGTTTGCAGAAGCTTTAGGAAATCCAGATTGGGATGCAGCTATGGATGAAGAATATCATTCCTTAATGGCGCAGGATACTTGGGATCTTGTTCCTCTACCAAAAGGAAGAAAAATTTTCAGATGTAAATGGGTCTACAAAACTAAGTATGCATTAGAATGAAGTGTTGAAAGACTTAAGGCAAGGTTAGTTTCCAAATTTTTTCTCCAAGTTGAAGGGATTGACTACAATGAAACCTTTGCTCCTGTCGCAAAACTAAATTCCATCCTCCTTGTTATTTCCCTTGTAGCCTTACATAATTGGGAAGTCCATCAAATGGATGTCAAGTCTACCTTTTTACATGGTGATTTACAGGAGGAAATTTACATGGAACAACCTCCTGGATATGTTCAGGATAAATCTAGCCTTGTCTGTCTCCTTAAGAAATCCTTATATGGCCTTAAGCAAGCTCCTAGAGCTTGGTATGCCAAAATGGATAGCTTTATCCTTGACATTGGTTTTTCTAGATGCCATTCTGACCCCAATGTCTATACCAAGAAAGTAGGAAACCATCTCATCATACTTGTTCTTTATGTTGATGATCTTATCCTTACTAGTAGTGACCCTAAACTTATAACCCATGTGAAATCTAGTCTTAAGCAAAATTTTGAAATGTCAGACTTAGGACATTTGCATTATTTTCTTGGTCTCCAAGTCTTGCAAACCAAAGAAGGAATCTTTCTTTCCCAGTCTAGGTATGCTTGTGACCTACTTCGTCACTTCCACATGGAGGATTGTAAACCAGTCCCTTCTCCCTTCCAGTCTAGAGTCAAACTTTCTGCCACTTGTACTTCCCCTAAAGTAGACGCCACCTTGTATCGTCAGCTTGTTAGTAGTCTTTTATACTTGACTCACTCTCGTCCTGACCTTTCCTTTTCCGTTGGTCATGTTTCCCGTTATATGCAAACTCCTCATGAAAGTCACTGGAAAGTAACAAAAATAATACTTTGATATATTCAAGGTACAATTCAGTTTAGGATAAATTACAGTACATGGGGGAAACCTTTGTTGGTTGGTTTCACTTATTCAGAATGGGTTGGTGATCCTGATGATTGAAAGTCTACTGCAGGTTATGTTTTCAGTATGGGATCTGGACCTGTCACTTGGGATTTTAAGAAACAACAAGCTCTTGCTCTTTCTTCAGCAGAAGCATAATTTCAAGCCGCATTTAATGCCAGTCAGGAAGCTTTATGGCTTTGACAGATCCTTTCAGAGTTTGGATTCGTGCAGCAACAGCCTACTCCACTTTGGTGTGACAATCAAAGTGCCATCAAGCTTGCCAAAGATCCAGTTCTACATCAGGGCAGCAAACACATTGAGCTACACATGCACTTCATCAGAAATCTTGTTCATGATCGTGTTATTGAAGTGCTCTATTGCCCTACAGACGATCAAGTTGCAGACATCTTCACCAAGTCTCTTACAGAAGCAAAGTTTTCTAAACTTCGATATATGTTAGGAGTTCAGGAATGTGTCCTTAAGGGGGGATAGGCTCTAATGCCTCCTTCCTTCTCCTAATAGTGTCACTTTTGTAAATCCTTCAATCCTATCCCAAGTTGTTCTTAAGGGGGGATGTTAGGATATTTATACACTTAGGAGTTAGTTAAGATCGACTTGTATAATATATCTGTTAGGTAAGTGTCTTTCTTTAGTATGCATTAGTATGAATTTGTAAATATTCTAATCTGACGGTCACAATATGTTCTAGACATAGAGTGATTCAACAGTTCAACTTCTCTTAGATCATACCTACCATTGATCAGTGGATTAACACTCGATTGGTCTATGATCTCTATTTAAAGAGCATAGAGGGTCCTTGGCTAGTTGATCGATTATGAGAAGCTCATGTAAGTTTATTTCTTTTGCATAATAAATTGCTCCAAGTAGCTATTTGGTTGGGGCTATGGATTGTTTCCCTCTTGAGGGTTTTAACCATGTGACAAACGTTGGTGTGTTGATCTGTGATCTATTTGTGTGAAGCGGTTGCTCAAGGTGTTCAGTATTTTGGGAGTACCCTGTGTACCCAAGAATTTACTGTTGATGGTGAACAATGGTCAAACATCAGCAATGTTGTGTATCTTTCACCTAGCGACTCCATCTTCAAGAATCCAAATTTTAGTGACTCCACTAGCGGCATGATCCAGAGATCGAGTTTTAAAAAAAAATCGGTACAATCTATTGGGGAAATGAGATCATTGTAAAGACATGGAAATGCATGGTGAAAAAATAAGGTACTCAAGTGTGAATCTTTTCCAATATTTCTTATCCTTTCTTGTAATTTTTTTCCTATCTTTTCCTAAGCCTGTCGAAACAGTTTTCCATTGTTCCTTGCACTCAAAACAAAACCATGAATTCACTCTTGTTTATCCCTCTTTGCAAACTGAAAGTATATCTTCATCTTATGCATATCTTTTTTATCAAGACCTTTTATTTGAACCACATAACATCAATAAATAGTCTTGTGAGCCTCATTAAACCAAAGTCAATAATACATCCTTTTCAAAACCGGTATAGACCACTTCACCTACCTCATATCCTTCATGATTTTCCTACAAAGCACTACAAATACCTTCCTAAGTTTGATGGAGAATCCAAGAACCTTACAGTTGAGAAACATCTACAAGCCTTTGATCATTTCCTTGACCTCTTTGAAGTAGAACATGATGATTTTTGCATGAGGGATTTTTTCCAATCTTTGCAAGGAGGTGTTAAGGAATGGTTTAAGAACTTACATCTTGAATCCATCAGTACACAGGAAGAGTTTTCTGATTTCTTTTTGAAGTTTTGGGGTGAGAGGAGATCATTGGACCAAATACTTTCAGATTTTTATTCCATGAAGAAATAGGAAGATGAAACCTTGTCAAGTTTCAACAAAAGGTTTGCAAAATTTTACTATAATATGCCAAAAGAGATTCAACCATTAGAAGGTGTTGCTAAACTATATTATGCATCTACCTTTCCTCCCGAATTGTCTTTCCTTCTTTTGGAGAGAAAGCCAGTCACTTTCCAGCACATGTTTATTGATTCATTGGAGGTTGAAGACAATATTAGAATGTCCAAAAAATTTCAGACCAAGACAGTCGTGATGAAATGGAAAAGAAATTAGAGTTGGTTGAGCAATATGAACAAAAAGAACTTTCCCTACCTTCCAATTCTGTTTTTTGTGAGTAAAAAGATTATTATCCTAGTGATGTAAAAGGAGATGGTTATACTAATTTGTTTTCTGAAGATTCCATTAAGCATGTTGAAAATTATGTTAGTGATTGTTTTAAAAAGGATTCCAGCCTTCCTATATATGATAAGTATGAGGAAGACTACTTGGATGTTGTGCCTAAAAAAACAGCTCAAAATTTGCAAGTTCTGGGACAGTTAGTGAAGAAAATTTGATTGCAATCCATGACCAAAATTCTAAAAACATAATGGATATTAAGCATGATGAAAGTGTCTGTTTTCCATTGTGCTTTTCTTCATTCGAAATGCTACCAAACAAACATTGAGAGTCTCTAATCAAAAATGGAAATTTGAGGATATTGATAATGTTATGGCATTTTTATAAATGGGTAATGATAAGCAAGAGGGTCAATCATGCAAACAATCTCAGCATGTGAAAAAACCAGCAGTTTGCGATGAGGAGTTAAATCACCATAAGGAAGAAGAGAGTTCTCAAATGGATGTTTCTTTTTGTTTTTCAAATTTAGAAATTTTTTGTCAAGAAGAACGTATTTTGTTTGATTATATTGAAAAACAAAATGATATTTATTTTGAAATGCATGAGAAGAAACAAGTTGTTCATTCAGAAATTCTAAATGAAGTTGTGGATGTCTTGGTTGAAAGTTGTCATGAGTATTCCTTGCATGGTTCTTTTGAAGAAAAGTTTGATAGTATGCAAGAGGAGTTACATTTTCAGCAGCTTTGTCATGGAAAACAAATAACATACATTTTTGAAGGTTGTCGTGTATTTTATGATCTGGTAGCTGAATATATGGAGAAACTTTGCAGTTGGAAAGTTTGGTTATGTGTTTACAATAAAGGACAATTTTCTTATCATAGCTTTTTTCATATATGCTTTTATGTTCTGATTTCACTCAAGCATGATGAGAAAGTTTACTTTATGTTCTGATTTCAGTCAAGCAAGATGAGAAAGTTTACTTATTGGATCAGTTGCTTTGTTGGATTCATTGGAAGTTAGACTTTACTTGATTGGGAATTTGTGCTCGGTAAAGTAGGGTAGGTACTTGTGAATAAGCTCAACATGGTGAGCATTTATTTAGTAGTTTTGCAGTTTGATTTCAATATAAGTTTCAATTCCATTTTCATTTTCATTAATATGACAGTTTACAAGTTGCAGTATGGATTGATGATAGGTTATGGATTTGTTTGCAAAATGGTTTTAGTGGATGGTTGCAGGTCAGCATAGGTTGAGGATTTCATAGAAAGATTGGTAGCATCCCAATGGATCAGACACTTGGTCTACAGAGTTCTTTGCTACCTCACAAGGAGGATAGCATCCCAAATTGGAGCCATTTGTTAGCACTATTTTATTTCCCCTGAAGTCAGAGCTATCATTGCAAAAAATTAAAGCTGGCATTGATGATTCGATGGTTCTAATGCTTCTTTCATTGGATAAATCATTAAAATTTCCCAAGTCTACAAGAAAAAGAGGTTAGAGGTTTTGGGAAAAAAGAAAGTATTTTTTATAAATTTTTATGATTTGGAAATATTTTGTTCATTTTAAAATAAATAAAAAATAATATATAAATTTAGATTTATAGTCGAATTTTTATTTTTTAGCAAAGTTTATTATTTGTAAAATATGGACAAAGGGTATTTTTATTAATATATATATATGGAACAAGGTCACTCATCACCGAGATCATTTGGGCCCATGCATAGACCTTCCACGTCAACACATAACAAGGCCACTCATGATCGAGAGCAGCATTTGGGCCCACGCATAGACCTTCCACTTCAACACAACATCCAAGTTAGCAATCAAAGACAACCGATCAGATTCCAAGCGCCAAGCTCCCAAAGAGTACTACATGTTGTTCATTAATAAAAACTGTAACTCTTAGTATATATAAAGTGCAAATAACACGCTCTCCTTTCAAATGTGGGATAACGGTTTCTGCAAAAAACAAATGAAACGCAGCATTAGATGGATCATTTTAAAAACCTAAATTGAAGATAGAATTCGTGAAAGAGACAACTGATTGTAGAAAGACAAATTGATGATCTATAGTAGGTACTATCATCAACTACAACTAGGGAAAAAATCTCAAGGTGGATATAAGACAACCCAATGAAAATTTTTACCGACAATGAAAAAAAATATAAAAACTCACTTAACATAACTAAAGGATCAAGAGTCACTTACTTCCAAAGTGCCATGGAGATTTTATTAATTTTAAAATAGAGAGCCAAGATATTGTAGAGACATGTGCTAGCATAGATAGATATCGTGTATTGAAATTGATATTGCCCTTGGAAATGTGTCATTACATATATTCCTTGTTTGGTTCTTTGACATATTGTTTCTCTGGCTATCCTAGAATGAAAAATTCAATTTGTGCAAATACCAGAATAACACTAGAAGCTAGGAAAAGAGTTGGGAAAACCTTCATTACTTCTTTCGACCTGATGTTGTGATGGGTTTTTTGCTTGCTGCAAATAGATTGTTGGTATTTATGTTACCATTAGTATTTTCAAGTTGTACTATGGCGGTGATTGGGAGAGTCCTTTTGAGGCATTTACCAGTTATGGTCTTGGAGGTTCTTCCATGTCTCTACTTGGCAGAGTAGGTGGTGGTATTTACACCAAAGCGACAAATGTAGGTACAAATTTTGTTGTCAAGGTTGAGCCAAACATTCTCGAAGATGATTCAAGCAACCCAGTTGTTATTGCAAATATTTATGGTAATGGAAACTCAAAACATTTTATGTAGGAAGCCCAAAACATAAATAAAAATACGAATGAGTCTATTGACAAAGAAAAAAGATCCATGTGTGTGATGTGGGGATACCGTGTAAAAAAATATTGTTGTTAACAATTGGCAGAAAGAGACAGAGTACAATAAACAATAGTTTTATGAAGGATTATATTCAAAATGGATCAACGGCACATGTGAAGATGCAAAGAATCCAACGGCTAAAATTCGTTTCACAACGGGAACATGCCAGGAGAAAATAAATTTTCGTATTTGCGAAATGGCGTTAAATAGAAGAAGAAATTGATGGCCAGATGGGCAGGTGAAACACATTAGCGGCTGAGGTGGATTTTGCACCATCAACATTAACTTTCAATATCTGCGAAATTTTTATACCATGTGCAAGTTCTGACACGTGTTTGTTCGGTGATGTCCTAACTAAGAGATCAACAGTTTTAGAAAATTCCACTGTGGGAAAGTGGTTTGAAGTTAATGTGTATGAACTGAGCGGAATTTTATACGCCGAGGAGTTTGATAAGGAGGCTAAACAAATAGTTAATGATGATATTGTTCAAGCAAAGGTTGATGGCATGGATATCCTTTCAGTAAAACAAGTTGTGTGATTTGGAAGGAACATGCACTTAACAACGGTCCAATTATTTTGGAGATGGATACATATAATTATTACAGTCACTCAATGTCAGATCATGGAAGTACATATAGAACTCATGATGAAATAGCAACTTATAGACAGGGGCGTGATCAAATTGAAAGGGTTAGGAAATTGATATTGGAAAAATATATAGCCTCAAAAGATGAGTTGAAATCTTACTCAGAAAACTTTCGATCAATACAAAATGAGACATCAGGCCCCACCTTATATTTACAAATATTGTTATATGAAAAACCAATTTTTCCAGGATATAAAGAGCTAAGTAGCAACCGGTTTAAAACATCTTTTTCCACCAAACCAAGATGAATTTGGAGAAACCGAGAGAGGTTGTTTTTAAGAATGGGCCAATATACAACATCCTCTCTCATTTTTTACATGGGTATTATTTTTCAAGAGAATCAAAGTCATCTTCAGCGGGAAATTTTCCATAAATTTAATTTTTCTATCTAAGTCATGAACTTCAAAAGCATATTCGGAGGCACTTGAAGAGAATATGAGAAAATGAAGACATGGGTTTTGTCGGGGACATGATTAATTAAAAAAACCTCTATTATATTTCACACAAATTTCACCATTTGAGATATGTAGGTGGGTATTTGAATCCTATTGTTCAACAGTCTGCTTCCTGAAATGAAACAAATCAATTGTAACTATTTCTATTTTTAGAGTTTAGTTAGATTTCGAATTCAAGACTAGGTAGAGGTTGTTTTTCTATAAATTCAGATGGCAATAGATAGATATAGGGTTGTATTTTCAAGATAAGAGAGACTCTTTCATTGGAATGGATTCATTTTCAGCAGATGAATAAAAATTGCAAAGGAGGAATGTTGAAGTTTCCATGGCAGATATTTCTTGTGCCATCATTTTTCTCGGTAAGTGATTTCGTTATGTGATTGTTTATCTAGTTTCCCCACTCCATATTGTATTTGCTTCATGTTTCAATAGTATTTTTATGGGATAGAATTCATCTTGCATGCTCTAGGTCCATTGTTTCAAGCATTTCCAAACAATTTTCTGCTAAAGTCTTGCATAACTCACCCAAGCTAGGTGCTTTGTTTGATGGGTTGTCTCCCTCTATCTTCTAATAAACATGCAAATGCCTCAAGATTGAGGAAATCATGTCTACCTTGCCTCTATCCATGAACTTTTCAAACCCCTACCTCTTGCAACCTAACTTAGATCTGATTTATGAATCCATTTCCCAATGGCCTCCTCCATGATTGTCCTACCAAATATTTTAAGAAAAAAATTTTCCTACCAGAATTTGACCTTATGAGTGTTTTGATTGAACATCCTAAGTAAGAAGGATTTGTAAATATTAAGATATCCCTCTCTAGCTATATTGGGTCAGAAATACATTTTAAAGTGATTTTTTGGTTACCTCATGGTTTCCTTGACACAACCCAAGGAAAATATGAGTGATAACAGTGACAAACACCATTCAAGATCATTTACAGAAAATAAGCAGTAATGCAGATGGAGTACATCATTACCAGCCTACACATAGTGCCAATGACATCCATGAGTGACAAAGGAGCATTTGAAGAAAGGTTAGCGCAGTTGTTGTAGCTTGAGGAGGATCGGTTCATTGGTGATTTCCACCATCAAGTAGAAAAGGATCGATAGAAGGAATGGCACAACCGCCATGTAAGAGAAAAGAACTTCGAGTGCAGAGATATGGTTCTCCTATAAGACAACAAGTTCATGAAGCACCCAGGTAAGCTACATATGCATTGGTTAAGACCCTATGTTATTTATTTTATCACCAATGGAGGTGCAGTACAACTACAACAGTTAGATGGAATATCATTATCGAAGCTAGTAAATGGAATTCGACTAAATCCCTCTAGGGATAGCCAAGTGCTAAACCAATTCTGATAGCTGCGTAAGTAAGAGAGAGAGAGAGAGAGAGAGAGAGAGAGAGAGAGAGAGAGAGAAGGAAAATCAAGGAAAAGCAAATCGCAGCAAAGTGTGCCGACAAAAAAGGAAAAAAATCGAAGTAAAAGTTTGAATCTTGGTGATAGCAGATGAAGCGTGACATGGTCAAATCACACAATAAATGTAGCAATTAAAACCGATGGGTGATGACGCAAGTGGGAAGGCACACATTTATAGACAAATTAGAGTGTTAGATTTGCAGAAACCACGCCGTATTTGGGCAATCTTTGAGGGATTTGGAAATGATGGTCAAAATCCTTCGTACAGGATCAATGAAGTCTATAAGAATTAGCCATGATGCATGGGTCGAACCATTGTGTGCACTAAGAAGATGAATTAGAGAAAAGGAATGTATAGGAGAGAAAGCGAAGAGTAAAGGAGACGAGAAGTATAACAATATCCATGGAACAAATGATTTAGAGAACCAACACGTAGGGATCGTCGCTACACAGTGTACCAATCGTGGAAGAGAAGCTGAAAATTCAGACCATATCAACGTGGCCACCTAGAAATAAGTGGGGTGCAAATATCCCAATCTCTCTGGCATGGAAAATCAAATCAACTCACAGTTCAACAAGGGAAGCGAAGGAAGAATCTGGCCCATCGAGGACGGTAGGGGGGACTCAACAATGTGAAAATGGCCGAATGTAGATGATATATTGGAGTATGCACCATCCTGGAATCCATGAGCATCGATGGTACACATAAGTAAGAATCACAAGTATAGCATCAAGATGTTGGCAACGCCGAAGGGAGTGTATGTAATGATGAACATTATTCCATTGTTTCAGAAGCTTAAATACAGTGATCATGACATTCTAACATATCTAGAATGCACAGGGAGACATATGAACATAGAGTTCATGGAGACAAGGGTCCCATCACCAAAGAACCAACGCAATGGGAATTGGGATTGCAGCAGTAGGGGCCGTTGGCCATCATCCACATGCTGCATTTTGGGTGCTCGACGAAGGTTAATGCTTGTGTGAAGTAGTTTCTATGGTGTTTCCATTCTGGGTATCTATGGTTGGATGAAAATATCCCCATCACGGTCGATTTGATATCACAAATCATCGACTTTGACAAAGAAAGGGTCAATTCATCCCAATACTTCAGAGGGAAGGACAACGACAAAAAGCTGGAGGAGAGGATAAAGAAGAAGTATAATGTGATACACCATAATAGAGTGTATTCCATTAGAACCATTAATGACCAGGGAGTTTGAATTGCAACAAAAATAATGGCTATAAAAATTGTGCGAAAGAGTAGGCCAAACCTGTGCGAGTCAGTAGTTATTGCATGCACTGAGAAATGCATAGCAGGAGTTTAGATGAATTAGGATTTATTTCTGCTAAACCACTTGATGGAAGATGATATATTGGCACAAGAGGGGAGAATACCATTTACCTACTCCTAGATACTGATACATATTGCACTTTTGGGTTGGATGGAACCAAAGTACTATCAAGGAATGGATATTGAATACAACAACATCTGCAAAAGAAATTTGTACAAGAATCTATTGGCGCTCAACAATAAGGAGCAACAAACTGACAACAACATCTAGTTCTACTTGTACGTGGATGCACTACAGAATGCGGCAAGAAAAAACCAACGACTCACAAATAAGGCCATGGAAAAGTATAGGATTCTTATGTGATTATCAATACTCCTACATGCTATCCAAATTCAAGAACAACACGACATGGAGAATTAGTGGTTGACAACAATAAAAATTGACCAACGAAGAGCTGGGCGCCATCATCGATGAATGGCCACTAGAGTCGAATGTTCCAATCAGTGTTGAAGAACTATCAAACATGAAAACTGGACTGCCACCAGATATTCCAATCAAGGAGGATAATCGGAAGGAATCTCATGAGGACTCCTAGGAAGAATCATCAGCAACTCCGTCAAATTCGGAGCTAGAGAAGCAACAAGAAGAGGTGCAGTCAAAGTGTCGGTTTGGACCAGGTGAAGGGAGTAGTACCAAAAATCTCTCAGACGAACAAGTAAGCAATATATTGGTCGCAATTACTATGTTGACCAAGGAAAGTGAAGAAAAACTAACGCAACATGCCACAGTGTATTTCCACCAAGTGAAAGGGTTGTTGCAATCACTAACAAACGTAGTACATAAGATAAGGGTACTAAAAACATATGTGTTGTGAAGAGAAGTCGAGGTAAGTATTGGCAAGAAAATACAGATGATAGAGATTTTGCTCAAGCACTTATGACAAGGGATGAAGATGATGACTCCACCTTGAAACAATTCGACTTGATAAGCCTTGAAATTAATGAGCTTTTGATGCATATGTTGGACCACTTCCATAATGAAGTAAGTTAAGAAATAAGAGACCGTGAGTCAATGGTACATGATCAATTGGTCAAGTATCGAGAGAAATAAAAGATCGCAGAAGCTGAGCTTCAACGACTGAAGACGAAATAGGATGCAATTGTCAATGAAAAGACCAAAACTTTCAATGACAGCCAGTGATTGGAGAGAGCAATATTGGTTGCATGCGAAGAGATTCAGGACATTACCCCAGAAACATTCACCGAAGAAAAGGTGTTGCGACTAGGAAAAATAGTTGTTGAAATGAGGAAATAGAATTTGGAGTTGCAAGCATGCATGGTACCAAGAACACTGCTAGAGCAGCTCGCAGAAAGAAGAGGATTCATTGAGGATACCGGGACAAAAATTACGGAAATTCAAAAGGTAGTACGAACAATTGAAGAGTAGAGAACCAAGTATTGAGGGAATTTGGTGCAAGATGAGCAGCTACACTAGCTAGAAGCACAACTAACTAAAGCAGAAGCACAATTTCCAACTCTTTGGGGATCACTCAAAGGGATCCCTCCACTAGTGCAGGTGACCAAGATAGCAGCTATTAAAGAGTTGCAATAATGTTTCAATAAGGCACGTACATGACACCAGTGGAGGTCAACACAGTTAGATGAACTACAAGGCACAGTAGAGGAAGTGGTGCTTAGAGAAATGGAACAAACTCCATAAAGACAAAGGAGGACTTAACCAAAGTATAGCAGAGAAAAAACACCCAATGGAGCAAGAAGTGGAGCAGTGTGCAACAATCAAAGTGAAGGTCAAAGCAGCCATCAATGAAGTAAATACTATATACGATGAATTCAGGAAAAATATAGATGCACCAGTAATTTCCATCTAACGTGGCTTGAGGATGAGCCACAAGTTTGTGTTGGGGGCATGTTGGCAAGGGAATAGGATGTGCAAGGTGTGTTTCCACCATCGACAAGGAAGTCATTGACAAGAGAAAGAGTCAACTGCGCAAAAGAAGAAACCGACAAATGTGGTCATTATGGTTGAGTTAGTTTGAAGTTTTGGTCAAATTTAGTTAGAAAGTAGGATATGTGGACCATTTTGTAACGGCTCAAAGCTATAAGTATAATTAGGAGTATAGTCATTAAGGAATCATCTGCTTGATAGATCATGTGAATTGTTCATGTTGTAAGTGAGATGATCTGTGAATGAATGTATTTTTTGGTCTGAGGCTATTCGACCAAGGGGCGCTTGTCTTTTCCAAGGAGTTTGGAGAATTAATATAAGGATGGTGTTGATGATGAAATTTATGTTCTTACCTGCATAATTTGTGAACTTAATGATGGTGCAATCTATGAATTTACATGTTTAAATTTGAATGATGTGAATTCTTTCAGTGTTCATTGGGTTAATATATGTTGATATCTTCGTTAAGGAAATTCTGAGTTAAATAAATATGAAGTATGCTATTGCGATGTCTGAGTCTATTGTGAATGATGAATGATATGCTTGAACCATGGATCTATGAGTAATTCTATGATAGAGTAAGAGATAATGTGAAATTCCTCTTCCATCTGTAGAAATGTGGCTCCTTCGTACCTCCCTCATAAATCTTGGGTGAGACTACATCTGCTTCGTAGGTGTTGTTGGATAGGGTAAAACCTATCCAAGCAGATGTTTAGGTAGCTTGTGTCAATGGGTGCCAACAGATCTATGGAGTGAACCCCTGTCGAGAGAAGTGTGTCAACAACAGAGTCCTTAAAAACCTTAAAAATTTCATACACTTCTTATTTGAACTTGAAAAAATAGACCAAATATTATATTGAATAATCATTTATGAATGTCAAAACATATCTAGTGTTACTAGCGGATGGCTTAGGAAGGGGTCCAATGATATCATTGCAGATCAATTCAAGATGTTAGGAGGTTCTCCATGATTTTTCCTTTCTCAAACTTGTGCTATGGATGTTTTCCTATAAAAATTGCAGCTCTAATACCATGTAGAAATAGATCCTTGATGCAAAGAAGAAACACAAGAGGTATATCTTTCTACAGGATAATTCTCACAAGCATGCATAAGGAAAATAGAGAGAAGATAGAGAGACTAAATAACATGAATAAGAGGTGAATATTGGAGTGTATCCTTCCATTGATTAATGATGAATAATAATGTACATAAATTCGAGTTGCATAGGAGAAAACGCATGATAGCACAGAAAGCAGACTTACTAATTATAATAAACCCCCATAGGTGGCTAAAGCACTTTCCTAATCAGTCAAGGACTTCATGAATTAGCTAAAGCATGAGTGAGTTGTGACGAATGATGAAAAAAAATGATAATCCTAGAATATGGAGAGAAAATCATTGAGGATGGGTTGGAAACTAAAGATAGAATTTTCCTAGTTCACTAGATTTACCTTATCCACAGAAAAGCTGGAATAAAACAGTAAAGATAGAATTTGTAGAAAGCCATAGTTGCTAATTTTGGAAGTCAATAAAGTGGGCATGTGAGAATTTTCTTCTTAATCAGATATAGGAGCTATAACAAAATTCACACATGAAGTGTTTGACAAAATGTGCAAGAGAATCAACAAAGAGACAGAAAATAGTTGGAATAACACATGTGAATGGTGCTAATTCTTTATAATATTATTATCATGGATATTTTAGATGTTGTGGTACACATTTATAATACATTGGAAAAAATTTGAGTGCCTCTGGCAGCCAATTGGGAAAGTACAAGTTTCATGATGAGATTTGACCTCAATCCCCCCTAGGTGGACAAAAGGACCTCCAACTCAGCCCAAATAGTCACAAAACCTCATGTGAACATTGGTGAAGTGTGTTGGGTCATTAATGAGTCCTACACAAGCATGGGTGAGAAGATAGAGGTGAGTGGGATGCCTTAGGTGGCAATAAATTCCCTTGGGAGAGCCAAAATGGACCAAATACATCACTAGCACCCCCTAGTCAAACCCAGATCGCCCAAATAAAGGATGTAGCACCCCAAGGCATTAAATTAGGTCCACATGTGCTGGGTTGACTAACTATAGCATTGGTACATGTGTGAAATGCCTAAAAATAACCAGTTATCTTGTTGAATCAACTCTCCTAAGTCTAAACCATAGGATATCATTGCATGAAGGCAAATAAAGCTAACCTAAGGCCAAAACTATGTACTAAGTATGTATTGCTTCTCCAATAGGGTAGTATCTAACCAGAATCAAGATAAAGGTGCTCATGGGGTATATATGGCAATCAATGACCAAGCGGTGCAAGTGGATGCCAACTATCTAGGCTAGTGGGTAGGAAATTAATAAAATAATGATTAAATATTTTATCCTAAGTATGAAGTGGGTTTATAATATCCCAACACCCCGATTTAAGTCTGTCTTTATGATGATATGTCTAAAATAATCAGATGCACATGGATGAATATAGTGTTTAAATATTGTAACTTCAAAGGATATTCTAAATGTATTTAACTGATGTAGCCCAAGGTAGATGTTATTATTCCTCCATAGGGGTGTTACTATTGTAATTGGTCATCATAGAGTCATGAGCTGAAGCCTCCATTGTAAGTTGGGTCATTAGTACCCTAATTAATAATATAAAATATTGTTTTGATTCTTCCTAGGTGAAGTCGTCCCAGTCAGTTTAGTGGGGCCGACTTGTCTAGGGTAAAACTTAGTTGACACATTGTGTATAAATAGAGGAGTTGTGTTCCTCATTCTAATACAGGCTCACTCACTTATGTAGAGGATAGGGGAGAGAGAGAGAGAGAGAGAGAGAGAGAGAGAGAGAGAGAGAGAGAGAGCTCAAAATGACACATCTATGCCTGTGACCACTTTCCCATGATTTTGTCGCATGTTGACACTTCATGAAAGTCACTGAAAAAAAAACCTAACTTGGAGGATCCATATCTTGAGTTTTGTAACTTCGTTTGACCTCATCTCTACACCATTGGAAAGGTATATGAGTCGGCTAAAACTTTCCTAAAGACACCAAATTATGAAGATGCCCAAAAGAACCTTTAAAATGAGCTTTTCTGATGTATACGCGAGCTGCCTTAAGGAAACCCGTGCATGGTATGCAACTTGCTAAATATAATACTTGCATATGCCCTAAATACATGACTATTTGCATTGAAACCCATGTATACCTACTGCATATGTGAATGATGTCTCTGCAACCCGCGTATTCATGTCAAAAATACATTTTTCAAAGTTTGGGTAGTTTGGTTAGTTATGCAATTGACTTCTTCAGTTGTAACTAATTTGTCTTCGACCCTATCTCTTTAGAAGCATATAAATAGAGGTAGGGAGGTTCATGAGAAGAGACTTGAACTTTTGCATTGTCATCCTGGAGGAATTGGGACTCTCTTTACCCACACCTTTCCCCTAGAGATCATCCCCTTGTGTTGTAGAGCTTCGAGGCTGAGTTCCTTGGAGAAAAGAAGCAGCAGAACCAGATCAAGGTTTCATGAAGTGCCCAACTTGAATAGAAGGTATATTTGTACTTGTTTTCAAGATTAATAAAGATGTGATGTCCTTCTTCTTCCCAAATTATTGTTCAATGTGTGATTGAATCTTTGTTTATGATCATATGATGATGTTAGTCAGATCATTATTTCATGTTTATTTGATTATCATTTCTTTATATGTGGTGATATTGGTTTGAGGAAGGTATAATTCATTTTGCAGGTCTCTTGGAGCAAGAGGAGCGAGAGGAGCAAGAAGAGGATTGAAGGGCTTCTTGGATCAACCTTCGATTGGCTAAGGTATGAACCATTATAATCTATGATATTGCTTATATATGCTTGCAAAACATTATGCATATCTCTTTCAACCCCAGTACGTTGATGGCCTCTTAAACCCTATCCATAGGAAAGGTTCCTTTACAACAGAACTGGCGACTCCACTGGGGAGAGCTTTGTCTGTTTAGGGTTTCTCTATTTTTATTTCAGTATTTTGCAAGGTTTCAAGTCTTTCTTGCCACTTAGGAACACTTTATCTGTCCGATAGCACACCTCCCCTGCCTTCCTAAGGCATTTTTTCACCTTTTTTGTGTTTTTTCCTACCCATACGCTATTTTTCGACTAAACAGTCGCGTGTCTGGTTTGTACACGCGACTTGCTATACTTTTAACTCGTGTATGATACATGACCTGTCAATAGTAAAACCCACATGTGCTTGTACACGCGACTTGCTATATTGTCAACCCACATGTGCTTGTACACGCGACTTGCTATACTGTCAACCCGCGTATGATACATGACCTATCAGTAGTACAACTCGCGTATGCCCCTTTAAACAATGTTTTTTCATCTTTTGTGGTTTTTTCTTATGTTTGAAGGTTGTTTGGTATGTCTTTTGGGGTCCTCTATAGGTGCATGACTTCAAGGAGTTAGTGTCATCCCTTTTGGTTGTTCTTTATCTATGCGGTAAGCCTTTTTATAGCATTAGGGTTTGCTCTTTGCTCTTTCCCCCCACCCAGTTTGCTTGGCATGATTTTTGGCTTATGTTTCTGGTCAGCCTCTGTTAGTGATATTTGTTTGAGTTCAGAAGCTTGTCGGTGTTTGTTTCCTTCTTATTTTGTTGGTTAACTTCACCATGCCAAAATAGTTGACTTGTATTTTATGCAAGACTTCCTTCCAAGTAGGGTTTATATTGACTTTAGGGAATTCTAGAGTTTTTTGGGTGGTTGTATAGCAGAGTTCCTTTTTCTTTGTTCTTGTCATCTGCATACTTTTGTTTTTAGGTAGTTTTTCTTTTTCATTTATAAAAGAAAAATAAAAAAACACATGTTTGCTTTATATGCATGTAGATTAGTTTTTTAGTCTGGATTGCATGGCATATCATTGTTTTCGAAAAAAATAAAAAGAATTTGTTCTTTTGGCTTTCAAGTCTCTATTTGAAAAAAGAAGAGAATATTTTTTTCTTTTTGTATTTCATTTCTCTTTACTTAGTCCTTTTGTTTCAACTTTGATTCAAAACACCACATAAGTTTCACGCCATTTATCCTCTGACTAAAAACAACCCTTAAAATAAACGATATAATTTAAAAATTATTAGTAAGTTTTATTTTATAAGGTCATACACCAACTAGCTTAGGGTAGACTTGTGGGATAGGGAGTTTAAACTCCCCACAAGTGTTTAAATTCAGACATAGTTAGCCAATCACTAGGTAAATCCTCTTATGTGTTGATTGTATCTGGGAAACTCCTCTCAAATGGGATTTAAGCACGAGGCCACATGGAGACTTGGACTGAGGAGATAACCCTCTGATTCCTTGTCAAAGTGTAGAACAAGGTTTTTGTGCATCTAAGGATTCTGTCTTAGACAGGGTTTCAGGATTTGCTACCCTTCCCATGTGTATGAACCAGGCTTGCGACTGTCCCCCCAGACTCTCAATATAGTTAAGGTAGCCTTTAGTCTCTTTGACATCTAGGGTTCATACACATGTACACCAGAAGGCTATTTCTGGTTGACCTTGGACGAGCTTGGAAGGTAACCCTGATAGAAGGTGTGGGAGGGTGGTGGGTGATTCCTCTGCTTGTGCCTAAGAACATCTATAGGGACGCCAAGTAACTGTCTATCATATTTCTTTTGGAAAGCATAGCTTATACCTATTTGTCTATTTGGCTTTAGGAATTTTTTAGTGAGTGTTGTGTGGTTTGTCTGTATTTAGCTTGCCTTCAGTTGTGTGATTTGTACTTTTGGTTTCCTGTCAGCCTTAGAATTTTTCTTATTGTTTGAAACTATGGCTAACACCCCTTTAAAAACCAACCAAGAGATCCCCATGCTGGGAACTCCTTGTATTATTCCTCTCACAGGGAATGTTGGTGTTCCTTTTATGGTCACCTTGAATCTACTTGGATTCACCCTAGGGCTACTGGTGTGGTTTTTTTCCATTCCAGCTATCATGAATGCTCCTGGTGCTTCTCAAGTAAGCTCCTTATATCAAGGGCATGAAAACATTGCTTCCCTTTCACTTGTAGTTGATTCTCCTACTCCTTCTACCTCATGCGGTGAAAGTATTGATATAGTAACCAGTAGTCTAAAAGGAGTAAAAGAAGGAGGAATAGGAAGAAGACACATAAGAAAGGGGGCACCTGTTCAACCTCTGCAAGTCAATTTGAACCTCACCACCCAACCTTTGCAATTCATGCTGGGGGCACCTATCCAACCTCTGTAGGTCATGTTGGATCTAAGCACTCAACCTCTGTAAGTCAAGTTGATCTTCACCATCCAACCTCTGTTCATCATGCTGGTGGGATCCTTCCAACATTTCCAGGTCACATTGGATCGAGTCACTCAGCCTTTGTAGTTAATGCTGAGGGCACTTGTTCAACCTCTGATGTCCAAGTTGAACCTCCCCATCCAACCTCTGTATGTCATGTTGGATCCATCCACCTAGCCTCTGAAGTTCATGCTGGGGGCACACACTCAACTGCGGAAAAGCATGTTGACCCTAACCATTCAGCCTATGTTGTTCATGTTGGTGGTGCCCATCCAACCTTTGCAAGTCATGTTGGACCCAGTCTCTTAGCCTCTGCAAGTCATGTTGGGGGCAGTCTCTTAGGCTCTGTGGTTCATGTTGAAGACAATCCGTCAGCCATTGCGAGTCATGTTGACACTGTTGAAAAGACTAACCATTCAAAACACAAGCCCAAGTTTCCTCGTAAGCTTTGTGAGGGAGACCACCTTACTTATAAATTCCCTTCCATTGCAGAGGTGCGAAGAGTTTGGTTTCATGGTCATCCCATTTTTTAACATCCTGGAGATTTACAACAACCAACCTCTCTTAGTTCCAGAGGGAGATGAGGCTAAGGCCTTGCATAAGAAGAAGTTGGTTATGGCAAAGAGAATCATTGTTGATTCTATTAAGGATCATCTCATACCACAGGTGTCCTCCCTCAAGACACCTAAAGCTATGTTTGATGCCCTAACCAAATTGTTTGAAGGGAAGAACATAAATAGGAAGATGAATCTGAGAAACCAATTGAAGAATGTGAAGATTCAGAATGCTAAGACTATTCAGTATTACTTTACAAGGGTTTCTCAGATCAAGGAGCAGCTGAAAGCTGTAGATGAAGAAGTGGAAAATGCAGAGATTGTGATGACCACCTTGAATGGTCTCCCTAGATCATGGGACTCTTTCATTCAAGGAATCTGTGCTAGAAAGAAGTTAGTCAAGTTCAGCAGACTGTGGGAAGAATGCTCTCAAGAAGAAGCTCAAATAGCAGCTTGAGAAGAGAAGATGGGAAGTGAAGATCAAGCTCTCACAGTTCACTCCAAGAAAAATAGAAGGAGCCATTATCACTCCAAAGGTAAGATCTCACACTCAAGAAAAGACCTGAATACTATTAGATGTTACGCATGTGATGAGAAAGGTCACATATCCAGATTATTCCCTAACAAAAGAAACCTAAAGAAGAAGGGAAACAAGAGAAGACATCATGCCCATGCTGCAGAGGATGATGAACCTTCCACAAAGATAATTAGACAAGAAAGTGATGATTCTTCAAGTGAGGAAGAATATGTACTGATCTTCGCTCTCACGGGAACTGTTTCACATGGAAGCAATGATTGGCTCATAGATAGTGGTGCTTCCAAGCACATGTCGAGATTCAAAGAAACATTTGTGAAGCTATATGAACATGAGTCACCTCACAAGGTGAAACTTGGGGATGACTACCAATATCTAATAAAAGGTAGTGGTGAATCCTCCTATAAACTAGACTCAGGAAAGTCTTTGGAGATGAAGAATGTATTATTTGTTCCAGGACTAAAGAAGAACCTTCTCTCCATATCTGCATTGGATGCAAAAGGAATGAGGGTTACTTTTGTAGATGGCCAAGTTCTTATGTGGCCAAAGGGAAAGACTTTTGACGATGCAATAGTGATTGGAGAACAAGAAGGAGGTCTATACAAGTTGGAGGGCCAACCAGAGCAAGCTTTGGTTCATGACACAGTAGAACCAAATGAACTTTGGCATAGAAGGCTTGCACATGTGCATTACAGAGCACTACCACTTGCAAGAAAAGCTGTTGAAGGTCTTCCAGAAATTCAAGTAAAACATGAAGGGGTCTACAAAGGATGTGCAAAAGGAAAGAACACAAAGAAGACATTTCCAAGTAGCAAAAGAAAAGCAAAAGGAATCTTGGAAATTATCCACTCCGATGTATGCGGACCAATGTCATTAAGCTCACTAAGTGGGTATGTGTACTATGTCTCTTTTATTGATGAATTTTCTAGGAAGACATGGATTTACTTCATGAAGAATAAAGATGAAGTGTTCAGCAAGTTCAAGGAATTCAAAGCCTTGATCGAGAACCATACTGAAAAGAAGATCAATACTTTTCAATCAGACAATGGCGGAGAATTCACTTCAAATGAGTTCAAGGAACTATGTAAAGACTTAGGGATTAAGAGGGAGTTGTCTACTCCTTATAATCCACAATAGAATGGGATTGCAGAGAGGAAGAATAGAACTATCATGGAAGTTGCAAGAGCTATGCTTCATGATCAAGATCTTCCCATGCATCTTTGGGCAGAAGCAGCCAGAACAGCAGTGTATGTACAGAACCGTACTCCATGCAGAGTACTCGAGAACAAGACTCCTGAAGAAGTCTTCTTCGGCAAGAAACCAAAAGTCAGCCATCTCAGAATATTCGGCTATCCTGTGTACATACACAATCCAAAAGAGAAAAGAACAAAATTAGATCCTTAAGGAAATAAGGGTATATTTGTGGGATACTTTGAAAGCTCGAAGGCTTACAGAATATACTTCCCAGGGTTCAAGAAGATTGACATCAGTAGGGATGTAACATTTGATGAATATTCAGCCTACATCAAATCCAAAAAGAAACCTGTTGAAGAACCTGAAGAAGCAGAAGCTCCCAGAATTCATGATACAATCATGAATGAAGAAACTCAAGAAGAAGATCGAGAATTTGAAGAACCACAAAGACCTGTAGATCCACCACAGGAGAAGAATCCTCACAAGAGGAAACCTGCTTGGGTACGACAGATTATCCAAGGTGCAGAAAGATATGGGGTTCCAAAAGAGAATCTCAGAGAAAGAAAGAGAACTAGATCCTATTCTAGTTATGTAGCTTTACTATGTGACTTTATTGATAAATAACCTTCCAAGTATGAAGAAGCAGCAAAACGAAAATAATGGAAGGATGCGATGATCGAAAAGTATCAATCGATCATGAAGAATGATGTCTAGGATGTTGTCCCAAGACCAGAAGGGAAGTCAATTGTAACTTCCAAGTGGATCTACAAGATCAAGCATGCTGCAGATGGTATCATTGAAAAGTATAAGGCAATATTTGTGGCTCGAGGTTTCTCTCATAAAGAAGGAATAGACTATGAAGAAACCTTTGCACCGATAGCCATATACACTTCCATCAGATCGGTACTTGCTCTGGTTGCAGTGATGAAATGGAAGATACACCAAATGGATGTCAAGACTGCCTTCTTGAATGGTGTAGTAGAAGAGGAAGTGTATGTGGAGCAGCCACTCAGTTTTGAGACACATGACAGGGAGTCTCATGTGTGTATATTGAAGAGAGCCTTGTATGGTTTGAAACAGGCACCCAGGACATGGTATGGCAGAATTGATAGCTTTCTATCCAATTTGGGATTTACCAAGAGTAAAGCAGATTCCAACTTTTACTACAAGGTGGAAGATGGCAACCCCGTGATGCTTCTACTATATGTAGATGATGTGTTTGTGATAGGTATGGATGGGTTGATTGCTGATACAAAGAGAAAGCTTGCTACTGAGTTCGAGATGAAGGACTTGGGAATGATGCATTATTTCCTAGGTATGGAGGTGTGGCAGACTACAAATGGAATCTTCCTTGGACAAGGGAAGTATGTGGTAGAGATCCTGAAGAGATTTGGGATAATGGACTGAAAGACATTAACCACACCTATGGCATCAAACCTAAAGCTATTGAGTGATGCTTCATCAGAGACAGTTGACGCCACGATATATCGTCAGATGATTGGGTCCTCGATGTACCTGACGAACACGAGACCAGATATCTTCTTTGTTGTGAACACCTTGAGCCAATACTTGACAAATCTGAGACATGTTCACTTGACTGCTGCAAATCATATTCTGAGGTACCTAAAGGGTATGGTTGATTATGGGCTCAAGTATAAGGCTGATCAGAAGATTAACCTGGAGGGTTATGTTGATTCAGATTGGGCAGGTAGTACCATCGATAGGAAGATCATTTCAGGGTGTTGCTTCAGTATGGGATCAGGTGTGATCTCATGGTTTAGTAGGAAGCAATCCTGTGTGGCACTGAGTACAGCTGAAGCAGAGTATGTTGCAGCCTGTTCAGCTAGTTGTGAGGTAGTATGGCTGAGGAAGCTACTGTCTGATTTATTTGATCTCCAATTAGATGCTACTTGTATATACTGTGATAACCAGAGTTGTGTAAAGTTGTCAGAGAATCCAGTATTCCATGACAAGTCGAAGCATATCGAGATCAAGTATCACTATATCAGGGATATGGTGCAAAGGGGAGCAGTGAAGCTCCAGTATGTTGCGACGGACGAACAGATAGTTGATGTGTTGACTAATCCATTGGCTAGGGTGAATTTTGAGTACTTTAGGGAGAAGCTTGTTGTTCTTCAGATCGAGATTCCTCCCAAGAGGAAGTGATGTGTCCGTGCTGAGCCTTTCTGACATGGTGAGAGGATTGCTTCCTTCCATGGTCAAACATAAGTGATGTGCCCTTCCTACATGGTGAGAGGATTGGTTCCTTCCATGGTCGGATGTAAGAGCTATGACATGGTGAGAGGATTGGTTCCTTCCATTGTCAAGTATATGTGTGAATGCCACATCCAGCATGAAAAAGGGTTGGATCTGTGAAGACACATCTAGTATGAAAAAGGACTAGCTCTGTGTAGATGCCACATCCAGCATGAAAAAGGGTTGGCTCTGTGAAGACACATCTAGTATGAAAAAGGACTAGCTCTATGTATATGGCACATCCAGCATGAAAAAGGTTGGCTCTATGAAGACACATCTAGTATGAAAAAGGACTAGCTCTGTGTAGATGGCACATCCAGCATGAAAAAGGGTTGGCTCTGTGAAGACTCATCTAGTATGAAAAAGGACTAGCTCTGAGTAGCTACCACATCTGGTATGAAAAAGGACCAGCTCTGTGATGCCTCATCTGGTATGAAAAAGGACCAGCTCTGTGATGCCTTAGCTAGTATGAAAAAGGACTAGCTCTGTGAAGACTCATCTAGTATGGAAAAGGACAAGCTCTAAGTAGCTGCTACATCTGGTATGAAAAAGGACCAGCTCTGTGATGCCTCATATGGTATGAAAAAGTACCAGCTCTGTGATGCCTCATCTAGTATGAAAAAGGACTAGCTCTATGAAGACTCGTCTAGTATGAAAAAGGACTAGCTCTGAGTAGCTGCCACATCTGGTATGAAAAAGGACCAGCTATGTGATGCCTCATCTGGTATGAAAAAGGACCAGCTCTGTGATTCCACATCTAGTATGAAAAAGGACTAGCTCTGTGATGATACATCCAGTATGAAAAAGGACTGGCTATGTAGAGGTTCCTATGACGAGAAGAATCAAGAGATAGCACCCGTGATGATGATCCAATGATGATCCAGATCAAGTGATGATCCAGATCCAGTGATGATGATCCAGTAGTGATGATCTAGATCGATTAAGGATCCAGATCCAATGATGATGCCCAGTGATGATCCAGATCTAGTGATGATGTCCAGTGATGATCCAGATCGAGTGATGATCCATATCCGATGATGAAGATGACTTGAAGATGAAGATGACTTGAATATTAAGAAGACTTGAAGATGACGAGGACTCGAGGATGATCCAAAAGATACAGAGAAGAAGACTTGTGCTGAAAATTGTGTTGAAAGAATACCTTCCTAGTTAAGAGGGAGTGTTGATGTATATGTAACTTCAGAATGTATTTTACTCGTATTTCTTATATATTGTAACCCGATGTTTATTCCGGGATGTACTTGAGTTATGGCATGCCCCGATGTTCCTATCGGGAAGGTTTATCATGTAAACAAGTCATGTCAAGTCATTATGGGTAACCCTCCTATTTTCTAAGGGTTAAAGTCCCCGCAGTTCTGGGGCGCTAGGGTTATTAGACTCTCCTAATGAGGTTGGCCCTAGTAGGGTTTTTGTCATGTCAAGATTAGTATAAATAGAGATATAGACTCTATCTTTATCAAACAACTCATACACACTCAAGTGTAGCACATAGTTGAGGAAGGAGAAGACACTGGGGCTAGACAAGAAAAAGGTTGCTGCTGTCAGGAGATCACTTATTGTTTTGGGTTCTACTTTTGGTGCTGATTCAATCTCTAAGGAAGTTTTGGGGTTTTCACCATTTATGGTTTCCCTGAGGATAAACACTTTGTTCATTGTCTCTCGTGTTTGATTATTGTGCTTGTTATTCTCTCAATAAATATCCTAATATAATTCTAGCTTAATGATGAAATTCTAACATCCTTCGATCTCGTTAAAAACAGTAAGGAGGCCATGAGTTGACTTTTTCGGACTCGTTAAAACTTCACAGGAAAGATATTGAGTTTCTTTAGTCCCAGGTATGACTCCTCAAAATAGATTTGACTACCGAGTAAACTTGTCCATTCAGGTTCGTTAAGAATATGTGAATGGGCATCCACATTGGTGGTAGGTTATCACTTTCTCGGACCATGTGGAATAATACGAGAAAGTAACACTCTCTTTTCTTTGTAATTGAGAAGGGTATTCTCAGGCATAGGTTTATCGCTTTTCCGGACCTGAGGGACTAAATTTATGAAAAAAAGGAACCCCCGGTATGAGCTTAGTTTTCTCTTTTTCGTGCTCTGGACCTAAACATGAAAAAGATTCCGAGTGTAATTTATGTCTTTGTCATGCTCACTAAACCCTAAAGAACAAAGCATCGAGTTTACTATTGTAAGCCCCATTTCTTGTAATGAAATGGATCTTCCCGAGTGATCTTTCCTTCCTTCACACTCGTTAAACTCAGGCTATATGCTATTTTTGAAGGAGTGTTGGGTAGGTGGTAATTTAACCTTTTTTGGACCTCCTCGACTAAGTACGAAAAAGGTGCACCTTACTTCTTCGAAAGCTAAGAGAGTTATTCTGTGGTTTTTTTAATACTTTTCCAGCCTTAGGAGACTAAATTGGATGAAAAAACACCCCCCTGGAGTCTTCTTTGGAGTTTTCAGACTCTCTAAACTATGAAAACACCATCGAGCATGTACTAGTTTGGGCTCGTAAAATCCATGAATCAGTGCTTTATCAAGCATTCTTTTGTCTCTTCTTAGAGCTTTCCAACAATGAATAAGGTCCCAAGTTTGCTTTCTTAGACTCGTTAAACCTTTACAAGAAAGAGGGGAAGGGAAGTTCATTCACATGTTTTTTACATCATGGCAGCAAGTCACTTTCCTTGAACAAATCACCAGTTTTGAGTCTATCAACAAGTGGGTCCTAGTATTTTGACCTTATCCTGATTTAGAGTTTCTTACTCCTCCGGTTTGTTTCTTTTTCAATTATATGGGGAATCTGTCGATGTCTCCTACATTGCAAATTTGTGTTGTTGGTCCCTTTGTGTCAAAATCTGCTTAAGTCACTTTTGTGTTGTTCTCATTGTTCCAGGATTAAACCTTTGTCGGCCATTCTGCAATTACCTTGACCTTTTGTGTCATCTATTCCCTGGTATCAGTTCATTACATCATGTCTTCGGTGGTCCTTGTCGTGAAATTTTGTACCAATTCCATATCCAATTAGTTTTTGACTTACCTCATGTTGGATGATGAAGGATGCCTTAATGCCTTCCTTCCAATGGATCTCTTCCAATCAACTACAACACCTCTTGCTCTAGGAATGATATTTAGAGTTTTATGACAGTACCTTGGGGATTGCAATCATCAGTGGTAATTTCCCTCGCTATTGGGTAGTGGGAATACCTTATTTTCTCCTACTCGATGGATTCTTCAAGTGTTCGACGTCAAGTCCTTGTATTCACACTTGTTAGAATGTACTAGGTACCTTGGGGACCATTTTCATTAATGGTGGTTTCCCTCATGTTTGTTAACGATTCTCATTATTGACCTGTAATCAAATGGTTTCCTCTATGTTTGACTTCAACTCCTTTATTTGCATTGTTAGGATTCATACCTTTTGGGCGGTTTGGATTTAAGACCTTGGGCCGACAGTAGCATCATCATTTTGCTATTTCCCAAGCTATGCAAGACCTTGTTACATTTTATTAGGCATTTTGCTGAGACATAGATCCACCTTGTATTCTTGTGGCTATGATCGATTGTTGAGCATGGATCCACCTTGTTCATTTGTGGCCATGACTCCTTTAGATTTGATATGGTGCCTTTTTTCATATTGAACAACCATGATAGTTTCATCAGTCATACATATGTTGGATTTTCCTATATCTTTATGGAGATTATTTGTATATGGACTTGTATGTCCTAGAGATCAATTTTTTCTGACAGTTATCTCTCTTTCAGGTACCTTTGTTCAAGCCTTTTGATCTTGGATTCTCTGCTCTCTCCATACTCAACTGTTTCCTTTATAATGTATGTTGGCTATTGTCTTCCCCTCTAACCTCATACATTAGGGGGCATATGTTATATCTCAAAATGACACATCTCTTCCTATGACCACTTTCCCATGATTCTGTCGCATGTCGACACTTCGATGACGACACTTCATGAAAGTCACTGAAAAAACACCTAACTTGGAGGATCCATATCTTGAGTTTTGTAAATCTGTTTGACCTTATCTCTACACCTTTGGAAAGGTATCTGAGTCAGCTAAAACTTTCTAGAAGAAAACAAAGTCTGAAAATTCCCAGAAGTACCCTTAAATGATTATTTTTTATGTATACATGAGTTTCCTTAAGGAAACCTGCATATGGTACACAGATTTCTATTTATAATACTCACATATGCCCTAAATACATGACTATTTGCATTGAAACCCACTTAGACCTACTGCATACGTGACTGATGTCTCTGCAACCCACGTATTCATGTCAAAAATACATTTTTTGAAGTTTGGTTAGTTTTGCAACTGACTTCTTCAGTTGTAACTAATTTGTCTTCGACCCTATCTCTTCAGAAGCATATAAATAGAGGTAGGGAGGTTCATGAGAAGAGACTTGAACTTTTGCATTGTCATGCTATAGGAATTTGGACTCTCTTTTCCCACACCTTTGCCCTAGAGATCATCCCCTTGTGTTGCAGAGCTTGGAGGCTGATTTCCTTGGAGAAGAGAAGGAGAAGAGAAGCAGCAGAACTAGATCAAGGTTTCGTGAAGTGCCCAACTTGAAGAGAAGTTATATTTGTACTTGTTTTCAAGATTAATAAAGATGTGATTTCCTTCTTCTTCCCGAATTATTGTTCAATGTGTGATTGAATCTTTGTTTATGATCATATGATGATGTTAGTCAGACCATTATTTTATGTTTATTTGATTATCATTTCTTTATATGTGGTCATAATGGTTTGAGGAAGGTATAATTAGTTTTGCAGGTCTTTTGGAGCAAGAGGAGTGATAGGAGAAAGAAGAGGATTGAAGGGCTGCTTGGATCAACCTTTGTTTGGCTAAGGTATGAACCATTCTAATCTCTGATATTTCTTATATATGCTTGCAGAACATTATGCATTTCTCTTTCAACCCCAGTACGTTGATGGCCTCTTAAACCCTAGCCATAGGAAACTTTCCTTTACAACAGAGAGAGAGAGAGAGAGAGAGAACGGAAATGAGAGTACCTGTTTTGGGGTTATATCTTATACATCTTATATAGAGGAATATTTGTTGGGTTTTCTTCCCTTTCATGGTTTCCCAAGATAAATATTGTGTCTATCTTGTGATTGTGTTTCTTTCAGTTAGTATGCATATGCTACTATTGTGAATATGGATTGAACACTAATGATATCAAGTATAGCATATGAAATATTGTTGGAGCAGTAATGCATCCTTAGTACATAGTTTAGACCTTAGGCTAGCTTCATTTTCCTAAATTGCAATGATATCCTATGGTTTAGACTTAGGAGAGTTAATTCAGTAATATATCTCATTATTTTGGCCTGTTCACACCTACAACAATGCCCTAGTTGGTCAACCCAGCCCATGTGCACCCTCATTAATGCATTGGGGCGATAACTCCTTGATTTGGGGGATTCAGGTTTGACCAAGAGCGCTAGTGGTGTATTTGGCCTATTTTGGCTCTCCTAGGAGAATTTATTTCCACCTAGAGCCACCCACGCATGCCTTGAGGTATTTAATGCCTAGCACACTTCACCAATGTTCACACCTTGGTTCGTGATCGTTTGGGCTGAGTAGGATCTCCATTGGTCCACCTAGGGGGGATTGTGGTCAAATCTCACCATGACACATGTACCACTCCAATTGGCTTCCACAGCCTCTAAAATTTTTCCAATGTACTAAAAATATGTATCATATAGATATTCAAGGTGTGTTGTAATATAATGGTTAGATATTAGCACCTTTCACATGTGTTATTCAAGCTATTTCAGTCTCTTTGTTTTTCTCTTGCATGTTTTGTCAAACACTTTGATGGTGAAATTGTTCTAGCTCCTAGATCTTACTTGAGAAGCAATTTCTCACATGGTATCAAAGCTAGTTGGAGCTACAACAACTCCTGTGAGGTTGAGTTGTTGTTTAGGGCATATTTCTAGTTAATGTGAGTGTTTTTCATTGCAAGTTTTTACAACAACTTCATGGATTCGAAAGTTGTTCCTCTCCTTTCCCCATTCAGCTATTCTGAATGGAAGTCAAATATGTGTGCATATCTCAAGAGGCAATGTCTCTATGATGTGTCCATTGGTGTTGTGAGAGATCCATATTCCTGTCAAGAGAAGTATGATTAGCTTAATGACAATGATAGAGCCTATGGAACTATGTGTCTAGCTATACCTCCTACAATGCGTTACCTCCTAGATTTTGTTGATTACCCTTTGGAGCTTTGTAGAAATATAGATGAATCTCTTGGAATGCAACAAGAATATGTGAGCTATATGGAGAGCAAGCAAATGGGAACCTCCTTATGTGTTCTTCCTCCTATGATCTCGACCTCATACATTTCTTGAGAAGCTATTCGAAATGAAGAAGAAAAAGTATCCAAAGATTCAGCAAATGATCCAGCTCAAGTTTCTTCCTTTGTGTTTTCCTCTCCTTGGTAGGAAGCTATGTTTCATGAAGATAGCATACGAGTTTCTTCCATCACTACTGCTAAAGATTTATCTATCCATTCTACACCCTTCTCCTCTATGTCTTCTGTTACGAATGGTGAATAGGTATTGCCAGTTGATGTTCATAGCGAGCCTTCTCTAGAAGATGGGTTTTCTTCACATGAGAGTATTGGTTCGAAATATGGAGAGGTTTGGATGTCCAGTGAAGATCTCTCATTGCTTCACACTGTTTTTCCCATATATTCCTCAACCATCACTAGTAGAGTTCCTTCAAGTTTATATGAAGATGGAGAAGCCTTTTCCATCACAATGGCACATTTGGCACTCTTGTTCCACATTCTTGCAGCTGATTACAACCCTAATTCGAAGTTGATGCTTCAAGATCCTTATGACTCACTTGGGGTCACCTATTCTCAAGCATTTTCAGTCTCTTTCAGGGATGGCATCCTATTTGGTTCAAAGTTCAAGTCTGAAAAGCACCATTCGCTCTCCCATAAGTGCACTTCAGTTGTTCTACATGATCTAAGGATTCATAATACAACTGTTCTTGAGTGGTTTGAGCACATTCCACTTCTTCCCAAGAAGAAGATTCCTCCATAAATTTTCATTTAGTTTGGAGTATATGGAGATTTTGTTTCTATGTCATAATCAATTTTTTATGGGAAGTTTTGTCCCATGAGCTTCTTCTCCTTACCTCTATTACATGGATCAATAAAATTTGTAAAATGTGGCTTGTGCCTTAGTTTCCAAGGCCTCAAATCATGATAAGTACTAATTCTATATTAAGGGGGGATGTTGGAGCAGTGATACATCCTTAGTACATAGTTTAGACCTTAGGCTAACTTCATTTTCCTAAGTTGCAATGATATCCTATGGTTTATACTTAGGAGAGTTAATTCAGCAATATATCTAGTTATTTTTTCTTATTCATGCCTCTAACAGCATCCTAGTTGGTTAACCTAGCCCATGTGCACCCTCATTAATGCATTGGGGTGCTACCTCCTTGATTTGGGGGATCCATGTTTGTCCAAGTGAGCTAGTGGTGTATCTGGCATATTTCAGCTCTCCTAGGAGCATTTATTTCCACCTAGAGCCTCCCACTCACCTCTATCTTCTCACCCATGCATGGCTTGGATTATTCAATGCCACAGCACACTTCACCAACATTCACACCTTGGTTCGTGACTATTTACGCTGAGTAGGGACTTCATTGGTCCACCTAGGGAGGATTGAGGTCAAATCTCACAATAACACATGTACCACTCCAATTGGCTTCCAGATTCTCTCAAATTTGTCCAATGTACTACAAATATGTATCATACACATATTAAAGGTGTGATGTAATATAATGGTTAGATATTAACACCTTTCACATGTGATATTCAAATTATTTTAGTCTCTTTATTTTTCTTCTGCATGTTTTTTCAAACACTTTGATGGTGAAATTGTTATAGCTCCTAGATCTTACTTGAGAATCAATTACTCACAAATATTAACATGATATCAGAGCTAGACTGAATAGAACTACTTTCACAAGGTGAAACTCTCTCTCCTCCCTCTCTAGAAGAAATTAGGGTTTCTACAAAGTTTGAAATTTGGAAGAACTACTTGCATAGAAATTTGTGCCTCCCTATAGTGCATATATTGATCCTAGGATCAATGTTTTTGGGTGGTTGAATCTTCGGGAAATACAAAACCTAGTTTGGCCTTGGACCAGAAAAATGCAGAAAACCAGAACCATAAATTCTGCAGAAGTTGCAACCTCGCAAGAAAGTTTTAAAGGGTGAATCTTTGGGATCTCTAGAAACCAAGTGAAACAACCAACTCACCTTATAGTCAAGAGCATCTCTTGGTAAGGTTAGATTTTCATTTTTAGAAATTTCAATTTTTAGTGACCTCCTAGATAGGATGGCTCCAAACACTAAGCTTGAGGATAAACTAGAAGGCATAAAAAACTTCCTAGAATGGAAGTATAGGATTGGTATTATTCTCAGATAGATGGTATTGAGAAGTACATCAAGGATGAAGTTGCAGAACCTAAAGAATATGAAGCTAAGGAGAAGTATGAACAAGACCTAATCAAGGCAATGAGGATCATTGTTAATTCTATTAAAGATCACTTGATCCATCAACTTTCATATAAGAATACACCAAAGAATATGTATGATGCACTTTCCAGAATGTATGAGGGAAGTAACATCAACAAAAAGATGAAATTGAGAGATCAATTTAAGGGAACCAAGATGAGAAAAGGAGAATCAATTCAAGATTACTTCACAAGGGTATCCCAGTTCAGGGAACAACTAAGTGCTATTGGAGACACCCTTGATGAGGATGAACTAGTTGTGATTACTCTCAATGGTATAACTAGCCTTGGGAATCATTCATATAGACTCTGTGTGCCAGAAAAGAAGTATGAATTTTGACATATTATGGTAAGATTGCATTCAAGAAGAATCTAGAGTAGCTAACAGAGAAGCTCTACTTAGAGAATATGATCAGGATTTATCCATCCATACTAAAGGAAGAAAACAATAAAACTTTAAGAAAGGTAACTATAAACCTTCCAAGAAGAAGTTTCAAAAGAAAAATAAGGATTACTCAAAGTATCAATACTACAACTTTCATAAGATAGGACACCTTTCCAGAGAGTGTCCATCACCAAATAAGAAAAAAAACAACAAGAGACATCATGCTCATCTATCTGAATATGAGCATGAGGAAGAAAGACCTCGAAAGAGACTAACAAAAGAAGAAGATGTAGATGAATATGTATTATTCTTTACACTCTCTGAGTATGTAACACCTAGAGAATATACATGACTTATTGATAGTGGTGCTTCAAGGAACGTGATAGGGAAGAATCAAACTCTGTGAAGACTTGAAGAAAAGAACTCTCCTCAAAAGGTATCATTGGGATATGACTATCAATATCTCATCAAAGGTATTGGTGAATTAAGCTACAAGCTTGAATCTACAAATTCCATGAAGATGAAGGAAGTATTATATGTACCAGGTTTGAAAAAGAATCTACCTTCCATCTTAGCTCTAGATAATAAATGATATAGAGTTGATTTTATAGATGGACAAGTACTTATGTGGTCCAAAGGAAAGAAACTTAAAGACATTGTGGTCATTGGTAAGAATAAAGATGATTGTACAAACTCAAAGGACATCCACAGACATCCCTTTCCCATGAGACTACCAGCGCAAGTGAACTGTGGCATAGGAGGCTTTCTCACATTAACTACAAATAACTACCCTGTGTGAGCAAGGTGGTAACAAGGTTACCAGATGTGAAGATTGATCATGAGGGAACTTGCAAAGGATGTGCAAGCAGAAAGAACATCAATAATCCCTTTTCGAAAAGTGAAACAAAGACTAAAGGTACAATGGAATTAATTCATTCTTATGTATGTGGTCCTATTCCCTCCATATGGTTAAGTGGATATGAATATTATGTCACATTTATTGATGGTTATTCAAGAAAGACATGGATATGCTTCTTGAAGAACAAGAGTGAAGTGTTCAGGAAATTCAAGGAATTCAAATCCTTGATAAGGAACCATTGAGAAAATAGAATAAAGACATTGAGATTGGATAATGGTGGAGAATACACTTCAAAGGAATTCAAACCATTATTTAAGGAGGCAAGAATCAAGGGGGGACTAACCACTCGCTATAATCCCAAAGAGAATGGTGTTGCGAAAAGAAATAACGACACCATTATGGAAACAGGAAAGACCGTGATTCATGACCAATACCTCCCCATGCACTTGTGGGATGAAGAAGCAAGGATAGTTGTGTATGTACAAAATATATTATCTCATATTTCTCTTGGATTTAAGACTCCTAAATAAATGTATACAGGAAAGAAACCTGAAGTGATCCATATCAAGATATTTGGCTATCCAGTATATGTGCATATTCTGAAAGAGAACGGAACCAAGTTGGATCCTTCTGGAAAGAAGGGAATATTTGTTGGATACTGTGAAGTCTCCAAATCCTTCAGGATATACATTTCAGGATTCCATCATATCGATATTAGTATTGATGTAACATTTCATGAATAAATAGATCTTAATAAATCTAGAAGGTGTCATCTTGAAGAAGTACATGAAGAGAATGTACCTCCTAGAATGGTAGAAGATGAACCCTCTCCTGAAATAGTAGCATTTGAAGCTCATGATATGCTAGAACCTGAGGAACCCCCTAATATGGATATCTCTCGAAAGAGAAAACCTACTTGGGTAAGAGAAATCATACAAGAAGCATAGAAGTATGGAGCTCCAAAAGGATTTATAAGAACAAGAAAAAGATCAAAGCCATACTCTACTTATGTAGCTTTGATGTGTGACCTTGTATATCAAGAACCCACCAGTTATTAGGAAGCTACACAAAAGAAAGAGGGGGTGGAAGCAATTACAAAAGAATACCAGTCAATAATGAAGAATGATGTTTGGGATATAGTACCCAAACTAGAAAACAAAAGTGTGGTATCTTCTAAATGGATCTACAAGATAAAACATGATGTTGATGGAAGTATTGAAAAGTACAAGGCAAAATTTGTGACTAGAGGATTCTCTCAGAAGGAGGGGATTGATTATGAATAGAAATTTGCTCCAGAAGCAAGATACCCTTCCATCAGAACCATCATGGCACTTGCTTCCATGATGAAGTGGGATTTACACCAGATGGATGTAAAGACTATCTTCCTGAATGGTGTGATTGAGGAAGAGGTTTACATCGAACAACCACAAGGATTTGAAATCAAAGATAGAGTGACTCATGTATGCAAGTTGGAAAAGGATTTGTATGGACTGAAGCAAGATCCTAGAGCTCGGTATTGTATAATAGATAGCTTCTTGACAATCTTGGTCTTTACCAAAAGTAAATTTGATCCTAAAATTTATATGAATATTATGGATGATGAATCTGTCATACTATTATTGTATGTAGATGATATATTTCTAACAAGAAATGAGAAACATATCATAGATTGCAAGAAGAATCTAGCTAAACAATTCGAGATGAAATATCTTGGATTGATGCATTATTTCCTAGGGCTGGAAGTGTGGCAGAGCCCAGAAGGAATCTTTCTAAATGAGGGAAAGTATGCACACCCATGGACACCAAACTGAAGTTGTTATCTAATGAGTCATCAGAGTTAGTGAATATGAATCATGATATACATATTGTTGGGTCATTAATGTATCTGATGAACACAAGGCCAGATATATGCTTTGTTGTGAACACCTTGAGTCAGTATCTAGTTAAACCTAGACGAGTTCACTTGATAGCTACAAATCATGTGATGACGGTACCTAAAAGGTACAATAGACTTGGTACCTTACTATGGTAGAGATCATGACTATGGATTATTGGGTGTATGGATTCAAATTGGGCAGGAAGTGCCACAAACAGAAAGAGCACCTCAGGTGGATGTTATTGTCTAGGATCCACCATGATCTCATGGTTTAGTAAGAAATAGTCTAGTGTTTCTCTCAACGTAGCTAAATAAGAGTACATAGCATCTCTCTCCACTAGTTGTGAAGCGATATGGCTTTGAAAACTGATGTCAGGACTATTTGACATGGAATTGGACACCACAGTAATTCTTTGTGACAAACAAAGTTGCATAAAGATAACAAAGAATCTGGTGTTCCATGATAAATCAAAGAACATAGAAATATGATACTTTTATAAAAGGTATAGGGTACAAAATGGATCTATTAAACTCCAGTGTGTGAGTACTGATGAGCAAGTTGCTGATGTGCTGACCAAGCCTCTATCTTGAGTAAAGTTTTAATATTTCCATGACAAGCTTGGTGTAGTTAGAAAATATTTTCCTCACAAGGAGTAACATTGATGGTATTACAAATGATGAATATATGGACTCTCTTCGAAAAGGAGGAACAACTCAAATATATGGACTCTCCTTGGAAAGGAAGAGTAGGTTGAAGATATGAACCCTCCTCAAATAAAAGGGGGAGTAGGTTGATAATATGGATCCTCCCAGGAAAGGAAGAGTGATGATAAGATTGACATCGATGATGGGATAACAATGAATCTCCAGTATGAAAGAGGCCAAGTTTTCCTAAAGATGCTAATGAGATCCAACATTCACTTGTGGATGAAAGTATGGTCTAGCAGGAAATAACACTATGTTCTTGAGAGTGTTCCTTTCTAAGGATGGCCATGAAGATGTGACTCTCACATGGAGAGTACCAACATTAATTTGTGGATACCGTAGAATAAAACTCTCTCAGGAGTGGTCCTAACCTTAGTGGTAAGGATTCTCTATGATGAGTCCTTACGAACGATAGGGTTGATATTTACATGTGGTCGAGATCTTTTTTGCAGAAATTATTCTCGTATGGAGAGTATACCTACATTTAAATGTAGATTCCATATAATAACACTCATTTGGGAGTAGTCCTAGCCTTAGTGGTAAGGATGATCTATGATGAGTCCTCACGAACGTCGTAGTATAACACTCACTTGGGAGTGGTCCTAGCCTTAGTGGAAAGGATGTTATATGATGAGGGTCGACATTTAGATGCCATCAAGATCTGCTCTGCAGACAATACTCTTTTATGGAGAGTATGCCTACATGTATGTGTAGATTCTGTAGTATAACACTCATTCACCAATGGTCATAGCTAACATGATGAGGATGTTCTACGTTGAGTCCTTACGGATGAGAGGGCTTGCATCTAGGTGTGGTCGAGATCAACATTCAGTTGTATATGATTCACTTGGTCGATACTATGGAACCTCCTCATTAAGGAGGAGTATTCTAATGGAGGATTGCATCATCCTTGGACCTATGTCCTAAAGTGATAGGGATTGATCATCCTGCAAAGAGATCATGTGTATTGTAGGTAGTGTGGGGGGAGAGGATCAAGAATAGTGAAGATGTAAAGGATCAATAAGATCGAAGTGCTACTACAAAGGATCAAAATGATCAAAGTGTTGCTTCAAAGGATCAAGAATATCGAAATACTTCTGCAAAGGATAAAGAAGATTGAACTGATTCTATGAAGGATCCAAAGATCGAAGTGTTGTTGAAAAAGGATCAAGTTATCGTGTGCTGTAGAAGATGAAGACATTGAAGAGTAACTGTTCCAGTTACTGATTGTGAAAACTTCCTATGATCTATAGATGTAGTACCTTGATATTGTTGAAGATAGTCTCTCTCATTACTCATATAGTCTATGATGATGTTGTCAGTATAATAACCTTCTTGTTAAGGGGGAGTGCTGAAATATTGTAACTTCAAAGGATATTATAAATGTATTTTACTGATGTAACCCAAGGGAGATGTTATTATTCCTCCGTTGGGGTGTTACTATTGTAATTTGTCATCATAGAGTCATGAGGTAAATCCTCCATTTTAATTCAGTTCATTAGTACCCTAATGAATAATATAAAATATTGTTTTGAGTCTTCCTAGGTGAATTCTTCCCAGTCAGTTTAGTGGGGACGACTTGTCTAGGGTAAAAGTCAGTTGACATATTGTGTATAAATAGAGTTGTGTTCCTCATTATAACGCAAACTCACTCACTTGTGTAGCACATATGAGAGAGAGAGAGAGAAAAACAAGGAGGAGAATAATTTTTGGGGGGTTATATCTTATACATTATATAGAGGAAATTTTTATGGTTTTTCTTCCCCTTGAGAGTTTCGTAGGATAAATAATTTGTCTATATTGTGATTGTGTTTCTTTCAGTGATTATGTATATGCTACTGTTGTGAATTTGGATTGCACACTTATGATATATATTCTAGAATATGAAATCTTAACATATAGTTCCCATCAACAAGGATATGGTCACTCTTTAAAATTATTTATGTCCAGAAATTTGAGAAAAGAGGAAAAACCACATGGGGAAAATACTCCCTCAAGAAAGGACAAGGCAAAAAATTTGAAACATGTCTTCAATATGTCTTTATCTTCAATTTAATGAGCTGAATGAACTGCTTTTGGTCAAATACTTTGATGAAGAAATTGTAGACTCCATGATCATGCTCTGGAGCGTAGAATGTGCAAGAAAGAAGAGGAGAGACTCCTTGTATCTCATCATCTGATGAAGTAGGAGAATTATTTGAATAATTATTTCTGATAACAAACTCTGTTTTGAAAACAGAATCTGAACAGGAAAATAGATATGTGCATACTCCTCCCCAAAGAGTACAAAATTAAGACAATCAATTACATAATTAGCTCCTTGTATATCTGCAAAATTGTGATGTGGAACACATATATTTCTTCCAATCTGATGTAGAACCTTCCCATATATTATATGAGGCTGAAAATACTTTGATATATCAGAAATATTATCATATGGAATATAAAATACAATATATTAAGTATATCCATGAGGATATGGGGCTAGACTAAGAAAATTATGAGCAAATGGGAAAAAATTATGAGTGTAAAAATATGAATGATGGATGGACTTGAGATCTGAACCATAAGTGTTTAGAACATATCAAAACATGTGTATTATAATTCCAATTGTGACTATGGTCATATATAACCAACCAGTGAAAAATAGGCAATACTTGAAACCAATTGATATAAGTAACACTGCATAAGAAACCAATGAGGAATCAACTAGTGAACTTGGGGTTTGTATAGTCTTAGGAATATTCAAAGGTATGGTATATGGTATGGATGTTGTCATTACATGCATATCCTCCTAAAAATATTCTTCTAAATCATAATTATAACCATTTTAATGAAGTGAGGAAGAGTTTCTTAAAGACAAGTCAGGATCTAGTGAAAAATCACAAGTATTGGGAGATGAATCTAGGAGACTACTAGATGGATTATCAAATAAAGAAACCAATATTTATGATTCTAATATATCATAAATTGAATCTATATTAGATATATTAGGAAAATATTCTACTCTAGCACTCAAGGCATAGTTTATATCACCTTGGAACAACGCACTATGACAGTGTTCTGAAGAATCGACAGGATTCTCTAGCTCATCTGGAACTTCAATGTTGTGCTTCTCAAGAAGTTGAGACATGATGTCCATATTATTCTTGAAACATTTCTTCTTAGGATTAAATACCTTGATGCAATAATAACTCTTGTATTTACTTCCTTTCTTATTGACTTTGTTCATTGAACCTTCATCAGTAGGCTTCGAACTTTCATCTTCAAAATATGATGTTGGCTTCTTCTCTTTCATAATTTGATTCTCTTTTGAGATTGAATTCTTTCTTCCTTGAACTATGAGAGCATGATCGTTTCCCTTGGAAGATATAATAGAACCCATATGGATCAATTTATCTTTCTTCTTTGTCAGTGAATCAAATAATGTACTCAAAGAAGGAATTTTCCAATTATAAATAACAAGCCTAGTAGCATGAAAAGTAGACACAAAAATTGAGTATCCATAACCCAATTTTGATAGAATCGAAAGGATCAATTGATCTTCTTTCTTCTCAATCCCAAATTTCTTGAGAAATAGAATGAGTGACTTGAATTTGGTGAATAAACCCTAAATGCAATTGAAACTACTTAGACTCAATGAGAATAACTCATTCTCCAACTGATGCACTCTTATCTCATCTTGTTCTCCAAAGAGAAACTCAAGTTTGGTCCATACTTGGTTTGGAGTGGTCAAAGCATCTAGATGAAAGAGTAGATCAGGGGAAATAGAGAGGCAAATCAATTCATGGGTTTCAAACAACCTATTATGCCACTTAGATTTCTCAACAACCGAATTTGGTTCATTTTCTAAAGCCATAAAAACTCTATAGAGTCCCTTACTACACAATATAATGCCAATTTTGAATTTCCATTCATGATAGTTGAAGGGAGTCATGATAATAGATAAATAAGAATCCATATTGATATTTTTATGTGATCAATAAGATACCCTCTACAACCTGCACAAATAAAACTAGGAGAAAATATTGTAAGCTCAATTCAATCTCTTACTCAGAGAGGAATAGGAGATTGGGTGTGCTCGGATAGAGAGAACATATAGCTCCTCAACTCTGTTGAACTTGAACAACCTTGCACTCTCATACTATGTATAAATTATCTCTTATACCATGTAGAAATTATAGCTCTGATACCATGTAGAAATAGATCCTTGATGCAAAGAAGAATCATGGTAGGTAGAGCTTGCTATAGGATAATTCTCACAAGCATTCACAAGGAAAATAGAGAGAAGATAGAGAGACTAAATCACATGAAGAATAGAATAATATTGGAGTGTATCCTTCCATTGATTAATGATGAATAATAATGTACATAAGTAGTACATCCCTCATAGGTAAAATTTAGTTGCATAGAAGACAACTCATGCTAGCTCAGAAAGGAGACTTACTAAATATGATAAGACCCCATAGGTGGATAAATCACTTTCCTAATCAGTCAAGTACCTCATGAATTAGCTAAATCATGAGATATTTTTCATGAATGATTGAAAAACATTCTAATACTGGAATCTGGAGAGAAAATCATCGAGCATGGGTTGGCAACAAAAGATAGTTGTTTCCTAGTTGACTAGCTTAACTTATCCACTGAAAAGTTGGAATAAAGCAATAAAATACTAAATCTGCAGGAAGGCGCAGTTACTAATTTTGGCAGTCAATAAAGTGGGTAGGATCTAACTAGAATTAGGATAAAGGATATCCTGGGGTATATATGCAAAGTGTTGACCAAGTGGTGCAAGTGGATGCCAACTATCTAGGATAGTGGGTAGGAAATTAATCAAATAATGATTAAATATTTTATCCTAAGTATTAAGTGGGTTTATAATATCCCAACATTTCCAAGTATGCAACCTTGACAGATGCCACTTGAGAATTTCATGTTGGAAACACCATCAACCATACACTTCTTATGCAATTCTTGTAATATATTTAGTTGAGGTGACCAAACCTCTCATCCCATAGCCTACTGACTTCATTTGTATGCATTAAGAGCACATTTGGTATTGAATAGGGAAGGAAGTGGGATAACTCATAGGATAACTCATAGACCTTTGAATAATTATTTGTAGTACTAAGTGTAATGACCTTTCCAGTAGAGTTATCAAAATTTATACATCATCAGGAGTGAACACGACCTCCTTTGGAAATACTATGTGTGTCATTTGGTATACTAAGATAAGTTTGTAGTCAATGAGGGAACATATAGAACATTCATGAAGCACCCATAGTCAATATTGAGTCTTCCTTTACCTTTTGTTGGCATTTTATAATCATCATCCATGAGGATAGAAGGACCACTAATGGGATCAAATGTAGAGAAGGATTCCCTGGATGCAAACATGTGTCTGGATGCACTAGAGTCAATCATTGAAGGAAGGGGAATTGGAAATGTCATCCATTAATGCATGAAATATCTCTTTGTCTTGAGACATTTATCCTACTTATTTTCTCCTTGCACTTTCTGGAAAAGGAATGGTGTTTTTTTCCAGAAGTTATGCCATGAGATCAATGATATTCTTCATGCATAAAATTTTAGGGTGGAAACCCCTGTTGCAATATGTGAATTTAGTATTCTCCACCATATTTTTCTTATCGTTCTTTTAATTTTAAGATTCTTTTGATGACTTTGTCTTCTCCTTCTACTTCTTTTCTGACTGCCTTTTGTCCTTATCCTTATTCTTACCTTTGGAATTCTTGTCTTATCCAGTAGAAAGCATATGGTCCTTGGATGGTTTTCTAGATCCCATATGAACTAATTTGTCCTGCTCTTTTGTGAGAGACTCCATGAATGTGCTCAACGTAGGCATATTCCAATTTGGAACTGCCAATTTTGTAGTATGGAAAGTTGATACAGGTACTAAGTAATCAGATCCAATTTTTGATAGGAAGGACAGAATGCGTAGATCATCCTTCTTCTTTATTCCACATTACTTGAGCTAGAGGACCAATGAATTGAACTTGGTGAAGTAATCCTTTATGATGTTGAAGCTATTGGGACTCAATGATATTAACTCATTATCCAACTAGTGACTGCTCAAATCATCTTGTTTTCCAAACAAGGATGTAAGCTTGGTCCATACTTCATTTGGAGTTGATAGACCAACAATATGAAATAGTAGGCCTCTGGAGATGGTGAGACACAACAATTCATAGGATTCATCAAGTCTGTTGAAGTACTTGACTTTATCCATAGTTGAATTCAATTCATGTTTAGTCCCCATTGTGACCCTGTAGAAACCTTTACTTAGAAATAGGATCTCCATCTCATCTTCACATTTGAAATAGTAGAATTGAGTGAGTAACAGTGTCAAAGACTACTCCATTGCTTTTGTTGTTGCACTCTTGGTGATATTAATCCTCCAAAAAATTTATGCAAATATGTCTTACTTACACAATATGCAGATTTAGGAGTGCATCACACCTAGGTAGACCAATTTAGATATACCAAAATGACCGGAGGAAATTTCCCCAAGAATTATGTGGAAACTCCACTACTGCTTGTGCAAACATGGAAGCATGAACATCTAGAAAACACTCTGGAAACACTATGGAAGATTACTTTTCTTAGAAAATATTTGATACCATGTGAAATTTTACATGGAATATCTTGAAACAAAAATAATGCACACTTGGTTTGATAGAGATTCACATAAATTTTGAGAAGAAAAATGAGATAATTCACTAGAGAGAAGGAACTCTAGTGGAATAATTTTTATTCATTTGTTATCCAACCATGTGTGGACTATCCAAATATGTTTTAAAGAAGGAAATTTGTGAGCTTTACGAGGCATTTGAAATACATACTTTTGGAAAGATTATTTTGGTAGATTCCATCAGTAGACATTGAGTATCAGTTGTAACTCTTGATATGTGTCTAGTTAACTGATGGTAGGTGGATCAAAATGGCGCATGAGGGATTTAAGGACAAAGATTATGAGAGATAATATAAATAGGGTGCATGAGGGAGTTTAGTTGACTTTCAGTGGTCATCAGTGCTCATATTAGCCAAGCCTTGCATGAATCAAGGAAAGGGATTTGAGTTAACTAATGGTATGTGTTCCTAAATTTAAGGAGGCTTTCTAAAATTTAGGAGACTGACTCAACATGTCCTAAAATCATAAAAGAGGGTGCATATGTGGATAATGAAGTCAAAAATAACAAAACCAAAGTTTGGGATAATTAGAATGATAAGGAATATGCACTAGGAAATCAATAAACATGATTTATGTACTAGGGAAAATAAATAATTCTTTATGCCTAATGTCTATATGGGTAGTATATCCCAACACCAAGGCCTCAATATGGCCAAAATAAATGGTTGGTTCTCGTTCGTAGTAGAGGGGGCTCAAAGACCATCCTTTTAATGGCTGAGAAACTCTAAAATGGATAACATTGCTCAAAGGTGTCTTCCCATTGGATGTTGTGACATCTATTGGAGAATATTTCCACTCCCTATCTCTCAAATGGGCCCATTCCTTTAGCCATGTTCATAGGAATATGAACTTTATGGAAAATCTATAGCTGAATAGGGATGTGAAGGACCATCAACACAGGTTTGGGGGTAGATTAGAGGACCTTTGGGATGGTATTTTTCAGGATAAATGTGTGGCTCAAGTCAATCGGAAAACCAAGGTCCCAAATGCAGGTGCAATTCATGTTCATGATAAAAGGGGTATGGACACTTGGGGATACAACAAGATGAATGATGAGGGGGTATGGAAGCATTAGAATAGAATTCAAGGTTAACAAGGTGGAGGGGATCGTTGAGAGAGTCCCATCACATCACCATGTACAACTTCTCTAGACCAAATCTCTCATCACAATCCTTTATGTGTGTGTAATAACTATGGTACAAGGGGAATAATTGTGCATGGATATGTCAAACTTGTTGGGTAGGTAGATCTTTTAGTATGCGATCATTACAATATGTGGGGATATTTTCTTAAATTCTCCAAGAAAGAGATTTTTGAGAACCATGGGTAGTCTCATGTTGTTTAGCATCCATTGGTGAAGCCACCCCAATATCAATTGGTAGAATTTGGAGAGGGGAGGGGGTGTCGGGTTATTGGGAACCATGGAAAAGAGAGGAAGAGGGTGTCGTCATGTTGACAAAGGGAAACAAGGGGAAGGGAGTAGGTGTATGACTAGGTCTCTCCTAAGGTCCACCCAAGCAGTTGGTTTCTTTAAGCTGAATATTTTGTATGAGTTTCGACATGAAATGGAGGACTTATAGGTTGGTCTCAAGGAAAAATTATATGATGAACAGCTAGTGGTAGAGGCCAAAGAACTTAAAGACCGGTTTTATGACCTAGGAAACACCACCTCTTGTCTCTTCCTATATGGTTGATATGTGGATTTGTATTGGGTGGTGAAGAACATGTTGAATCGTGTGTTGTGGGAACATAGTTTGAAGGAGGAAGGGGACGTTGATCCTATTTGCAAATGGAAGTAGAACTACATGGAATCCCAAGTTATGCACAAGAATATTGACATGATTTCTTTCCAGTTGGGAATCAAGTCCGTTCCAAAGGACATAGGTGGTGTTGGTTGCTCGATCTTTCCAAATGAAGAAAAAACTTCTCCAAAAGGATCCCCACCGAGTGCTTGTTGGCCTTATTCATGTGTCTGTTATAGTCATTTTAAGGTATGTTTTTATGTTCATTTAGTTAATTTCTCAATAAAAAAAATAGTTATGGGTCTTGTTGTTATGGGTCTAGTAAGTGTTCGAGGTATACTAGTGGTCATAGTATAGGTGGCCTAATAAAGGGAATTTTGAGTTTGTATGTTGATAAATGATAATGTATCTTATGAAAAAGGTACAACAGATTCCTCTAGCAATGTGTTGACTTTAGGAAGTTATGAAATTAAGGGAGGATCCCATCCTATGAATCCTTCTTTGCATTGGTAGCCCTATAAACTTTATTTATTAATATAATATTTACTTATACAAAAAAAACTATTATAATACTCCTCGATATTGACTACTTTTCTTGTTCACTGAAATATTCAATATTCTCTAATATACTGCAAGAGTGGTTTCTTCAAATCATGAAGATGAGCTCACACTCCAGAGTCTTCATTTGGTCTAGTGATTAATGGCCATTTGGTTATTGGTGAAACATTAATATGTTAGGGTTAATTATCATTGTCACTACAAGGAAATACCCTCTAGTGAAGGTTTTGCGGATGATCCTCCAAAAAGAGCCCAAAAAAATATTTATAATGGAGGTCACTAGTGGAGGCAAGTAGACGGAGTTCTTAGTAATTGTTTCTTTCGAAGATTTTATACATACAAAATGAATTGGTGTGAAAATAAATTAAGTGGCACCATGATCAAAAACACTGTCAAGCAAAAAAATCGTGTATAACTCTATAGTCAATGTGTTTAACTTGCTCTAATGCACTAGTGCGCAAAATATTTGACAACACCAAATAAAGGCATATGAAAAATTAAAACAAAAAACTTTTAAATATTTTATATTCACCGGGGATGTGTTTATTTAACCTCCATGCACCGATGCATTTTTATAAATATAAACCAAAATGGGGTGAAATTAAAAAAATGGGAAAAAAATATTTTATTTCTTTCTAATCATCAACAGTGTGTTGGGATTTTTCCACCGCATCAGTGTGTAACATAAATTACTAAAATAAATTAGGGTTAAAAACCAAACAAAAAAATGTTTTTTTGTAATTTTATATTTGAAACTATTGTGTTTCATTTTCTGAAACACGATGGAGGGCATCAAATCAAGGTAATTTTTAATTTTTAATTTTCATTTCTAATGTGTCCTTTCTCAATCACTAAATTGTTGCATTATGTCTTCGGGTGCATCAAAACATGGTAAAATAACTTTAAAAAAATAATTACTGAATGAAAAACCCATTTTTACCATCTACAATGCTTTTGACAACCTAAGAACCAATGTCATACTTTCCCTATTCATACTCCCTGTCATTGGTGCTCCATGTGGCGACATTTCTCTATTCCATTTCTTTTTGAGTGGATTTTGAATTTTTCCAAATAATGGGCAAATTTTGAATTTTGGTGTAGATTGCAACCATGCCTCCCTGATGTGCAAGAGACCATATAAACTCTTTGTTACCTCTTAATTTTAAATTTTTAGTGGATAAAAAAATCAAATTGATCTTGATTTGCCTCTTTTTTTAATATAAAAGACCTGCACAAAGCATTCGAGTCATTTGGCTCACACCGAAACATATAATGCACCATGTAAATTTACAAGGTGAACAGTGAGCGATGTGTTTCTAATTTGTAGCATTATGTATTCACAGTGTTATATGCATTTCATACCACAAAAAAATTTTAAATAAAATTTTCACATTAGTGATAACCAATGTGTTTAAAAACAATAGCGCATCGTTAGCAGTGCAGTATAATATTGTAATGCACCAGTGCTAGTAAATACAAAGAGAACTGTTTTGTGGTGCTTGAGATATTTTTAGGTGTAGAGTTAAACTAAATTTAAAATAAAAATATTCACTTTAACTCGTGATATTTGTTAACAAGTATGCATCGATGTGTCGATGTGATTACGTTTAACAAGTGCATCATGACGTGGATAAAAAATAACTATAAATCTTATCAGAAGTTTCTCCTACTATGCTATGCTTTAAAAAAATTGAACATTGTTTACGATGCATTGGAATTTCAACACCGCACCGATGCTTCCTATTGATGGAAGCACCATTTTGAATATTTATAAAATTAAGTTGGTGCACTTTAGTAAAACACGTGCGCTACTACTAGTAAACACATAGCACAATTTTGCGGTGCTTGAGATATTTTAAGATGCACGACCACACTAATTTTTTTCTAATCACCATATTAATTGGTGCAATTTGTTAACAAGTATGCTCAAATGTATCGGTGCTATTACATTTTGAATAGGTGCATCATGATACCAATAAAAACTAATTATAAATCTAAAAAAGAGATGGTCATAATACGGTGCACTCTAAAATTTTTTGAGAATCATTTATGATTTGATGATGTGTCCACATTACACTAATGCTTTCTATTGATGAAAGCACCATTTTTAATATTTATAAAATATTTTCAGTGTACTTGAGTAGAAAAAACACGCCAATGCTCTTGCTATAAAAGCGCACCATTTGTGTTTTCAATAAAAAAAATTCAACACCCAATGTGCTAGGGTCAATGAAGTGCGTTGTTTGTGATGCTTCTATTAGTTTAATGCACCACATATCCATGTGATTTAATTTTTAATTTATTTTATTTACATACATACTTTGTTTCTGTTATTGTAGCACACTAGTGGTGGTGCACTTGTATTACAAGAGCATCGTTGGAAGTGTGTTACTGTAATTTAGGTGCACAACTTGTTAAATTCATTTATTATAAGAAAACAATTATTATTTTAAGTTAATAAATAGCATGCTCATTTAATGAAATATTTAATGTTTTTTATGTCTATTTATGAGACTTATCAATGTTATATGTGAATCAAAGGTGCAACAACAAGAAACCTAACAGTAGCAATAGGCATGAGTTGAATTGTATAATGTTGTACTGGAGTTGAAGACAAAAGAGAGGGAGAAGGATTTGCAACCTCAACCCATTACTGATCAAACATGAGATCTCTTTAAGTTTTTTGTCCTCCTGAAGTTCTATTAGTAGGATGCATCCCTCAATAGGAAATCATCTTTGTTGATATAGTTTCACTTTCATTGGGATCAACGTAGATAGTCCTTTTGTGTTGGTCCTAATCAGTGTTTGCAACCCAATGAGGAGGAAATTTACTTCATCATCAGGTTATCCAAGAGAGGGGGTATTTTCCCCAATCCCTTTATGTCCTAGATATAATTGCAATAGAGAGTTAACTCACTTACTCTCAGAGATATATCATTGAGGACGTCACTAATCCTATTGATTTTTAGGTTCGCAACAGACATCTACAAATTTATTATTTTAGTGTAGAGGAGGTTAGGTGCCTCTCAGTGTTTGTCATGACCATCATGTACCTCACCACTTATGGGTATCACATTAGTTTCCTTCTTTTATTTTATGTATTCTTTAGTGTGGATACCTAGATGCATTAGGTGGTCTACCAATTTTTTGTGGTAATTTTGTTTTTTTGGGTCGATGTCATGCACATATTGAGGGGAGGGTCGAATTCCCTTTTGGTTCAGATATTTTTTCTTATTTTGTAAGAGGTTTTCATCCATGAAAAAATCATTTTACCACCTCTCTCCTAAGGGAATGGCCACTAACCGAATGCAAATATGGTGATAGATATTTCCACCCAAGAGGGGCCTTCCCAACAAGGATCACATCAAAGGTGTTGGAGATACTAGCCAGCAAGGAGGACAAATTACAATCCGTTAGACCTTGTTCTATATACATACAAGGGATTGGAGTGGAGAGTTTATCACAACATATTTTTCACGTAGTATGAGCCACTAAATGACAGAGGTAATATTAGCATTATGTTTAAATTAATCTAGTTGAATTTTTTTGTCTTAATTATTGCAAATGGAATTTATTCTAACAATTTCTTTAAATTGTTTAATTGAATTGTTTAGTGAAATTGTCTAATTATTTTTGTGTACTATATATTTTGTAGACATTGGAACATACAATGAGGAAGGGCCTCCACCAGTTTCAGTTGACGAGGATATGTAAGAACCTGGGTTACCTACATTTCCTAGACCCGACCTATGATGCAGGATAGATAATAGGTTTTGAGAGGATGTGGAAGATAAGTTGTCTACATTGTGGGCTCGATCCAGATCCCATCCTGTACAGGTGTAGGAGATCATGTGAGACCATGTATTAGTAGAGATATGGAGGATGGTTCCTCATGATATGAGTCATTTGATGTAGTATATTGTCAATGAATGCATCCTTCTAGATGCTTGGAGGCTAGACGATGATTATACATACAATAAGGGTGGTGATCCTAGTCCTCCTCCTCCTCACCATGAGGATATAGCCTTGACATCTAATCCACCTACTCCTCACCATGACGATCAGTTAATATCTACTCCTCCACACCTATCCAACCCACCACCATCTTTGACTCATGATCCATTTGTGAATTAGCCAACCTATCCTCCTCACCAACCCAACCATCCCTCTTCTCCTACTCCACCCATATCCTAGGATATATGTACGATGGTCGCAACGAGTGAAATACATCACTAGTGAAATATCAACTATGCTACTCTCCATGCTACTTTGTTTCCTAGAAAAGCTACTAACGCCTCTAGCTCTACTAGCGGAGGTGTCAATGCCTATGGCTCTTTTGGCATAGGTAGTGATGCATCCGGTTCTACATGTGGACCAGATATATCATAGAATTTATTGAACTCAGCATATATATTTGGCATGTATCATGATTTTGATATTATTGTTCAAAGGCACACACACACACTACATTTTTCATGTTGATGTTGATGTCGATCTTGATGTTGATGTTTATTTATATGTTGATGGTGATGTGTATGTTAGTTTATGTCTGCCATATATAATCGATGGTTATGTTAGATGATTTTTATGTTCTTTAGGTGTTCATGATGATGATGATATATTGCTTGATGTTAGGTGATAGTGGTGGTGGCCATTGATTTGATAATCACACTGTACTATTTTTTATGAATTGAATGGAATGTCAAATTATTTAATAATATTTATCTTCATGTGTATGATGTATTTAGTTTATGGATGAGTATGATTCAAGTGTGTGATGCAATTTTATTTATTATTTATTTGTTTATGTCAATGTCATTTATACTAGCTATAATTATAATTACAAATTGTGCACAATCTCAATTTTAATTGCAAGTTACAATCTCATATACATTTACAATTTACAACCATTATTACAATTTCACAACTACAAATTACAATTACAATAAGAAACTACTAATTAGACTTACAAATTACAAATTAGATAATTAAAGCTAAAAATTTACAATCACAAATTGCAATTGTAGTTACAATTATAACTTGCAAATTACAATTACAAATTTGCAATCAAGTTTACAAATTATTAAATAATTTACAAATTACAAAATTACAAAATAATTTATGAATTTGCAAATTTACAATTAAAAATGCAAACTTGCAAATTTACAAATTTCAATTTCAATTACAAGTGTATAGTCACACCATACTCTTGCATTTTTGCAATAAATAGATACATCGAGCAATAAGAAATGGAAATACCAAGTTCATAGTGCTTTTGGTAAGTAGAAAGAGAAAACTATTATATAAATCTACTAGACAAGTTTTTTATTACATTATTAAATATGGGCCTATGAAAAGGGAATTTTGTTATTTCTTCACCTCCTATTTATCACAAATTTTACAAAATCAATCATCTTAGTCAATTTATTTTTGTTAGATTATTGAGTAGGTTCATTATGGAGGTTATGAGCCCCATTGGTTGTAATTTTGATAGTATTAATTTTGTTCTTTATGCACATAAAATTGGAAAATTAGTTTTGATCATTAAATTTAGGAACTATAAAACATTTATAGTATCCATATTCATTTTATTAATGATTTCACTATCGTCCTTCTATTTTAAATGACAGTGTAAATTGATGTTTATGTAGGGAGTTACCACCATAGAAAAAACAAGATGATATTTTTTTATCTTAATTTTAATTATCATAATCTCGTTTGTATCCATCTTAATGTTAAGTTTATAAAAATTGTAAAATGATTGAGAAGGTTAAGTTTCTTATTCATGCAGATATTTAGAAGTTTAAATATAAAAATTATAATGTAATCTATGAAATATGAAAATCATTCTGGCCATGTTGATGTCAATGTAGCCATAATCTTTCAAACATTTCTTGATTTTATTAACATAATTATCAAACAAGATGCCATAAACAGTGTACATTTAATTATAAAGGAAAATATTAAAATTAATGTGCACTTGGTCATTGATTATTACATTTAAAACTTATATGAGGATTTAAGAAGTATATGATTACTCCAATTAAATAATGATTTCATTATGCTCAAAGTTTGTCATCAAAACGATATGAGGAATCTATTAATTTATAACTAGAATGGAGAGATCACTTAGTTGTTATAGGGATCTATACTCTTCTTGGGTACAAGTTTATTATGCATCACATTGTCATAAAGGATTGGTATGGAGAGCACATGTGTTCTTGTGGGGATAATGCCAAACATGAATTAAAGTTGACTAGATGAATGGATTTTACTATATTTTCCATGTAAAAACCGAATAAAGAGTTCGCCTAGGATAGACTATGATATGGGTGTAGATTTAGGTCAAGACACTAGGTACACACTTACCTTAAATACACAAGGAGATTGGTCATGAATATCGTTCATGTCATGCTAGAGAATTAATCATTGTAATGACAATGACTTGGTGAATTATTATGAATAAATTGATTTAGAAAAACCTTAATGTGATTGCATTGTTATAGTTTGAAAGTGGTTTTGTGATTAGTGAAGGCATTACTATTATGTAAATTAATAGAATGA
>LPNX010443701.1:195188-233239 GCA_001517045.1 Pseudotsuga menziesii
TCTTGTCAATCGAAACTGCAATCAATTGGAAAAGAAATTGTTTAAGTTTATACTAAGAAATCGCAAGTCAGATCTAGTTTTTAAATGCGCAGGGGTAGAAGGAGTGGTTTATATACAGTGAATCATCATTTTCATGCACAGAGAGGAATTACACAGTAAATCGATGAAGCCTGGTCATTTCAATGATAGATCAACTGCGTAGGTTGATCGATTAAACAAGTTTATAATCCAATGGAGGAGATCGAGCACTGAGTTGATCAACGGTGGAAATAACACATTGTAGTCAGAAATGTGCAGAAGTTAAAGATCCCTCTGTGGTGCGATGAAAACCACATTGGTTTTGTGGTTTTTTGACATGGCAGGTTCTAGTTGGATATCGCATTCAAGGATGGAGGTACAGATATCACTTTTTGATAGACTGCAATAAGGTCTTAGTCGTGGAGTTGGTCATATGCGGAGCAAGGTATGGTAAGCATTTTTTTCATTGTGATTTCGATAAAGCCTAAAAGTTTAAGACTTAGTTTATATGATCGTATGGATATCCTAGCGTAAGTGCTTGAGTGGTTATGGTTGGAGGACTGAAGAGTAAATATATAATTCTAATGGTAAGGTTATATGTCTAGTGTTAAGCACTATTGCATAGAGTGTATGCATGGTTAGAGCGCTAATGAATTTGGTGAATGAATGGAGGAGGTTTCTAAATATGGAGGAGTATTTAAACTAGTCAAGGTTTACTAGTTTAACTCTGTTCATTTATTTAGCTTAGTTTTGCACATGAAATAGCAGACCGAGAGGTAAACTTTTAATAGGTTTTGGCTTATTTGGAAATTATAAACCTAGAAATAGTGTATTTTCGCATACACACTTGTTAAAGATCCTCTTATGTTGGTCTTAGAGACGACAAGGCCATCAAATACCTTCAAGTAAAATATAATTCTCTTTCAATCAACCATTCTGTACAATCACAAATTACATGATAAACAAACACAGTTCGCATCAGATTGATTGGTAACCAATTAATATTGTTTAAAAACATTTGGTAATTAACTTTCTATTTCCACTATCATAAGATGAAAAATAAACAGCTTAATTAGAGAATTAAAGATAACAATAATAAAATGATACATCAACATTGTAAATGATGAAATAAAACATGTACATATCGCTCTACATTGTCATCACCCTGGCGATGCTCCTCACTTTGCATGATAGCATTGTTGTTCTCAAAAATATGTTTTGATCTAGGGTCATGTCTTAATACAAACCAGCAATCCCTATCCAACGCATTTGGGTAAAAAACACTTGGTTGCAGTGTTTTGGAAAAACATGAGGCTCCTTAGTTTCATCAAACATGTTTCTAGAGTTGATACATATCATCCCACTATTAGAATCTTCCTTTACATTATTCTGGTCAAAGGTGTTCCACCACTTGCAACTAAAAATAACACATTGGAAATATCAAAATTCCACCTGAATGGTCTCTTGTATCTTTCCAATGTAACCCAACTTCCCCCCTATTAGGTTTTGGTAACGGTGGATAGCACAACTAGATTGGTTGAGATTGGCTTCCACTCCATAATTTTGTGTGGAACGTACATCATCGGCATCATCAATGTGAAAATGATTCTCATATGCCCACATAGATGGGAACAAATTCACTTGTAAAAAATGAACAAATGATGATGTCATATGTATAGTAACCTAACCATTAATATATAAAATATAGATGTTATATTTCAAAGGTGTATAATAAAGTTACAAATGTTCACAAATATATTATTATTGGGTTATTGTATCCAATCCTTGTGTTTAGTGCATTCTCTTCAGCAAGAGGGTAATGACTAGATACATCATATTTCACTTTGACTTGGTCAACAACCCAACTATTGGGATAGATAATTGGCATATTGTATTTGTAACTTCAAAATATATTCTGATATGTATTATCATTGTATGTTATTTTACCCATATTGGGGATGTGTGTTACCCCTTTACAGGATGTCTAAATTGTGTCTAGAACTTGAGGTACAACCTCAGTTGTAAGTCGAGGTAATAGTCCCTAGTGTCACATCATGTAATATGTACTTGTAACCTCTCTAGGAGAAGTGGACCCTATGTGAGAAGACATGTAGGCTCGAGTCTTATGTTTGGTCAATGACTTGAAAGGGTATAAATAGGGAGGTGCTCTCCCTCATTTATACACACTTCACACTCTCAAGTTCGCATGAGAGAGAGAGAGAGAGAGAGAGAGAGACGGTCAGAGGAGGAGAGATAGATAGTTGTTGAATTACTTCTTATTACTTCTTTTGATCATCTTACTATTCTGAGGAAGTTTGCAGGGTTTTATCCTTTATGGTTTGCTCAGTGAAAATATTTGTGTCTCGTGTAAATTTTATATCTTATGCATCTTGTTGTATTTGTTAATCTTTTAGATCAAGATCCTAGATAATATAATCAAATCTTAAGAAAAATTAACATGGTATCAAAGCCTCTCTGAAAGAAGGAACTATGCAGCTGCAGGAACTAGGGATTCCTAGTTGAAGGTGTTCTCTCCAAGAATCATCAAGCAAAGAGGGCTAGTCTAAATCACCTCAGTAAGGCACATATTTTGGTGGAGACATTTTCTGAATCAGAGAAGTTTCATTTTTTACCCTGTCACTGCTACCAGGAGGAACTAGCGTATCAAGTATCGGAGGCTTCCCACCTCAGTTTTAAGAAAGTGACCTAGATGAGCAACTCGCTTAAAGGAGGCACATATTTTTGTCCAAACAAAATTCCCAAAATCCAAGTTTGGAAAATTAGGGTTTGGGCCCAACAAAACCTAGGTCAGACAGCTCTAGAACCAAGTCAGACACCTCAAATCAGCAATATCTAAATATTTTCTATTTACATATGAGATTCTGATTTTTTAAAAGATGACTCACCATACTCAGCTTGAGGACAAGCTTGGAGGGGCTAATAACTTCCTGGAATGAAAGTACATAATCTCTATAATCCTTGAAGAGAATGACTTGGATCAGTTCATCACTAAATAAGTTCCATATCCAAAGGGAGATGACGCTAAGGCTTCTCATAAGAGAAGCATGGGTATGGCTAAGAGACCCATTGCATATTCTATTAAGGATCACCTCACCCTCCATGTGTTTGCATTCAATACACCGAAGGAGTTATATGATGCTTTGACAAAGATGTTCGAAGGTAAGAACATCAATCGAAATATGAATTTGAGGAACCAGTTGAAGAATGTCAAGATATAGAACTCTGATACTATACAGTATTACTTCACAAGGGTTGCTCAAATAAAAGAACAACTTGATGCAGTTGAAGAGAATGTTGAATAAGGATAAATTTTAATGACCACCTTGAATGGTCTCCCTAGATCATGGGACTCATTCATTCAAGGGATTTGAGAAAGAAGTTGATCTCTTTCAACAGACTCCGAGAAGAATGTGCACAATAAGAAGCTAGACTTGTGATAAGAGAAGAAAATATGGGAGCAACTGGTGGTCAAGATCTCGTAGTGTACACCAGGAATAACTTCAAGAAGAAGGAGAAGAAGGAGAACTTTCATCGCAACAACAAGAAGGACAAAAGGTTTAAGAATACCAAAAGAGATATTCCAAATGTTTGATGTTATACTTGTGATGAAAAGGGACACTTGGAAAGAGATTGTTCCATCCAGAAAATGAGACACCATGCTCATATTTCCGAAGATTATGAACCAATAAACAAAATATTCAAACGAGAGAAGGATGATTCGGATGAAGAATATGCGCTAACCTCAGCACTTACTGGCACTATCACACACAAAAGCAATGATTGGATTATGGATAGTGGAGCTTCCAAATACATGACGGGATACAAGGAATCATTCATCAATATGTTTGAACATGAGTCATCTCACAAGGTGAAACTTGTGGATGATTATAAATACCCCATAAAAAGGAGTGGAAAAGCTTCATACAAGCTTGACTCTGGGAAATCCTTAAAGATGAAGAATGTGCTATATGTTCCAGGATTGAAGAAGAATATTCTCTCCATATCTGCACTAGATGCAAAGGGAATTAGGGATGCATTTTTCGATGGCCAAGTTCTGATGTGGCCTATAGGAAATACAATAGAGGATGCATCAGTGATTGGAGAAGAAGACGAAGGCTTGTACAAGTTGAAGGCACAACCTGAATAAGCATCGGTTCATGAGTTGATTGAACCAAATGAGCCATGTCATAGAAGGGTTGCACATGTGTACTATAGAGCACTACTAGTGGCAAGCAAAGAAGTCTCAGGGATTCCATAGATCCAAGAAAAGCGTGAAGGAATTTGCGAAGGATGTGCAAAAGGAAAGAATGCAAAGAAGACATTTCCCAGCAGTGTGAGAAAGGATAAAGGAATATTGGAGATAGTACACTCATATGTATGTGGACCCATGTATTCTAGCTCATTAAGAGGGTATGTGTACTATTTTTCCTTTATAGATGATTTCTCACGTAAGACTTGGATATATTTCTTGAAAGAGAAAGTGAAGTTTTCAGAAAGTTCATGGAATATAAAGCCTTGGTCGAGAACCAGATAGATGGGAAGATCAAGATTCTACGGTCAGATAATGGCAGCAAGTTCACTTCAGAAGAATTCAAGGGACTATATAGAGAATATGGGATTAAGAGGGAGTTGAGAAATCCATACAATCCTCAGTAGAATGGGGTTGTGAAATGAAAGAACTGGACCATAATGGGAGCAGTGAAAGCAATGTTGCTTAACCAGGATCTTCCTACGAACCTTTGGGAAGAGGTAGCAAGAACAGTTGTTTATGTATAGAACCTTACTCCTCATCAAGTACTTGACTACAAGACTCCTTAATAGGCTTTCTCAGGAGTGAAACCAAAATTCATCCATATGAGAATATTTGGTTTCCCGGTGTACATACATGTCTCAAAGGAGAAAAGGACCAAGCTCGATTCTTCTAGTAGGAAGGATGTATTCGTAGGATACTGTGATACATAAAAGGTCTACCAAATATACTTCCCATTATTCAATAAGATGGAAATCAGTAGAGATGTAACCTTTGATGAAGACTTGGCATACTTCAGATCTAGGAGGACTCCTATCCAGGAAGTCGAGGAACCTAAAGAGACGAGAGTCCGAGATATGGAAATTGGGGAAGCAATTCTAGAATACCATGAATATCATGACATAGCCAAAGTACCAGTAGAAACTATCCTTGAGTAGGATTCCTACAAAAGGAAGCCAGCATGGGAACAAGAGATCATACGAGAAGGTGAAAGGTATGGTTCCCCAGAGGGAATACATAGAATGAGAAAGAGGGAAAATCCCTAAATAGATATGTGGCCATGTTGTGTGACATCATTGATAGAGAACCTTCCACCTATGAAGAGGCTACAAAAAATAAATAATGGAAGGATGCAATGATTAAGGAATATAAGTCGATCATGAAGAATGATGTATGGGAGGTTGTTTTGATACCCGGGAGAATTTTATCGTGGCTTCAAAGTGGATCTACAAGATCAAGCATGCTGCAGACAGAAGCATCAAGAAACACAAGGAAAGGTTCATAGCATGAGTCTTCTCACAGAAATAAGGCATATACTATGAAGAGACATTTGCACCCATGGCGAGATACACTTCCATAAGTACCATACTTGCTTTGGAAACAGTTATGAAATGGAAAGTACACCAGATGGATGTCAAGACGACTTTCTTGTACGGTGTAGTTCAGGAGGAAGTGTACATGGAACATCCACTTGGATTCGAGACACGTGATGGGAATACCCATGTGTGCAAATTAAAGAAGGCCTTGTATGGATTGAAACAAGTACTGAGGACATGGTATGGCAGGATGGATGGCTTCCTGATGAGCTTGGGATTTACCAGGATCAAATAATATTCGAACCTCTACTTCAAGGTGGAAGATGAAAGACCAATGATACTCCTTCTATATGTCGATGACTTGTTTCTAACTGGTACAACCATATCCGATTGTACCATTAAGGGTCGAATCCAAATTTCATGACGGGTAATAATATAGGAATAATTTGATAGATGATAGATAATATTACATTGAAGCTCTCCTTTATAAGGCTTGAGCATGCATAGTGAAGGGTTATGCCCTTTCCCCAGTAAACTCATAGTCTTTTTAAATATAACTAATAATATGTAAATATTCACAACATATACTTCCCCTTAGGGAAACTTTGTCCTCAAAGCTTGAGTATTTTCCTAATGTCGTCCTTCATTCTGACTCTGTGTCGGTATTAGAATCAAATGATATTTCTAGTGCAGAGAGTTGGAATTATTTTCCATTGATGATTTCGCACTGTATTGTTTGACTATTCCTATATTTATGGCTTGGGGTCTAGTCATCACCGCATCGAGGACATGTGTTTTTCTTCTTTTTTCTATTATTAGAAATACTGTTAGATGTTTTCGACCTATTTTCAATTTCATAGGCATCTGATTGAGATTTGTGGCATTGATGACTGGGTGACCAATTATTTTCATAGTACCTACATTGTGTCTCTTTTTCTTGTCAATAATGGTTATCACCTCTTGTTCTTATTCCTTCCAATTTGCGTTCTGTGAATTTTTCTTTATGTATTTCCACTTCGACCTTAGGTATGTCATGCATATTTAATTATTTTTAGAGGTATGGTTTAAGACCTCCTAAATAGGTTTCGAGTATTTGTTTGTCAAACAACCCAAATACTCGTGTTGATAAGGATTCCCACTGATGTGTGAATCCTCAACACTTTTGACCTGATGTAATCTAGTAAGTTTACTTAAAAATTCATCTTCTCGGATTCCTTGAAGCCTATTAAAAAAATCATTTTTGAACAAGTTCCAGGTGTAGGAAAAATTATCTCTCTTCAACCGTAAGTACCAATTATAGGAGTACCCTTCCATATGCATTGATGCATATTTCACCTTCTCCTCGTCAAATTTAATATTGTAAATGTTGAAGTATTCTTCCGCTCAATGCATTCGTCTTCACTTCCATTGTATTTCGACAACTCTATTTTTTCCTTAGGTGGGTACACTATGTAAGGATGATATTGGTTTCCTTTTGATTTACAGTTTGATGGTGGCTCGGAGCTATTGGATGATGTGAGTGACATATTTGAACTGATTCGTTATTGGTGGTGATTTTTAGCCTTTTTATTCTCTACTATCTTACTGATAGCATCTATTTTGTTGTTTAATCGTGCCTCCATATCTGGCAGTATTTTTGTTTCTATCTCTTGTTCAAGCATCGCATTGTTAAACTTTATTTCTTTTTGCAAATCTTCTTGATTGTTGGCGATTGTTTCCTATGTGGAAACATGAAATGAGGCATCTAACATGTCTAGACTACTAACATGGTTTGTACTAGGCGTTGGTTTTTGTAACACCTCCATTAAGTTATTATGATTCTGCGTCATGGTGCTCAAGTTCTGTGCTATGGTGTTTATGTTTTGAGTCATGGTACTCGAGTTCTGTGTTATGGTGTTTATGTTTTGAGTCATGGTATTCATCCATGTCTTTTTGTTTCTCATTCAGGATGTCAAATGTTTCATCCAAATTTCTTTCTAGTACCAGAACAACTTTGTCATTAGTTTCTTTCTTAAGCATTGTATTGTTATTTTTTATCTCTTCCTTCAAGCTTTTGTGGTTAGCGATGAGGGACTTTATATCCTTCTCCATTTTTTTGACTTTGTCTTTTAGTTCCACCATGGTATTGGACCTTGTATGTGGAGGTGTGTACTTCGACGCTATCTTGGCTTGTGATGGGTGGAATTTTTTTTTTGAATAATAATAAATATTAATTAATTAATTAATATTATTATTATTTGTTATATAAATATTTTGGTATATAGTTTTTTTTTCAATTTTAAAAATAAATATAATGATATTAATTATTATTATTATTATTATATATAATATTTAATTTTTATTAAATATTGTTTTTTTGCAGGTTTTAGGGTTGGCGTGATAGAAGGCCATAAGGTGGCGCCTGTGGGGATGATGGAAGGAGGATGGGGAAGCGATCAGGCAGAGCTGCAACAAAGTGGGAGAGAAGCACGAGATGGGAGAGATGTAGCATGGACATGGAGTAATCGAGGATGCAGCAAGCAGTGGATGCAGAAGGAGGCACCATAGAAGAGCTGGGAGCGTGGGAATTGTTAGCATCGAGAGGAGCTGGAGCAGTGGGTGGGGAGAAGCATGCAGGTAGGAAGTGATGCAACAAGAGGGTGGAGGACATAGCATGGAGAGGAACAATGAGCATGGGAGGATGCGTAGAGGGAGCAGTGCGAGCTATGTAGAAGACAGTCGTAGATGTGTGGACGTGGGTAGTGAGTAGGTTGAGGGAAGAATTGGACAAAGAAGGAGGGAGGCATAGGAAATATGCATGAGGGAATGAGGGCATTGGAGGAGTGCACAGAGGGAGCAATGTAGGAGGTAAGAGAGGTGCAGTTTTGGGAGTACAACGATAAGCTGGGATATGGGAGTGTGGAGGTGAGAAAAAGGTGAGCGAGAAAAGTTTAAGAAGGTGAGTGTGTGAAAAAATGAGTGAGTGGAAAGGATAAGGAGTAGCGGGCTGAAAAGGGAGTGGATGAGCTCAATCCGAGCTCAAGTTCTGAAGGAGCGAATCTTCTCTTATACCAAATGGTACAACCGTATCCGGTTGGACCGTTAAGAGTCGAATCCGACTTTCATGACGAGTAATAATATATGAATAATTTGATAGATGATGGATAATATTACAATTAAGTTTGCATTTATAATGATTGAGCATGCATAGTTAAGGGTTACTCCCTTTCACCAGTAAACTAATAATCTATTTAATTATAAGTAATAATAATATTTAAATATTCACAACACTAATAGACAATGAGGAACTCATTACAAATGTAAGGAGGAGAATTGCTACAGAGTTCGAGATGAAACACCTAGGCATGATGCACTACTTCTTAGGCATGGAGGTGTGGCAGAGTGTAGATGGAATATTCCTTGGGAAATGGAAGTATGTAGTGGAGATTCTGAAGAGATTCAGAATGTTGAACTGCAAGGCTATGGCCGCACCTATGGAATCTAACTTGTATATTTTGAGTGATTCTTCATCCGAGAAGTTTGATTCCAAAATGTATTGTCATATGATTGGCTCATTGATGTATATGAAGAATACAAGACAAGTCATATGCTTTGCGGTGAACACCCTGAGCCAGTTCCTGACGGATCTAAGATAGGTTCACCTAATAGCGGTAAAGCATGTTCTAAGGTACCTAAAAGGTACAGTGGATTATAGGCTCAAGTGTGATGTGAATCAAAATATTAACGTACATGTTTATGTTGATTCAGACTGGGCAGGTAGTGGCACTGACCAGAATACCACCTCAGGTTGCTACTTCAGTTTGGGATCTGGCATGATCTCCTGGTTTAGTAGGAAGCAATCATGTTTGGTGTTGAGCATAGCCGAGGAATATTATGTTTCCACTTGCTTGCTTAGTTGCGAGGCAGTGTGGCTATGAAAGCTAATGTCTGAATTATTTCATCTCTAATTGGATGTGACTTGTGTCTTCTGCGACAATTAGAGTTGTGTGAAACTATTGGAAAACTGATTGTTCCATGACAAATCAAATCACATCAAGATCAAGTTCCACTATATCAGGGATATGGTGCAGAGAACAGAAATGAAGCTTTGGTACATGGAAATGAAGGAGAATATAGACGATGTGTTGACCAAGCCTCTTGCGAGAGTGAAGTTTAAGTACTTAAGAGAAAGACTTGGTGTGATCCAAATTGAGATCCCTTGAAAGAGGGAGTGATGTGTTCTATCATAGCTAGAAATACAAGTTTTCTAAGTGTAACATCTTGGTGAAGCTCGTAGGTTTCTCAGACATAATCAATCCTATAGGTTATCCTTGGACGTAACATCATGGCGAAGCTCATAGGTTATCCTTGGATGTAATCAGTCCTGATATGTTACAAAGCATATTATCTCACATGGGAAATGAGACAGGTTTTCGGAGTGGGGAAAATCCTGGTGTAGCAGGTTGCTCGGATGTAATCAGCCATGGACGGGTTATCTGAATGTAAAGAATGAGTCCTGGTGTGGAACATAAGTTATTCGGATGTAACACACCCCATGGGTTTTCTGAGTTTAAAGAATGATCCCTGGAGTAGTACGTAGGCTACTTGGATGTAATACTCCTTGAAGGTTATCTGAACGAAAAAATATCCTAGATGCATTCAGATGTAATCCCTTGAGGTTAACTAGAAGAACGTAAAAGGTCCTGGTCTAGCAGGTTGTTGGGTTGTAATTTGTCCTTACATATATATGAGATATATGTGTTCCCATGTTGAGATTATAAGGTCATGAAGCACAAGATGTGCACCTAGGTGATTCTTTGATAGAGCATGGGTTGACCATAGATGCTTTGTTTGTTTGTTTGTTGTTGTTTCTTGTGCAGGACAAAAGAGATGATTTGGATACAATGAGATGAAGTTAGAAGATGTAGGTTCTTGTCGTGGCAATGTAGAGAATATCCTTGACAGTTTCTACGTGAAGGCTTGCTCGATATGTGATGAAGACTTGGAATAGGACTAGGCCTACATCTAGCATGAAAAATGGATGGCTCTGTATAAAATTTTGATGACAGATAGCATGGTACGATGATCAAATTATAAGAAGATTATGGAAACAACTATGATGAAGAATCTATGACTCTGTGATGATGACGATGTGATGAACACCTGACGAGATGTGTTGATGATTATGTAGAGAGATAATACCTTCCTAGTTAAGAGGGAGTGTTGATGTATTTGTAACTTTGGAAGATATTTTGATGTATATTATCATTGTATGTTGTTGTACCCCCATTGGGGATGTGTGTTACCCCTTTACAGGATGTCTAACTTGTGTCTAGACATTGAGGTACAACCTCTGTTGCAAGTCAGGGCAATAGTCCCCAGCGTAACATCATGTAATATGTGCTTCTAGTCTCTCTAGGAGAACTGGGCCTTATGTGAGAAGACATGTAGAATCGAGTCTTATGTTTGGTCAGTGACTTGAAAGTTTATAAATAGGGAGGCTCTCTACCTCATTTATACACATCTCACACTCTCAAGTTTGCATGAGAGAGAGAGACAGTCATAGGAGGAGAGATAGATAGTTGTTGAATACTTCTTATTACTACCTTTTATCATCTTACTATTATGAGGAATTTTGCAGGGTTTTCTCCTTTATGATTTCCCTGATGAAAATATTTGTGTCTCGTGTATCTTTTATATATTATGCATCGTGGTGTACTTGTTACTATTTCAGATAAAAATCCTAGGTAATCTAATCAGATCTTAAGAATATCTAACAAATTGCTCTCTTGTATCTTTCCAATGTAACCCAACTTCCCCCCTATTTGGTTTTGGTAACGATGGCTAGCACAACTAGATTGATTGAAATTGTCTTCCACTTCATAATATTGTGTGGCACATACATCATCGGCATCATCAATGTGAAAATGATTCCCATATGCCCACATAGATGGGAACAAATGCACTTGTAAAAAATGAACAAATGATGATGGCATATGTCTAATAACCTAACCATCAATATATAATAGAGATGTTATAGTTCAAAGGTGCATAATAAAGTTACAAATGTTCACAAATATATTATTACTGGGTTATTGCATCCAACCCTTTTGTTTAGTGCATTCTCTTTAGCAGGGTAATGACTAGATGCATCATATTTCTCTTTGACTTAGTCAACAATCCAACTATTAGGATCGATCATTGGCATATTTTATTTTAAATGATCAAGATAAGGAAATCCTCTACTATTCAACCGTTTGAATTATTTCCTATCAATGTCCCATTTATTCCTCTTCTCTTCATACAAATGTGACCTACAATGTGACCCACAATTGTGTTTCCTCCACATTGTAAAGGATAAATTTATTGATGGCATCAATTTCTAAATTTTTTATTGTATTCATGAAGTCAAATCGACATATAGTACGTATGAGATCAAATATAGATTATGATGTTAATTGTGAATGGTTACTTTTTATAAATGTGACAAAAGGTAAGTGACTTACTCTTTATTATGAACATTTTTTTTGTTTGGAATAACTTCCATTCGATTTTTTCATCATCGTGTTCATCATCCCAAACCAATGCACCTAGTGTGTGGTCATTTTTCTTGATGTACTCACTGGCATAGTAAAACGACTCATGTAGTATATACCACTCTACCATAGACCCCTCTGGTTTCCCCCTTTGTCAAACAAATCCTTTCAATTTTTTCATATACCTCTCTAAGAAGAACATCCAATGACATGAGACCACCTTGACTAATTCAACCTCATCAACTAAGTGAATTAGAATATGAACCTACAAGTCCATGAAACTTGTTGGCATTTCCTTCTCAAACATACAAACAATATCATCTATCGCTTTACACCACCATGGAATGATATCCATGTGAATCTTCATTAAAGTGATCCACCATATAAATGTAGATAGTTAGATATGGCATTCCACATTTCCTTAGTAAATTCATGGATCACACACCAACAAATGAGAAAAGGATAATGACACTAAAAATTTAACACGTAAAAATTTAAATTCATTTCAACTTGTGGGGTAAAATATAAAATTAAAAACTAAAACATTAATTTTGACATACATACCCTAAGAAGGTTTAGATGGTCATGTGATTTCAAACCTGGTAGATGTTCATCAATGGTGAAGAAACTCCATAGAATAGACCCATAAAGATTACACACTCACACCTAATATAACTTCATTTTCCAATGAAAGATCATGTTTTTTCAAAAACCATGGGACATCATCTTCTTTAAGCAACCAAGAAGAGCCTGCCTCTCCTCTATTTTCTTGTGTTGGCCAATATGTTTTTTTAGTATTTGAAGAAATAAGATCTCTCCTGACAACCAACATGTCACTTTGATTCAATGATATGTGCCTCCATAAAGAAGATGAAACATTTTTAAATATATGCATGGGATCTAGTAAGTGGAAAATATTAAGATGCTCCCAATATAAGAGCTCGTGAAATACCAATTTCTATTTCATCCCAATGGGAATTATCTTGACCTAGGTGTAAAATAATTTAGGATCATTGAACATAACGTCCCCATTTGAATCAAACATTTCTACAATTTCCTTCTTCTTCTCTCTTTCATATGCCCTAAGCCAGTGAGTCGATGTCATTATTTCAGGCCTTTGGGTTCTCTTTGGCTTACCATTGAAAGAAAATGTTGCTCTTCTATAAGGGTAGTCTTCTAGCAGGAATACCCTTGAGAATTCATACACCATCTTTCATAGGTGGCCGGACCACCTATCCTTCATAGAATATACCACAAAATTTACATCCATGATACCCTTTTGTTACAAGACTTGTAGTGTTATAGTATACAAAGCACATTAGTGTTGAATATCAATACAATCGCACCAAATTAAATATGTCAAAAAATATTGTTATGAGTATTAACAAATCAAACAACATTTTTACTAGATCAAAATCCTAATCCTGGATAACCATATGTGGTGTACGCATATATTCCATACAACGTAAAGAACCTATTGTTGTATGTCACGTGTTCCGATTCTCTCCTCTTCATGAAATACGTTAGTACTGTTCAAAAAGAACTCCTGGTATTGGAGTGTTCTTGAAATGAACAACTTGCAAAAAATAAAGAGCACCTTGAACTATTTATGAACCCTACAATGTTCCCATGAGTGCGTGCAAGACCATCAATATACTGGTCAACAAGTTTTTACTATCAAAATTTCCAAAAGCATATTAACCATTCATGCACATAATATACATGGAAATGCAATGTGTGTATTTAATAATATTCAAGTAATCGGATCGAAAATAAATATGACCACAAAATGGCATAAGTCCTACTAGCTATTTGGAAGGAATAAGTGCATGTGAAAGGATAAACAACCCAAGATTTGTAGAATCTCTCTTAGACATGGAAATAATAAAATTACTACCACAAAAGGAGAATTATGTTCCAGCATCGAGAATAGGAAGATAAGATGACTAACAACCCTAAAAATTGCATTTTTAACAAGTTTGGTATTTACTTTGCAAATGCATGGGAAGAAAGAATTCATCACTACCCTCCAACAATTGGACTAGACTTTGGTGTGTACTTGGACATTTTTCCTCTCAACTCATGCAACCTTTTGGATCTCCTAGTATATATTTTTGGGTGGTATTGATATCATACTTTGGATCACTATAACTTTTAGTTGACTGAATAGAAACATAGGGGTTGATCATTTTAGGATGAAACATAGTTGTATTAGCATCTAATTTTTCAATAAATGAGCATAGGGAATTTTTTTTACATGTATTTTATATATCACCTTGGATTTTCTTACTGCAGTAGGATGTATTATACCATCAATAATGGGTAGTCAATCATTAGTATAATGGGTGAGTGTGACACATCCAAGGCTCTCCTTTAAACCTTAAAAATTGAACAACCACATACTACTGGGGTGTCATAAAAGAAATAAAACTCATGATGAATTACCATATGTGGAAATTGAAACTAGGTGATAGATCAATTGCACTCACAAAATTACTAATCAAACATGCAAATTTACACACAAAGGAGACTGAAATTGGAGCATAACACTAATCTGTATTGAATAAGTGTACAATAGACAACCATATGAATTCATAGGCTGCTGTAATAAATAATTACATGAGAGATTTGAATGCATAAGGATGCCATTCGAAATAGTCAAAAGCAAGCTTACTAAATCTAGTCAAATCCCCCATAGGTGCATAAAGCAGTTTCCAAATATGCATAGGAGCTCACGAATTGGCAAAGTCAAGTAGGAAAGTTAATAGGTGATGGAAAGAAAACTCATACATGATTTTATTAGGATAAAATAATGGAGGATGATGAGGGAAAAAAACAATTCAACTACACCTAGTCTTACTTTCCCTTTGGCCATAAAACTCAGTAAAGCAAGCAATAAAGCAGAAAAAGCAGACATGCGCTAGGGAGGATCTGGAATAAAGAAGATATGCTAAATATCAATTCCAGGAGGTTTCCCAAGCACTCCATGACTTAGTTTTAGCAATTTTTACTTCTAGGACATGTGGAAGACAACTTGCATAGAGTGGAATATTGGAAACTAGGCAACTAAGACAAAAATGGATTAATTAATGTCTAAGGTAGCTAACTATGGGTTGATTATTCTAACACCCCACCTTAATCCTGTATTATGAGTAAATATCAGAAAACTATAGGGCCTAGCAACAAGCCTTAGTCACCCCTTACATACTGCATGTCCATTTAACCAAGGAAAGAGGCAAAAACCCAGTGGGAAAATCCTCCCTTAAACATGGACAGTAAACAAAATTTGAAAATATTGTCATCAATCATGCTTCACAGCATGATCAGAAATCCCCAACAGTGATTTGAGATTGCTGAATGTCTTCTCACAAAAAAATTTGGTGAATATGTCAGCTACTTGTTTTGAAGATGCACAGGAAAAGTAGGTGAATGGTGCCATCATGCACAAGCTGTCTGATGTAGTGCATATGGATATCAATGTGTTTGGTTCTCTATCTCTAAACTGTATCATTGCAGATTCAAATGGTGCTCTGATTATCACAATAGATAATAGTTGAGAACTTTGATTCGAAGCCACACTCACCAAGTAACCCCTGAAACCATAAACATTGAGTTGCTGCATTTACAACTCCTCTGTACTCTGCTTCTGTAGATGAGAGTGCAATGGCACTCTGTTTCTTGCTTGACCAGCTGATTGGTCCTTCAGCAAGCATGAACACACATCCTGATGTTGACTTTCGATCTATGTTGTCACCTACCCAATTACTGTTAGTAAACCCAATCAAATCACGATCAGATTTAGCTTTGTAGAAGATCCCATGAGTTATTATTCCTTGAACAAAGTTAAGGATCCTTTTGGATGCTCTCCAATGGATCTCATGAGGCTGATCCATGTATCTTGAAGCCACACTTACTACATAATAAATATCAGGTCGAGTGTGTGTAAGGTACACCAAACACCCAATCAGTTGTCTATATAGTGTAATATCTACCATAGGAGAAGAATCTGCATCTTCAAGCTTAACTCCTGAAAGGAAGGGAGTCTTGCTTGGCTTGCAATATTTCATGTTGAACTTGTTCAAAAAATACAAAGCATACTTGGAATGATGTAATTTTATTCCATGTTGGGATTGAGAAATTTCAAGGCCCAAAAATTGGCTCAACAACCCCAAATCAGTAATAGAAAATGCATGGTTCATTGCATCCTTCAAGGAGGCAATTTCTTTCTTTGAGCTTCCTGTAATCAAAAGGTCATACACATACAAGAAAATAATCATCAAAGAACCATGAATCAGCTTCAAATAAACATTTGGATCATACTTGCATCGAACAAAACTCAATGACAGCAGAAATCCATTAATCTTGGCATACCAAGCCCTGGGGGCTTGCTTAAGCCCATACAATGATTTCTTTAGCCTGCACACAAAAGACGGATTGGTAAAAAACCCTTGAGGCTGCTGCATGTAAATATATTCAGTAATATCTCCATTCAGGAAAGCACACTTCACATCAATGTGATGTACCTCCCACTGCTTCGAAGCTGCAATGGCTAAGGCTAGCCTGATGGAGTCCATCTTTGCCACTGGTGCAAATGTCTCATTGTAGTAAATACCATGTACCTATGAGTATCCCTTGGCTACCAATATTGCCTTATATTTCAAAGGTGAACCATCAGCAGCAAACTTAGTTTTGAAAACCCACTTACATTGAACTAGCTTCCTCCCTGGGGGAAGATCAACTAGCTCCCAAGTGTTGTTCTTCTGGAGTGAACTAAATTATTATTTCATGGATGCTTGACATATTGGATCATGTGCTGCATCCTCACATGTCTATCATTCTAATTCAACCATCAGATAGCATTTCTCTACAAACAAAGGGTCTTTCATGCTCAGGGCACTCTCAAACTGAGATATAGTCCTCCTAGGATCACTAGGATTTCCAGCTAGTTCCCCAGCTGCATGAATGGTATTTGCTTCCCATTTTGGTCTTGTAGGAATATTAGGATATGCAATTAAATCATCATTATCATACATATCAGAATCAGCAAACTCATTTGTCTCTTCACTTACATTCAATGGTTCTGGTGGTGAAGAAGACTCTCCAACTTCAACTGCTGCTAAAGGCTCTTCATGGAACTGAACACTCCTTTCAATGAAGGCCTTTTTGTGCTCAAATATATCAGCTTTTACCCTTTTGAATCTTCAGAGTACCCAACAAATAGACACTCTTGGCTTTGGGGCTGCAAATCCTTCCTTTTTTCTATTGGAATTCTAGCCCAAGCCCTTGAGCCAAAAATCCTGAAATGGGTCACATATGGCTTGTGCCCACTCCATGCTTCGAAAGGAGCCATACCATCAAGATGTTTATGAGGCAACCTGTTCTGGATATAAGATGCACAGCTTATAGCCTCGGCCCAAAACTTTGTTGGCAAAGTCTTAGCCTCCAACATATAGGTTGCCATCTCTTTCAGTGATCTGTTCTTTCTCTCAGCAACACCATTTTGCTGTGGTGTGTAAGGGATTGAATGCTACATATGAATACCTACATATTCACAATATTGAATGAACTCAAAATTGACATACTCACCACCATTTTTAGATATGAGGATCTTGAGTTTCCTCCCAGACTAGTTTTCAACCAAACCCTTAAAGACTTTGAAGAGGCCAAAAACTTCAGACTTATGCTTCAGGAAGTAAACCCAACAGTACCTAGAAAATTCATCTATGAAATTTAATCCATATTTGGCCTGACTCATTGACATATGAGGGAATGGAACAGCAACATCACTATGGATCAGCTCAAGAGATGCAGAGGTTCTCTCATGACTAGCTTTCTCAAAGTTATGCTCTAGGTGTTTTCCTAGGACACAACCTTGACAGAATCCCTTGGAAAACTTAATATTTGGTAACCCTATGACCATTTATTTTTCCCTTAGATCAGAAATATACTTATAGTTAAGATGGCCAAATATTTCATGCCAAATATTGCTTGCCTCATTAGCATGAATCAAAAGAGCAGAGGGGTTTGAGTAGGGTAGAAAATGTGAAAACCAGTCTACCTTCGAAGTGTGATCTACAACTCCTTTTGCAATGACTTTACCACTCGAGATCTCCATGATATCAACATCATCAGGGGAGAATATGACCTTATTTGGAGACCCTATGTGGGTCATCTGATACACTGACAAGAGGTTAGAGGCAAGACCTGGAACATACAATACATTGCTGAACTTACCATGGTCAAGATCAATCCTTCCTTTGCCCAAACTGTCAGTGAGAGAGTCATCTCCCAGTGCTATTGATGGACCTTGCAACATGTCAAGAGAGGAGAATGCCTCCTTGGTCGAAACCATATGTCTTGAAGCTCCAGAGTCTATGATGAAGATAGGTGAGCTTGATGTGCCAGCAACCAATGCATGAACTCTCTCTCTGTCTTCTGAATTTGATCCTCCTTCCCTCTTCTTTGAGTTATCAGGAAGGGAGATGTTATTCTTCTCCATGATTTGGGTCAGCATGTTAATTTTCTTCTTCATGCAGGAGCTTTCAGGATGAAATCCCTTACTACAGTATGCGCACTTGCTCATTTCTCCTTTGTTCTTCTTCTTTTGGAAGTTCTTCTTAGAGCCTTGGGGCTCCTCCTGAGACTTGTTCTTGTCTCTCTTCTGCTCAGGTGGCTTCTTATATTTCTTCTTGCCTTTTGAATCCACCCTCAAATCTCCAGCAACTAGAGCTTGGTCTTTGGGAGATTTGATGGTGCCCATCATCACCAGTTTATCTTGTTCTTGTGTGAGGGATTCCATGAACTTTGCAAGCTTAGGCATATTCCAGGCTCAAGATGTCAACTTGGTGGCATGGAAAGTCGAAACAAACACTGAATAGTTAGGGCCAAGCTTCGAGAGTATGGCCAAAACTAGTTTCTCCTCCTTCTTTTCAATTCCACACTATTTTAGCTGCAAAACAAGGGCTTTAAACTTGGAAAAGTAGAGTTGCAGGGGTTCGAAGCTGCTGGGACTCAAGGAGATCAATTCATTCTCAATTTTATGTCCTCTCCTCTCACCTATCTTACCAAAAATCTCTACAAGCTTCTCCCATACTTCATTTGGTGATGTCAATCCATCAAGATGGAAGAGGAGGTCTTTGGATATGCTCAGACACAAGAGACCATAAGCCTCATCCCTCATGTTGTGCCATTTAATTTTCTCTGCAGCTGCATTAGGCTCTGCTTTAGTTGCTATAGTCACCCTATAGATACCTTTCGCTTTCAACAGTATCTCTATCTCTACTTTCCATTCAAAGAAATTAAATGGAGTCAAGATGATCTTCTGATATTGATTCATAGCTCAGAAATTGTCCCTTCGGTCAGCAGAATAGCTCCCAATCAAGATGTTGAACCTACAATAGAAATATGGAAGGAGATAAATTGATCTACAAAGGTTCTGATACCATGTTTAAATTGAACCCAGGTGATAGATCAATTGCACTCACAAAATTACTAATCAAACATGCAAATTTACACACAAAGGAGACTGAAATTGTAGCATAACACTAATCTGTATTGAATAAGTGTACAATAGCCAACCATATGAATTCATAGGCTGCTATAATAAATGATTACATGATATATTCGAATGCATAAGGATGCCATTCGAAATAGTCAAAAGCAAGCTTACTAAATCTAGTCAAATCCCCCATAAGTGCATAAAGCAGTTTCCAAATCTGCCTAGGAGCTCACGAATTGAAAAATTCAAGTAGGAAATATAATAGGTGATGGAAAGACAACTCATACATGATTTTATTAGGAGAAAATAATGGAGGATGATGAGGGGAAAAAACAAGTCAACTGCACCTAGTCTTACTTTCCCTTTTGCCATAAAACTCAGTAAAGCAGGCAATAAAGTAAAAAAAGCAGACATGCACTAGGGAGGATCTGGAATAAAGTAGATATGATAAATATGGATTCCATGAGATTTCCTAAGCACTCCATGGCTCATTTTTAGCAAGTTTGACTTCTGGGACATGTGGAAGACAACTTGCATAGAGTGGAATATTGGAAACTAGGCAAATAAGACAAAAATGGATTAATTAATGTCTAAGGTAGCTAACTATGGGTTGATTATTCTAACACAATCAATGACCTAGGATTGTGGGTGGAATATGGCATGTTACAATTGGTGGGGTAAATCAGTTTCCCACTTTCATCTACTAACTACTTGTGGTATCTTACTCCTTATAAGAGCTTAGGATGTTTTGCAACTGGTGGAATATCTTGTGTATTCGAACTTGATCCTGAATTATGATTCTACAAAATTGAATACAGTGTTATTCAGTTACCCGTGGATAAATAACATAAATTCAATTAGATAAACAAAACATAAATATAACCTAAAGCTACTACACATGGATAGGGAGAACTTGATGAACTTTGAACAATATGGAATGAGCTGGAATTTGAAGAATTCACTATTTGATATGATAACCTTGTCTCCCTGCATTTGAGCCAAATTAGTAATCAATACATGTCTATAATCCCAAAATAAAATTTGAGAATCATATCACAATCTAACTTCCAATATAGTTTTACAATCACTTTTTAAGAATAAGGTGAATTTAAGAAGCATATGTACTATGAAGAATTGTAGTGATGTGGATGAATCCAAAAAGAACATTCGAGATGAATATATCATTTTAAGTTCAAACATACAATCAAAGAGATTTTTAATTACTCCAATGTGCCTTAAAAATAAAACCACACCAGTGTATCCTGCATAATTAAATGCACTAGGGCAGTAAAAACACATACACACCATTGTGAAACATCCAAAAAAATTCTGCAAAATAAAATATATGTTATATTTTAGAGCATATATTTAATCATGTATAATTTACATTGGTTCTCTTAGTATACATGAGCACACCGGTGCAATCATATTTCTTAAATTCGATTTTTTATCTATATTCCAACCGGTGCGTTATAAAAATTATAACACGCCATTGCATGTGTAGCTTCCATGTGCACTGATTTTCCACTGAAAATTAATCCAAAACATTCCTTAATGTTGCCTTGTATGTTTAGTCACACCAATGCACTTGGATACATGAGTAAACCAATGGTTGAAAACTCAAAAATAAAAAATAAAACAACGATCATTTTCCCATAAACTCGAAAATGAGCAGTAACTTCTTTTTCAAAAAAATAATTTCATAAAATGTTTTGAAGAAAAAAAACTAAACACTAATTTGTTGTTTTTTCCAAAATTTGGAGAGGAGAGTTTTACAAGAGATACTTACTAGCAAAGGAATTTGGAGCAACCAATTTAATCTGAAGATCGAAATTTGTAAGATATGGTGGATAACAAAAACCCCGCATAATAGAAATTTCATGTAAATTATTACTATTGATCTCGATGCATGCTTTATTTATTTATAATAATATTTAAAATAAATTCAGAATAAAATTAAATATTTTATAATTACCTTCAACATTGGAATTATTTCTTTGTTTCTACTTCCTTTTGTTTTATGCGGTTGCAAAATTCCACATCATGGCTTAACTCCCTTTATTATTTCACAATTTGGATTTTTTTCATTTTAGGCATTTCAGATTTAATGGGTTTGTGGTTTTATATATAGGTAATTGGGTACATTAGGACCACTTATTACATCAAATCCAAACCTTGTAACCCCTATCAATTTTTTTATTTTTATTCAAAAAATGTTTTGTAGTTTTCAACATGGTTGTTTTGTATAATGCACCAACATGTTTAGAATAAATGTGCATCGAAAATAATCAATGTTTTAGATTACATATATTGCACCGAAAAATGTGCATGTCATATGATTTTTTTCGTTAATGATGCATTACGCTTATGACCTAGATGCACCACAACATTTTATTTCTTGAAGCGCATCGAAATGGTGGGCTGCTTTTTTATTTTGAATTTATCTATCTCATTTGTATAATATATTTAATAGCATCTCTATTTAATGGTCCGGGTTGTTTTTTGATAGAAAATGTGTGATAAGAGTTCAATGAGCAATAATTCTAAACAACATGATGGGAGCACATCCAAAAATGTGAAGAAGGCAAGCTCTTTGTAATTTCTATATTAAATAAATATATTTTAATTATATGCAAGTTTAACTAATATTTATTGGTTAACATGTGTCAGGAAAAGCATAAAAAAGAGGAAGCTCGATAAGATTATTTGCAATCTAAGTGCATAAGAGAATAAAACCTTAATGGAAAATTTGCAAAGGGATGAAACAGGTAAATAAAAAAGTAATTGTTCTTAAGAATATTTTCTAACATGGTTCAAGCAATTTATTGAACAAATGTTGAATGCTTTGTAGGGAATGGCATCGACAAAAGGGAATGTAATGATAAGAAAAATTAAATTATGGAAGATGTAAATGATGATGAAATGATCCTTAACTCATTTATAGTTGTTCTAGAAGTTAATGAAAGAGTCAAAAAGTTTTATAAATCTATGAGGGATATAGTGGAAAGAATGTATAGACGTACTTTCCACTTACAGTACATAAATCAATCAAATATTTGAATAATCGGGTTATAACTAAACTACAGTAGGCATTTTCATGGTAATGGTCAATGAGACATATCAGACTTGCAATAGAAAAAACATACAACAATGAAAAAAAATTATTCAAAAAGTAATATTTCTAAACATGTTTTTATAGAATATGTATCTGCTACTACAAAGCATTCCTTTAATAATATTAATTATGTTATAATTAATTTTCATATTAGTATAAAAATAATTTAATGTCATTTTCAATTTTCAAGAAGACTATGAAAATCCCAAAGGATGAACGAAGTGATATTCGTAATACGCTAGTATGAATGTCTAAAAAACTGTACGAGGAGATGGTTAAGGAAATGGACATAATTTCATCCAAGAGGAGCCATCTTGACAACAATGTCCTTAAAATTTATGAAATCATTGAATTTTTCTATTATTGACATATAATTAATTAATTTAGCATTAAATATTAATTTTCAAATGTGTTGTCGCAAAAAACAAAATAAAATGGAACACATTTAGCACATAAGATAGGACGACAAGGGAAAAAAGGGTTGATAAAAAAGTTTGTGAGACTTAGTTGTGATTTCCTTATAACAACTTAATATTTCATATTGGTTGTGATCTTTGTATTTTAATTTTTGTATACCATCCATCCTTGAATGTCTTCAAACAAATGTTAACATACAAAGAATAGCAATCAAAAGAATTTATTGAAATTGGATTAAGTATAGGTTGTGAGTATATCAAAAATTAATTGTGGAATATGTAAGTATCTATGTTTTTTACTTCTCATTTTATAATTAATGGAACAACAAAAATCCTTTATATTAAATCTATGGTTTGTTATGGGATAAAATTTTTACGAGAAACAAGGTATAGAGTGGAGCCAACATAAGAGTTGTTGGGAGAAGGCATGAGATATGGTTTTGAAAGAATGTGTATCATTTTGGACTCAATTCTTATGTTTCTTTTAAATTGCATTCATATATATTATCTAGTTTAATTTTCATTATTCCCATGAATGTATATACACTCATTACACTTTATTTTTATGTTTGTATATGGAAGCTGAAGAGAAGGAAAATAATTGAGGAAATCAACAAAACATTCAACCAAATAACCCAAGTAATGCAAGTGGCTTGAGAACTGACAATAGTTTCAACAAAGAATGATGATCAATATATTTGGATGTTAATGCAAGATATTATATGTTTTGAAATAATTGTTTGTGAAAATCAGATGTTCTATATAATGTACTAGACATAGTGTACCGATTGAAAGACAAAGGGTTACCAATAAGTGTAACAATTACTATTACGTTGACATTTTAATTATTTGGACATTCATGCTGTCCCATTTAGTATGACAAAGGGACTCTTATTCATGTATAGTAAAATAAAGCTTCATTTTCTATGCATTCTCCAATGTCATTGTAAAATGTGAAATGTTACTTTGCTAGTTAAATATTACAATAAATTTGAAAATGCATGATATAACAAATTAATCCAAACATCATATCCAAATGAAATAATTCAAATTCAAATTATATGAATACTATTATAAAAAAAATATTTCAATTTCTGATGAATAATGAAATTAAACAAAATAAAAGTAAAATATAGTTATTCCAATGCGATGTTCATGCTCACCTTTCACCAAACAAAAAATGATTACCGATGTTTTTGATCATTTTAATCGCACGGGTGCATTTTATACAATGTAGCACCAATGTGCTTAAAATGAAAAAGCCTTGATACAGCAGAATACTTGTTGCATGCCTCAATGTTTTTTATTATTACTTCCTAGTGCACAACTATATAGTATTTGCACCGTTAAATTTAAAACAGACATCGAAATTCAACATCCTAGTCAACTTTATCAATGTGTTTCCTTCACTTATCGTACCGATACTTTGTAATAGTTAGTAAGCATCGGTTCTTTATAATATCTCGTAATCAGCAATGCTACATTTAATATAAAGCACCAGTTCCATTAAAAATTTTGGTTCGCACCAGTGTTATATGTATTATCAAGCACCAGAGCATATATTGCTTTCAATTTTTTGTTTGCATTGGTTCTTATATCACTTTTAAAAGTACCAATGAATTTTTTGTTGGTTAGCACTAATTTGCTTGTGTCACTAAAGCACGGCGAAGAAGAAACCTCCACCAAAGCCTCTGAGTGTTAATTTTTTTAAGTTATAATTAAATTCCATAAACAACTCAGCTAAAACATCCAATACCATGGGTGGATGTTGTAGAGGCTTTTTTTACCATTTTCACAAATATTGTAACACTAGAAACCTCTGCTTTAATCTCCATTACATGGCATTTTCCTTGTAGTGTGTACTTTGTCTTTACTATTAAAGTTAGTTAGTTCTCATAAGTGTATAGGAAGAGTCATTATAAGTCCAAGAGACACCTTGTGTAATACCCTTGGTTGGTACCCCCTAAATTTATCATGTGTATGAAGTAATTAGCAATATGCAAAGTCCTATATGGTAGAAAAAATGTATATTTGAATTTACTAATATAAAAATATATAATTGGCTTCATTGGTGACTATATAATAAAGAGATGGGGGGCAAGTGAATTCAATAGTGGGATGTAAGGGGGTTTTAGATGGCCTAGGGGGTTATGAACTAACCCTGTTACCACATTGAGTACCTAAAGGAATATCTATTTTCCTAAGTTTAACCTCAAAAACCTATTTTAAGTGCTAAGTGTTATTCATGGGTAATTAAGAGGGAATTAAGTGTGATTATGGGAGTACTTAGTATTTAATTAAAAGTAAAAAGTGTGGCTCATGGGAGATCCCACGTGGTTCCATCTTTCCATGCCTTAAACCAATGCATGAAAAAGGAAGTGCATTCCTTCATCCTAGGAGAATCCAAATTGATGGGAGTCTGAAAGAACAAGAAAGTTGCATGAGGAAAGAGGGAAGCAAGGGGAGGCCATGGGAGAACAAGTCTACATTGAGGTGAACCTAAGACCACTTAACCAATTGTGCACTGTAGTGGCCAAAATTGTTCTATTGAACTATAATTGACTGATGTTTTGTGGTCAAGGAACTGGTGAATTGTACATGAATTACTCTAATGGAATTCCTGGGTGTTGGACGGAAATGTTAGGTTTTCACTATGGTGTTATTTGAAAGAATCCAAAGTGGTAAGTGTATCATTTAGCATGGATTTCGATGTAGCCTAAATATTTCATGGATGTTTGTAAACCTATGTTAATTTCCTTTGAAGTGTGAGGAATGTCAAGTGATAAATCCTATTTTGGAATGAAATTTGGGAAAATGTAAGAGTCTCCTTGCGAATTCACAAGTCCCAGCTTGGGTGTGGCATTTTGTTGAGAGATTAATGAACAAACCGGCCTATAGTTGGGTGGAGCATGGCTGCCACGAAGCCAGTTCCCATTTTAAGCACTTTACATATAAATTTTTAATTCCTAGAAATGGTATTTCAATTACTAAGATGTTATTTAATTGATGTATGGTAATAACTTATATAAATTCCTTGTTTAATTTTATGAGTTCGGATACAAGGAATTAATTCATGTTTTGCTTGGTTGAATTCATGTGTATGGACAAAGTGCAAGTTTAACTCTGCCATAATGCTTGGAAATTTCACTGAATGTCAATTCTTTAATGAATTTGAAGTCTTGGAAATGATTTCCTGTAATAATGGTTAATCTCTGGGTTCATAATTGAATAGTTTATTCAATTTATGTTCAAGAGTACAATGTTTGGAAAATTATATGAATGGATAAATAAGTTGGAATTTTATTCTTTTTATTATTTTAACTTGGATGATTATTTGCAAATGAATAATTTTTATGCTAATTTACTACACACTCCAATCAAAAGGTTTGTGAAAATATGTTAAAGAGTTTAGCACTTTATTTTCAAATAGTTGGAAGAAAAATAGTTCCTAAAGTATTGAATGAAAATAGTTAGAAGGAAATAATTCCTAATTTAGGAATGAAATTTCGAATTAATTATTCAAATAATTTCTTTACCACGAAGTTCTTACTGTGTAAATGATTATAACCTATTTTTTGCTTAATAAGTGACTTGTAAACAATGTAATGTGCTAAGGAATGTTTTTAGTTCCTTTTATCGAGTGGCATTGTTGTTTTTTGTTGTTTTGAAAACCACGGGATGACTTTGCTTAATCAAATAAGTTTAAATGTTTATTTGAAGTCTAAGTTCAACTTTATTAATTTTTATAAATACCATGGGACAATAATGACCAATAATGAGTGGTATTTGTTTTTATTATTACAAGAATTGGAATCATAGGATTTGTATGCAAATTAACATGGATTGAATTAGAAAGGATTTTTTCATTTACCTTATATGGAAAGTATGGAAATATTTTCCTATTTAATTTATGGAAACCCTACTTCACATTACCGTGCAGTTCTTACTCCATGGTAAGTTCTAAGGAACATGTTGGAAAAATGAGTATCTTGTAAATGGTTTATGTATTTAACTATTTTTTCCTGTGTTCCTTTTTGGTGAACCTCTATGTCGCAAAAATTTTGGAGCTCCCAAGCATGGATTTTTATAAGGAAAGGTTGGGAAATGTTTATTTCCAAGTCGTAACCTAATATGGTCCACCAATTCATATTTAGTAAAACAAAAATATATGTGAAATAATAAGGGTTCTTATTTATATGTGTTAACCTAATTATTTTACATGAATTATACTTCACAGATTCCTAAGGCAGTTCTTACTACATAGTAAGTTTTAAAAAAAAGTATGTAAGAGTATTGTTTATCCTTGTGTTAATGATATGATACTCAAATAACTTGAGGCATATCAATATAAATATTTATGAGTTCCTTTGGACTAATTTGTGAAGTCTATTGCATAATCCATAAGTAAGAGTTTTGTTGTGCAATTCTCACTCGCATTGTTGTGCTTTTGATAAAATAATGCATATGTGCATTATGCATTTAAAAAACAAATATTATTAGTGTGTTTTAAATCTAGTGTAACAATGGGTGTGCTACACCTTGGAATATGAAACCAAGGGTCACATCATTGTATTTATACATGTATATTATCTTAATGGAAATGTGATTTCACACCTATTACCTTTGTATTTGATTGTATTTCATTATCTACCCAATTGGTCATTCCAACGGTGGTATCAGAATGCCTAGGTTATGTCCTCTAGTATATTCTACCAAACCTAATTTTTCTCTCTATCTCCCTCCAGTCTTATCACACTCAATCCTGCAATATTCCTTTACCAATTATACATTAATCTCATTCCATGAGTGGAGTGTCTCTGGTCATGGTCTATGTGAGATCCCTTCAGTCACCAACTAACTGGACTTATGAATTCCCCTTATATGTGAAAACAACTATGTGAACAATTTTTAAGAGCTAATTAGTGCAACAGATGTACCTTTATCTCCATTGACATCTGTCCTTTAATATTACCTTATTTGATTCCAACATCACACGAAGTTTACAACCAAAAAATTGTTCACCCAACACAAAAGTGTTAACAACTATTTATATTAGTGAAAAACCTCCCCTTTAGGGAAAATAAATAGTAAACATCATACCTTCAATCATGAATCTAATGTCACACAACCATCCTTGAACACTAGACATGCCTCGAGTGCAACATTATCAAAATAAATGTAAGCATGCTTGAATAGGGATTACAACCATATGACCAATTATATTACTCAAATTTTAAACCTCGCACCAAATACAATAGGACCATAATGTTTTCCCTTGTTGATTTGTTATGTAGTATATTGCTTTGAAGTTATGCACATAATTGGTTTTCTCCATCATTGTCTTTAACAATATATAACTTGAAAATTATCCTTGTCCAATTTTGGAGTGTCTAATTTCAACATATTGAAAAAAACCTTCCAACATTACATTAGGAAAAAAAACGTTATTTCCCATAATATACCTTTTTTCGAGATATATAAACTTGACCCTTTCTCTACAATCTATAGGTATTCCTTATTTGATATACTCCCTCTTACACCCCTCACATTTACAACTTTGACAAAAAACATAAATAGACACTAAATAATGTTAATTTTTATATGCTTCCATAGCTTAAGTCCTAACTTGATTAGCATTTAATACATTTTCATAATAACAACATAAAGAGGATCACTGAAAGAAACACAATCACAAGGTACACAACAATTTATCCTAGGAAAACCCTAAAGGGAAAAAACCAGCAAAACTTCCTCAATATAGATTACCAATATCCAACAACCAAAGAACAAGGTCTCATAGATAGAGTGACCAAACTTTAAGCATAAGAGCCAAAACACCAAAGACACTAGTCCTCCTCCTTCTCTGTCCCTCCTTCTTTCTCTCTCTTGTGCAACACAAGTGTGTGTGTGTGTGTGTGTGTGTGTACAAATGAGGGAGGGATCCTTCCTATTTATACTAATATTTCCAACTAATATTTTCCCTAACTAGGCCAACCTGTCTAACTAACAGGGTCGACTTACCTAGGAATTCCCACAATAATAATTGTATTATTCTTTCAGGGTGTTATTGATTCAACTTACAACAGAGGGTTTACCTCATGAATTTTACATGACCTTTTACATTAGTGAGATCTCTCGAAGGAGGAATAATAATAATGTGAAGTACAAGTAGAATATTCTTCAAAGTTACATTACTTCAACACTCCCCCTTAACAACAAGGGTATTCAATTGATAGAAACAATAAATGGTGTGGCTTGACACAACATCATTAGAAGGAGAGAGAGGATGCATCATCACCATTATCTTTTGGAACATTATCTAGTACATCTATAGATCATCGGAAGTTTTGAATAGCATCATCATCTTCAGCACAGAGCTAGAGTGTCAACATCTACAGTATGGAACTGGGGCATCATCATCTGTAGGTACATTATCAACGGCATGGAGCTAGAGCATCATCATTTGCAACATGGAATTGGAGCATTGTCTGTAGCACAATGCTGGAGTATCATCATCATCTATTGGAACATCATCATATGCATCATAAAATTGAATAATCATCTGCATCATGAGACTGGGGCATCATCATTTGCAGTATGGAACATCATCATCTGCATAAAAATTGATATATCACTAACATCAATAGCATGAGACTAGATCATCAGCATAAGGATGGAATAACAACAACAACAACACCATGAAATTGGCTCATCAATATAAATATGGAATAACAACAACAAAGATGAAACAAGGTTGGATCATCATTGTAAAGCTATAATAACAACAACAACGATGGCATAAGGTTGGCTCATCAGCATAAAGTTGTAATAACAAAAACAACATGTGACATCATCATCAACAGCTCAAGTCTGGAGTAACATCATCTATGGAAAGTATAACAACAACCAACATTATCCTTCCTTTCAGAATTACAGGATCAGATCTTTGCGGAGCTACCAATACTAATCACATCCAATACATACATACACAAGACGATCCTTCCTTTCAGAATTATAGGATCAATCCCACCACTGATATCCTGGATGATCCTTCCTTTTGGAATTATGGGATCAAGTCCACTACTAACATTCTGGATGATCCTTCCTTTTGGAATTACAGGATCAAGTCCACTACTAACATTATGGATGATACTTCCTTTCATAATGAAAGGATCAAGTACACTACTAAAATTTTGGATGATCCTTCCTTTCAGAATTACGATATCAAGTCCATTATTCATCAGTATTTAAGACGATCCTTCCTTTCAAAATTAAGGGATAAAGTATAAGGATGATTAGTCCTTCCACATCAACATTTAAGATGATCCTTACTTTCAGAATTACGAGATCAAATTTAAGGATGATTAGTCCTTCCTCATCGACATTTAAGATGATCCTTCCTTTTGGAATTATGGGATCAAGTCTAAGGATGATTAGTCCTTTCACATCAATATTTAAGATGCTCCTTCCTTTTGGAATTATGGGATCCATTCTAAGGATGATTAGTTCTTCCACATAAACATTTAATATGATCCTTCCTTTCAGAATCACGGGATCAAGTCTAAGGATGATTAGTCCTAACATCTATATCTTGGACGATCCTTCCTTTTAGAATCATAGGATCAAGTCCATCAAGATCAACATTTAATATGATCCATCCTTTTGCAATTATGGGATCAAGTTTAAGGATGATCAATCCCAACATCAACATCTTGGATGATCCTTCCTTTCAGAATTATGGGATCAATTCCATCAATATCAACATTTAAGACGATCCTTCCTTTCAGAAATAAGGGATCAAGTCTAAGGATGATCAATCCCAACTGAGCTACCTGTTGTGATTAGGATTCTATAGTAACAATACTAATCCCCCTTTCTATGGGAGTCCTTATAGAGAACACCAATCTTGTCTCAAAAAATTTCAAACTTCACATGAGACATAGGTTTATTCAACACATCTACAAACTGCTCATCTGTGCTCACATATTAGAGATTTATAGATCCCTTCTACATCATGTCGTGAATGTAGAAGTATTTTATTTATATTTGCTTCATCTTATCATGGAACATAGGGTTCTCTATCATATTCATGTAGCTTTGGTTATCACATATAATCACGGTAGCATCCATATCCAGATTGAATATATTTGATAGCAACTTCTGAAGCCATATAGATTCACAACTGGTGGAACAAGTCAATATATTCTGCTTCTACAGGGCTGAGAGAAACACTGGACTGCTTCATGCTTAGCCATGATATCATGGCTGACCCCATACTGAAACATCCTCCTAAAGTGTTCTTTCTATCTAAGACACTTCCTACCCAGTCTGAATATGTATAACCATTCAGTTTAAAGTCATGATATCTAGTGTAACTGAGACCATAGTCTATTCTACCTTTTAGGTACCTCATCACATGATTTGTAGCTACCAAGTGAACATGTCTAGGCTCAACCAGATATTGACTCAAAGTGTTCACAACAAAGCATATATTTGGTTAGGTATTCGTCAGATACATCAATGAACCAATGATATGTTTGTATAGTGACACATCCACTAATTATGATGAAGCATTAGCCAACAAATTCAAGTGTGTATCCATGGGTGTGGCCATGTATTTACATTCCAACATATCAACACTTTTCATGATTTCCACTGCATACTTCCCTTGGTTAAGGAAGATTCCTTCTGGGGCCTGCCATACCTCAATACCTAGAAAATAATGCATCAAGCCAACGTATTTTATCTTGAATTTTGTATAGATATTCTTTATTAGAATAATCAACCCATATTTACCCATATTTCACATTAATCAATCATGTTTGTCTTATTCCTAGATTCCTAGATTCATCACTATTCTAGTTGGCTTCCACATGCACCTAGAAGTCAACGCATGCTAAAACTAGGTCATGGAGTGCTTTGGAATCATCCTGGAAACATTTTTAGCATGTCTTGTTTTATTCCTGGTTTGTATAAATGCAGTTCTGCTTTTTCTGAAATCTACCTTGCTTTACAATAGTTTTAAGAGAAAAAGGAAAAGCCAGTCTAGGAGTAATTGCCTTGTTTTTTCCCCACATCTTCCTCCTTCATTTTCTCCAAAAAAAATCATGGATATGATCTCTTTCCATCACTTATTATCTATCCTATCTTATTTATCCATTCATGAGCATCTTCATAGATTTGGAAAAAAAATTTTGCACCTATGGGGGATTTGACAAGTTTTAGTAAGCCTGCATTTTGACCAATTCGAATAGAAACCTTATTCTTTCAAATATATGATGTAATTATATATTTTATAAGCTTATTAATTCATGATTTTTTCCGATGTACACTTATTCAATACAGGATTGAGTTATGCTATTTCAGTCTCCTTTTATGTGAATTTTGCATGTTTGATTAGCAATTTTGTGAGTGTAAATGTTCTATCACTTGGGTTCAATTTCCACATGGTATCAAAGCCTTTGTATATTTAATTATCTCCTTCCAAATTTTTATTGCAAGCTCAACATCACTAACTGGGAGCACATTCTGTTGAATGGAGGGCACAGTTGCTGAGATATGGACCAATCTCAAAGGATCATCCTGAATCCACTCAATTTATTCAAATGGAAAGCTAATATGGAGATATTTTTTAGAGCGAAAGGTATCTATAGGGTTACCATGGAAACTAAGGTAGAGCCCAATGCAGCTGCAGAGAAAATTAAATGGTACAACAAGAGGGATGAGGCCTATGGTATTTTGTGCTTGATCATTTCAAGAGACCTCCTCTTTCATCTTGATTCATTGACATCACCTAATGAGGTTTTGGAGAAGCTTGAAGAGATTTTTGAAAAGACAGATCATATGAGAGGACATCAACTCGAGAATGAATTGATCTCCTTCACAACAGAATTTCAACCCAAAATCCGACACCTTGCATGTCTGAAATTCGACACTTCTCTGTCTCATTTTCAACACATGCACTTTTTTTGGGCGTCGGTGGCATAACATCAGATCTTCGATAGTCTACTAATGTGGGTCGAAGATCTGATAGACCATTGTGTCACATATTCAACCGTTTTTCCTTCCAAAGTGCCAACCAAAATTGTATAAACCGTCGAAAATCCGACGTCCTCCGACCCTTGCAGTGTCGACCTTCCGACGGACAAATGTGTCAAAGTAATGGCGGTGTCATCAGTTTTTAATCCATACACTATCTAAAATCCAATGCAATCCAACGCTAGAAGAGTCGGACTTCCGACGCAGTCCAGCACTTTAACCGTCGGTCGTCCGATGGGTGGAAGCGTCGGACTCATGACACAGCCGTCGAATGGGTCTACCAGAGTGTCAGAAGAACATGAGAAAAGTGACACATGTTGATGGATTTAAGAAACAAAATCCAAATATTTCACTTATGGCCACATGGTTTCAGCCTAGAATTTGACCACTATAGGAAGCCTGGTAGCAAACTAGAGGATTCTATGTCACGTATATATTTCATCCTTGCACATATAGTTATCACAACTACTTTTCTCTGAACTTTACTTTTCGCAAAATAGAAAACCCATCCTCAAGAGAAGCACCCTCCTTTCTATTTATGGAATAAGGAAGAGAGTAATTACAAGCAAACCCTGTACTAGGTCTACAAGTGGACCACTTAACAAGACAAAGTCCAATCTAAACAATCCATGAACACTTTAAGAGAATGTTCCTTAAATAGAGACATTACATGTGCTAAGGGTAGGTGATTACAACACAACTTCTGCCTACACACTTATCCAAGTAACTCGGGTAGTGTGAACCACATGTACAAAGGTCATGTAATCCCATGCCCGCATGTTCCAACTTACCCACTTAGAAATGGCCTATGTGACTTGGCTTTCAAGAGAGTCGGAGAAAGGTTGCTTGCAATCAAGTTTTCCTAGTTGAACACAATGCAGTGCTTCTCTAGGTGAGACTATTAGTTGGAAAGTGGAATGAAGCAGTCCCCATACACTGTCTGTGTCCCTGAATAAAGTTCTAAAGGGTGGATTTTTATAACATGATTAAGATGAAATGGGTCTAAATAATTGTGTTTATCCTTCATATGCATTGTGCTAATTGTATAAGTATATGCATAAGTTTCTCCCTGTATAAGAAAGAGCTCTCATGCAAAGAGTGCTTTACATCCCCAATCTTAATAAGTGATGATGGAGGACACTGAACCTATAGAGTCTCTAAACAGAGGGGACCAAAGGAAACAACTAAGATAAAAAAATAACAGAAATAAACTTCCTGACCAAGAGGCATTCAATAATTTTAGAATAGTCTAGCTTTGATCAAGGAAGGGATATAGAATAAGATTGAATCCTACAAATACATAACCACTTCATATAGCAAAAAGACAAAGAAACAACAGAGTATGTTACCTTAAATCATTATTAATAATGTATAGTAGATATTTAACTTCACTCTTGTAAATTCCAAACAACCAAGGTAAGCACAGATTGTTCTTTCTAAATGAAGTGGCTAGATAATAGAGGGGGCAAAATTTATAATGGTGGTCAAAAACCTATCCTTGGTTGCCAAACAACGCAGGAATTTTAAGAGGTAGAGAAAAAATTCTAAAGGATTCAAGAACACAGTATACATTGGGGCCCTGAGATGTCCACTCTATGGATCAATACATTCATTGTAATACACTAAATAATAAACTCCTTTTCCAATTAAACATAGAATTGAGTGAAAATCCAGCAACAATCAGAAAGCATAAGATGCCAGTATATTAGATAAGAAAATTAACATACATCACTCATTTTCATTCCATGGTCCTTAGCCTGTTGTTCGATGAAAGGTCAATCAAAGAAATCTCCATTATACGGGACATAAATCCCAGGCTTCAATTCTTGCATGTGATTGAACCACCGCCTAAGACGCTCTGTCTAGAAAACATAGCAAACTTCCAGGGGATCAATACTTGTTTTCAGAATTATAGTCTTAGGGTAAACAGTAAATGGCAGATATACCTCATTTGGCACATTTGCTACTTTGAAATTTCCTTCAAATTCTGGCTTTGGAGTGTACTCCAAGTCTTCAATGCCCCACCCTACACACACAAGAAACAAACAAAAAGGAATTGGAAAACTAAAGAAGAGCAATGATGTTCATAACAATCAATGCAACATCAATCTGCAAACAATAAAAATCCCAAAACATAGATGAAAGAAATCCCAAAACAAAGGATAGGCTAACCAACAGGCATAAAACAATGCCAAGTGTTTTTATCTCTCTTTTTTTAATAAGATAGCCTTGCCCATCCACCATGTGTGAAATCATCATTATCATGTCATATTCGGCATCAGGGAACTTCACAGGAAGCTTGGTTGTCTCTATATCAAAAGCACACACACGAACTTCAGCTCGTTGAAGAAGATCTGCCCTATTTTCCAAGGTAACCTTTGAAGAGTCCACTTTGACAGTGTACCATTGTCCACATCTTGCATCTGCAGGATTGCAAAATCCATAAACAAGTAAAGAATGAATGTTAGTTTTTCGGTATATAAAAACTCTTGCTGCAAAGGCTGTTGAATGTGGACTTATGATGTAGAGACAAGCCATTCTTTGTTCAAAAGCATCTTTAAAACATTGAATGTGGAATTATGATGTAGAAACAAGCCATTATTTGTTCAAAAGTATCTTGAAAACATAAAATGAAGACATGAGTGTGTTGCAAAAATAAATGCGTCCTGCTACAATTGACCAAGTATTCAAACAATCTATCTCCGAATCTATTATGCCAAACCATTTATATAAACATGTTATATAACGTCTATCATTTACTACTTCAATTCAAGTAACTGAGTTCTTTAAAATACTCAAGAAACAGTAACTAAGTTCTTTAAAATCCTCAAGCAACATTAAATGACACTCAATTGCTTAATCTAATCAAGGAATTTAAAATATAATGATCTAACATAAATTATGTAAGCAAAAAATTATAATTAGTAAGAATATATCACCTGATGAAACATGGATAACCAAAAATACTATGTATATAAGGCTGTCGATCTAATCAAAACTCCATTTCTTGCCTCTTAACTATGGAAATGTTTCTCAACGCTATCTGTAACAAGTTCCAATGGAGGAATCAAATAGAAATAGTGAAAATTACACAGTAAAAATATATAAATAGATGTTTTTTAATGTATTCTTCCTTACCATTCATTGAGCTCCTCTCTGTTTCGAGAATAATTTAATATTCTTTACTAAACAGGACCAACCACATGAAGTTGGAAGCTCTTATGGCCCCTCCCCCCCCTCACGTCACTCTCAACTCCCCAAACCCAATGCCTATACTTGCAAATAACAATTTATTTCACTATTTCACAATGCAAATAACAATGCATCTATAATGCAAATTATTTCACTCAATAGTTGAAAAATGCTTTCATGAAATCATTCTTTATAGCATTCATTAAACCATTCAATCATTCAACAGTTGAAAAAACCATTCATTAACTCATTCATTAAAACATTAATTTAGTCAATGGCAGAAAAAAAATATCAGTAAACAATTGAGTAAATCATTCATTCATAAAACAGAGGAAAAAGCATTAATTTTTTTTATATAAATAAGAATTACTCAAAATTTGTTTAGTCACTTCCTTTTTACTTTTCTTCTCTTTAAATATTTAGTTAGAGTCACATCTTCAGGAATTTGATCATCGGTATCCCTACTAGTCTACTCGCAAGGTTGAACTTCAGGCGAGGGGCGATGAATTTCTGCAATAATGTCAAAATATTTCATTAATATATTTATATTTTGATAAATACGAGTAATTCATTAAAAAAACATTACGAATGTGTGTTTTTACCTGCCATATGCACATCAACATGTTCAACATTATCTCGTACTGGCCCAACTTGTTCCGTGTTATGATCTACAGCTACATGCTCTGTAGTTGAATTGTGTAGAATTAGAATTAATGTTCATCATCTACAATGGTCTATAAAAAATAGTAGCACATTAATAAATTCATTACCAGGATGAGAAGCATGATCTTCGTTTGGTTGGTCATGTACTTCATCCTCGACATGAACGGGATCGTTACTTTCCTGCACAAAAAGGAATAAATAATTTATGTTAGTTTATTTATAAGGAACAAATTGCATGAGCATTAATAAATTATCATTAAACTATACAATTTTCACATACCTGGGCACTAGATGGATCAGCAAAAGATCGTGCAGTGTTCACATACAAGCTTCTCCGGCGTTCAACAACGGCGTCAAAGCCATGTTCAAAGCCGAGCTTCATGTAATCTGCACTGGGAAATTCTTTGAACCGGTCGGCCTTCATATTTGCATGATGTCATTAATTTTAAATCCTTTTTTCAGAACAAAACAAAAATAATAATCTGTATGATATTTGGATGTGGATTCGGGTTTTGAGATACTTACATATCGGGCCGTCAAGTTGGAGTAACCACCAGGCCCAAGCTTATGTTGGCCAATTTTTTCAATTCTTTCCTTTATGGCCTTAGATGTGTCCGACAGCCTAATTAATTTTTTAAATACATTAGTCTATGTACCAAAATTGATATAAAAACTAGTAATAATAAGGCTTACCACTACATTTTGGAATGAATTGCATACCTCCCTGTTCCACCTGGTGGTATCTTTCCTGATTTTCTCAGGCCCTTCTCTTTTCCATATTCTATCGGGGCTTTCCACTCCATATATGGAATCATTGGAGTGCGCTCATACCTAGGGTTCTTTTCTAGGTGAAACCTATATTGGTCTCGGACAATCTTTAGATTTTTTCCAGCCTTTTGTAGTACCTTCGATGTAAACCACTTATACTATGAAACGAGAACTCGACACAGTTCTCGTTTTTCTCTCTCCTAATTTTAGTAGCTATTTTTACCCCCGTTTCAAAAATGGTT
>LPNX010443701.1:234357-288969 GCA_001517045.1 Pseudotsuga menziesii
GTATCAAATGTATCCTTTCCGAACAGACTAACCAAGTGATTAGTCATATCTTCCTTTAAAGCTTGTGGCTGCTTGTTCCATGTTGTGCGGATGGTGGGCCAAAGATCTCCAAGGCCAAATCATTCATGTGTTTATAAAATATATCATTTCCTGCAAAACATTATTGCCATCATTAGTCAACATTAGAAAATATTATCGGTATATTAGACACAAATTATAAAAAAAAAATTGAACAATCTATAATGACCTGGAATCCTCTCTATCTTTATTGGAAGCAGTTCTTCATTCACCAAAAATGTACACTTTATTGAACCAGTGCTAGTCACACAAGAAGATCCAGGAAATGATTCCACATCTCTATCTAGCCCTGCGTCCACCCGTTCTTCTGCAGCATCTGTTGTGGGTGGGGCAACATCGGTTGCACCCTCCGCTGCGCTCGGCAGTGTCGTAGAGCATGTTTTCGATTGTTCAGTGGACAATATGGGAGTAGTATGTGGTGTACGTTGAGTGGTTTTTTCACTGGGACCAACATTGCCTTGACCACTACTGATAATCTCCATAGCACGCTGTAAATTAAACCCATTGTATTATAAGTTCAACAGCATATAAAATCAAATATTATAATTTTTTTATAAATGAATTTACATTTTATTCGATAACTTACATCCACTTGTTTACATTGCTGTAACAACAATTGAATCCTTTGTTCGAGCCCTTCTGTTAGTGGAACTGCCAATGTCAAACGAACTAGTTCCTCATTTTGTTTTTCCCTTGTCCTTTGTAGCACCCTCAACGGATCTACAGACTCTCTAATTTCACTATCTCTCATCAACCGAGAGACCTCATTTTGTAAAGAGTTTTGAGACATCGTTTCATAAACGGAATCCCCTGTCTGCAATTGAAATATATAAAAAATTGCTTAGTCTTTGAAAATATAGTGTGCGCAAATAGTTATATTAGGGATTACATCTAGGATTACCTGATGCCTAGACGAGGGCATGGTTTGATCAACAGATGGCGATTTACCTCGATCAGCCACCTGCAAAAAAAGTAGAGAACATTATCACAATGAATGCAATATGTATAAGCTAACAAATACAGAACAAAAACAAAAATAAACACTATGCTACATGTTTTATATGTGTACATTTTTGAAGTATTTAGAATGTGGAATTACATTTAGGTTAAATGGTTTCCTCGAGTCTCCAGTAGTATGATCAACAGCTGGGGATTTTTTCCGATCAATCTGCAAAAAAGGTAGACAACATTACCATCATGAACGCAACCATAAAAATGAAAGAATACATAACAAAATAAACATAATGCGTCACGATAGACATGTTTATGATTTTAAAGTATTTGAAATGGAGAATTACATTCATGTTTGGTTGTTTCCCTAATGTTGTAGTCGGCTGATCAATAGCCAGTTGGCTTCCCTGATCAACACTCTGCATGGAAAATCGATAATATTATATAAACAAACCTAATATACTAATGAAAATACATAACAACGTATCTGTATGTCCATCCTAAAATTTAATATTACATTGGCAATATCGATGTATACCTGCTTCCTTGACTCAGGTCGACAAACATCTACGAAGATGGAGGTGCCCCCGAGAGAACCCTATATCAAAAACATACTAAAAGTTACATAAGGAAACATGAAAAGTAGATAATTTCAATTATATGATAACAAAAATTCCTATAGATATTAAAATAATTAATAAAAGGGTGGTTAAATTGTTTGTTGTACCACAACCATACTAACATTGTTTGTATCTACACTATTCAAATTGTAATCAATAAGTAGTTCTTCGCCAGCAGCTATTGATTTAATTGCACATACAAAGACACCGTTTCCTTCACGCGACTCGAATATGCAGTTGGGTTGCTTTAATGTAGACCCTGTTTGTGTACTGTTTATAAACCCCACAATATTACTGGTTGTTGTTTGCCTTCCATCCATGTACATCGTTTCTCCTTTATTTTGAGCTTTGTCTTTCAGTTGTATATAATTTGCTGATAACCCATATCTAGGCATACTTCATGTATATTGGACCAGGCGCATCCAATCACTATAGTTGTAACAGGGTCCAACATACTCCATCAATTCTGTACATCTACCGTATCCAACCTTTATGCCATCCATGCAAAACAAGCCCAATCCATGCAATGAGAACGGTGCAATTCTATATATCCTCTCATTCACACAAAAATCATTGTTTACTTTAGGAAGATCTCTAGGCACCCATTGTTTCACTAGGTTTTGGTACCTTAAGGGCAGATCGATGTCTCCCACTGTCTCATCATCATAGGAACATGACCCCCCTCCTTGGAGAAAAAAATTCATGCGTTTGTCGAATTTTCTTCTGATCTTCTGACATCTAGTTAATCTAGCCCGTGTATACTTACTGGATGTTTCACTTTCCTCTAGCCTTCCCAAACTCTTTTCACTGGAGGAAGACAGGTCTGACAAATACCTATTTGGTTCTACCTGCACCATGGCCAAAAAAACATTTGGCATAAGCATAGCAAAATACCAGCAAAAAAACGTGAAAAGGCTTATAAGAAAAAAAACTTGGAAAGACTTGTAAGCCAATAACTTGTTAAAGAAAAATCTTGTCAAGAATGAGTTTGGTTAATAGGTGTGGGCATTTGGTAGCCCTAAAAATTCTAATGTATGCCCCTCTTTTGGTTACATACAAGTCTCCATTCTAACTTATTGCTTGCATTGCCTTTTGCTAACATGAATTGGGTAGGCTTCATAAGCTTCAAATGTATGCTTGTGTCCATTGTACTTTAGCCTTTCAACATTGTCAAGCTTGAGATGATATGTTATGCATATGCATCACATATAACACTACAATTTATGCCAATATATGTCTATACAAAACCTGGAGGTTCTCCTTTAATGGACTATCTCCTTCAAAGAAGATATCTCCTTTAAGTGGTTTTTAGTTTTCCCATGAATGATTTTGTGATGTTGTAGATGATTTTAGTTTTACAGTGAATGTTTTAACCTCTATGCTACTCTGAATTTCATAAGCCAGCACTTCAAAGGCATATTTCCCAGTGGTGGTGAAGAGCGGACATTTCCAGATCTGACTACTTGGTACGTTAAATACATTTATATCAGTATGTAATATTTGCTGATTTATTCCTTTTAGCTTGTCTTGATGATGCTTGTTTTCCCATATTAATTTTCAACCCTAAGGCAATGCTAACTTGTTTTCCCATACTAATTTTCAACCCTAAGGAATACAATTGATCAGCTTCATAGGAATACTGGACAAACATTCAAAGGTAACACCTCTAATCTAGGAATCTTGACTACATCCACATCACTAACCTTCAACAGACTGAGAATTCAAGTCTAATACTGAAGTAGCTAATCCAAAGAAGCAATAAATAAGAGAGATCAGTGATATGAGGGGATCATCCACCTCAATCATCCAAAGGATGTCAATAGCAACAGCACATAAAATACTCAAGTGCTAAGGGCTAGAAAAGCTAGAAAGTGCCCTGATCAATACATTCACCATCAGTGAATTCAGTAAACTGAAAATGGCCTGAGGCCAAGGTTAATGCTTCTTTGGATAAGCTATCAGCCTTAGTATTGTGTTCTCTAAATATGTGAACTGCTTTTAGCTGGATGAAGTAAGGTTCCATATCACGGATACGTTGACACCAACCATCAAGTGCAAGTAAAGTTAGTTATGATCTTCTATTGAACCAATTAATGATGGTTGTGGAGCCACCATGAATGTGCAGAGTGGGAAGGACCATGGATTTAGCACAATAAAGGAGAGTCCATAAAGCAAGTAGTTCAAGTCTGGTGTTTGTACTCAGACCAACTAAGTCCAGGTTTAATGGTCGTGCTACGAACACACCTAGTAGCTCTTCATCTGGCAGAGAAACCGGAACCCTACTCTTAGTTCCAGCTGTCAAATTTTCCAATGTGTTTTGCACTGTGTCCATGGACGGTATACCGATAATTTCCGATGAGGAGAAGATGTTGATCTCATGCTGCCACAGGTCAACATAGTTGTCTACCATGTCTACCGGACCTACTCCCAAATTCACAAAAACCTCCAAATTGAACTGAACTGTCCAAAATGAAAACGAGTCACTACAATGTCCAAATACACTTGTCATTTTTTATTCTATATTATAATATATTATATGTATTTTATTATTATTTTATATTATATGTATTTTATTTTTATTATATGTTATTTTATATTATATAAATTGCCATAATAGTATTAGGATATTTTTATTATATTTTTAATAAGCATTAGTTTCGAACTAATGCAATGATTAGTTTCGAACTAATCATTGCTGCTACTATTACTCACTAGCAATTTTAAACTAATTTATGTTGTTGTTGCTACTCGCTGAAAATGTTGTTATTACTTGCTAAAACTAGTGTTGTTACTTGTTGATATTGTTGTTGTTACTTGTTGAAACTGTTGTTGTTACTCACCAAGAGTCTTGAAATTGTTTATTTTATTGTTGTTACATGTCTGTAATTGTTATTGCTATGAGCGCTAGTAGTTTCTTGACTAACATATTTCATAATCAGAGTTAAAGTTATTATTCATGTAAATTTTTTTTTAATAGATATGTATTATGCAATTAGTATTTGGATCTAAGTAAATTATGGACCTCATTAGTGGGTCATACTTCCGCTACTTCCACTGAGTTTTAGTTGATAAATTATGATGATTTTCTAAATAAGAACACAAGGGATCAAATTTAACTCATGGGATACCCAAAGCTTGGCTGTCAGAGAAATATGAGAAACTTTTATTTTCCATAAGGAATTATTTTACATGTGAAGGAATATTTGACATAGTGTATCAATTTCACTTCAAATTGTTGTTACATTTCATTGGAAAAACATTTTTAGACATCCCTTTTGATTTGTATACAAGTCTAGGAAAGATGGCACATAGGTGTAGCCGAAACCTAAGAAGGTAGAACACTAGTTTATTTCATTTTGGATTAATCAAATTGGTCGTTCTTGAAGAGATTAGGAAAATGAGCAGGGATTATAACATGTTTATTTTCCTTGTTGGTTATGATCTTGAGGTGCTAGGTATTCCTTCAGCAAGGAGATGTACTCCAAGATCAAAAGAAAAAACAACTACTCAAGAAAAGAACATGATGGAGAAAAAGACACGAGTGAGGAGTAAAGAAAGGGTAAGATTCATATGGAGAAAAAACCTAGGGTTGTTATAGATATAGAGGAGAGACCTAAATTTTAAAAGAGTAAAAATAAAATGAAAGGAATAAAGTTGGACTTTTTTGAAGAAAGGGTGAAGGTTAAGAGACCTAGGACTAGATTAGCAATGAAATGGCAAAAATATGTGGAAGAAGATACATCAGAGACTCCACTTGAGCAATCTATCCAAACAAAGAAGAAAAACTCTCCAAAGTACAACCATATTAATAGACATAGAGTGACGATCCAGAGGTGAAGAAGGTAAATATACCGTTAAAAGAACCCCATTTGATGATTGTTCAATTGCAAGAAGAAGACATAAAACATAGGTTTGAAGTAGATGGAAGTATAGACCTATATGAAAAAGCTTTGATGGATGTTAGAGGGATGATAAAGAGAATATTCCCATTACATAAACAAGTTCAAAATTTATATAAGCATAACAGATCCCTTAAAGCAGAAAACAAAAATATGAAGAAAGAGTTGCAAATGTTGAAAGATGAGGTAAGTGCAAGTAATCTAAAACTTCTTGCTGAGGCAAGAAATACATTTGATGAAATTAGACCATAACATGCTTAAATTTTAGTGTTAGAGCCTTGGAAAAGGTTTGAAAGTGTCTAGACAAGTTTTTGCACAAAAAATGCAGTTTTCATAACTGTTGCAGTGCCAACAGTGTAAAAGCAATGAAAATTCTACAAACTTTCTAAAGGTGAAACTTTTGTAGCACCTGCAGTGTAAAACAGGGGAAAATGCTACAAAAATTCTGGAAATACAGTTTTGCAGCACTAAAGCCCGGAATTGAATAGGGGACATTGCAAAAGTTTCCAATTTTTCTCTAGCTCAGCTAATAGGTTAAAGATTGACTTTTATATGGATATATTTTTACCAAATCAGTATGAGAATCGTGTTTGTAAATATTTTTCTTTCAAAGTAACTAAGGGGTTTAATTTAGGGTTGAGTTCTAAAAGTTAGGGGAATAGTTAATGTATGTTATTTTGTAACTATTCCTAACATACACAACCTTGAAAGGAAACATCTCGATGGAATAATGATAAGTCTTATAAACAAATTACAATTAAATTTAAATAATCTTCCCAACTATTAAAGACACCATCCACATCTTTCTTTTGATAGATTTAATACAAACAATTTATTACTATGAATACACTAATAAAAATCTCCTAACCAAATACTATACTTTTACTTTTATAATAAATTGCTATTGGATTCATTATTGCCTTAAGACCTGCTCTTTATTGGCACCGCCAGAATGGGTACCCTGTGGTGGGGCGGGTGATTAGCACCCCCTTATTACTTTATTTATTACTTTCCTTTCCTTCCTTATGACTTTCCTGAGCTGGAAACATGAAATTCAACCCCTACCCCTTATTTCTCTTTCCTTTTAAAATATTAAGGGCTTCTATTCCTTGTAGTATATGACCTTACCGATTGAATATGAGGATGAACTGGTCTGGTGAATTAATACCTCCTTGTGAAGTAAGACCTCCTCATTGTGGAAGTATTTATTCCCTTATTATTCCCATAAGATAGTCTGACCTTCCTTACCTTAAGAGGGGTTTTACTAGTTGTAGTCAGGGGCCCCAATTTCCTAGTTCTATTTTAACCATTCAATAGGTTCGGATAATCAGTCTCTTCGAAGTACTTCTTTAATAAAGCCTGTCTGTGCAAAACTAGAGAAATTGTGTAATTACATCTATAGATGCACTACAAAATGAATGATCACTATAATAGTGACTCACAGATACGAGAGGGGGTGAGGCGCGAAGCCCTATTCTAAGTTCATGACCCAAACAACGAGTTTCTCATTTGTTAGGTAAGAAGGTTTGTAAATTGAATCCCTGAATAACCCACTAAATGAGGAAGGGTATGTCTGCATTCAAGCTTGTCCCACAAAGGAGCAAACATCACAGCGCACACAAAAAACCCTTGTCACAGGATGCCCAAAAACCATTGTCACAGCATGCCCAAAAAAAGGAGGTCATGATGCTTACCCGTTGAGCCATGAGCTCCAAATCCAAAACTGGAACTCCAAAACGTGAACCGTGTGCTCCAAATTTGTACCGTCAGCTCCAATTCTCAAGTGTGAGCTCCAATTATCAATGGTCAGCTCCAATTATCAACCCTGACCTCCAATTATCAACCGTGAGCTCCAATTCTAAACCCTTTGCTCTAGTGGACCTACTCCCAAATTCACAAAAACCTCCAAATTGAACTAAACTGTCCAAACGAGTTGCAGCAATGTCCAAATACACTTGTCATTTGTTATTATATATTATTATATATTATATGTTTTTTATTTTTATTATATATTATTTTATATTATATGTATTTTATTTTTATTATATGTTATTTTATATTATATAAATTTCCATAATAGTATTAGGATATTTTTATTATATCCTAACTTGAATAAATAACCTTCACATTAATGAGGGAAGAACCTGTTATCATCAGATCTACTCCAGCAAATTTCAGTTTCTGGCAGCATTCAAATGTCAAAGTGACCACTCAGTTTGAAGGGCCTTCTAGCAGCACACCGTGGTGGATACATGGAATCGTCACAAAGAGAGAAAGGACCTGTTCCTCTTTTATGGAGAGCCTCTGATTTCTTGAAGTGGCCAGAGTTGTGTCCTTCTAAACCAGAACTTGGGCATGCATTGTTGCAACTGGTCATAACTGGTCATGTCATGACTCATGCCTGTAAGGTCGAGTTGCTCATTCTGGCACATTATTTCTACCAGACATTTACATGTCTTGATGGATTGGACGTTCTTGTGGCCCTTGTGGTAACACGAGTTGAATCATATATTGTAGAAGGGTATTTTTCGTGCCTGGCTCACTTGATGACAAGGAGCCTGCAGAGGCCAAGAGCCAAGGGTTTGAAGTACAAATTACTAATGAAACGCTTGTGCCAGTATATGATTTCCATCATCAGGCACATTGCCTCTCTTCTTGTGTAGCTTCATCTTTGCTTGGTGTTCATACACATTGCGGCATGGCTACTTCATTCCCAATGGATCGGCACATGCAACAACATTCTAAAAATTTTCCTATATCGAGCAGATCGTGGATTTAGCTATATCGAGCACTTCCCATTGAAAAGAGTTTCAATAGGACCAGAATTCCAGGCTGAGATACATGTTTGGAATGGCCCGCCAAAGCAGTCACAAACTCAAACCATAAATGAAGATTCTAATTTCAATGAGAACATGGATGATTCTAGGTGGCTCATTACCCCAATTTGGCCCATGAAAGATCGTGAAGGAATAGTCAATGAGGAGAGGATTGGGAAAGGGAGATTTGATGGTTGCTCTTGTTGCGTATAAGGTTCTATGGAATGTGTCAGGTTGCATGTGGAAGAGGAGAGGGAGAAACTCAAGGAAGAATTAGGTGTTTCCTTCTCATCATGGAGATTTGATGATATGGGAGAAAGTGTTTCAGAATCATGGAGCTAGAAAGAGGAGCACAAGTTTTGGGCTTTGGTGAGATTAAATCCTGCCTCTCTTGAAAAGAACTTCTGGAACTATCTGCCAACCTGCTTACCTTCAAAAAAGATTGAAGATTTAGTTAGCTATTATTTTAATGTTTTTTTTTTGAGACAAAGAGGCATTCAGAACAGAGTTATCCCTGATAATATTGACAGTGATGATGATGAATCTGAAATGGGTTCTGTTGACAACTCAAATATACAGAAATCGAAAGTGTCAGGAACTAAAAGCAAGATGTGCATGCCCAGGACTAAGTATTCAGGAAATGAATCTAGCAATGGGGCTTGCTGCATAAACACACAAAATTGTGAATTAGTTCCTCTTCCACCTCCTAACGTGCAGGGTCAGCTTGTGTGCAGTGGATGTAGAACTCTTCTTGTGTATCCACAGGGTGCACCAAATGTTTGATGTGCAGTATGCAACACAGTAACCGCAGTCCCACCTGGTGTAGAAATGGCTCATCTAATTTGTGGACGTTGTTGTACATTGCTAATGTATGCTCGTGGAGCAACTAGTGTTCAGTGCTCATGTTGCAGCACAATTAATCTTGCAATGGAAGCAAATCAGGTTGCACATGTGAATTGCGGGAATTGTTTCACGACACTTATGTACCCATATGGAGCTCCATCTGTTAAATATGCACTCTGTCATTTTGTTACAAATGTTGGACAAATAAGTAATATGAGAATGCCACTTCCTGCACAAAGACCTCCAACAGCGGCTACAACGGCCCCAGCTTCTAGTTTAGCACGTCCAACACGATCACAAACACAAACTGTGGTTGTTGAGAATCCAATGACAGTTGATGAAAGGAGAAAAATGGTGAGTAATGATGGGACAACTGGAAAATATTGGTTCCTAAATTTAAGCCAACGACTTAAGAAAATCGACATATGCAAGGAGATAAATTAGTAATTATAGGAGTAATCACATATTTTAGGCATCATTTGATCCTTCAAATACAAGTGGCAAAGGATCAAGACAGCTACTTCAATTTATAGTGGTCAATTCACAGGCATTACCATTGCAAATAGATTCGACCAGGTAAAGATCGACAAGGGATGACTATATCCATAAATGATGAGATTGTTGGTTGGGGTTTGACTCCTGAAATCACTTAAACTCTCCACAAAGCTAGAGATGACAAGACTGTTTGTTGCTACCATATTTAGTTCCTGTTTAGGATTATAAAATGATGGAATGATTTTCATTTGAGAGGGGAGAGTCTCTAGATGAGAACAGGGGGTTGGAAATTGGAGTTATGAGGATCCAGTTTTGATGTCTCTATGTATGACATAAAATACTCTACATCTTCAATACATGTTCTACCTTGAATGAGTATGATTATGATTTGTCTGTGTATGTTATGAATTGTGTTTCTTGTAATTTATCATTTATATGGTCCATTGAATTCCATTGCAGTGATTCTTATGTTGAAATACAATTATCCTTTATACTTTTAAAAAACAGAGGTAGTTTCATTTCATGATTTCATGATCATAGTTACTGGGATATTGGATCTTGTATCTTGTTTTATGTTATACAGTTCCTATATGATTTTGTGATTCTCTTATAGCTCTCATGACATACCAGCCTATTTCTTTGATAATTGTGTGATTCTCTTATAGCTCTCATGACATACCAGCCTAGTTCTTTGATAATTGTGTGATTTTCCAATAGCTTTGATTTCATACCAGCTTGGTTTTCATTTTGAGTTTATTGATTTATATTGCTTTTAAATATTTCCTTAAGTTTGAACCCCTGTAGTCTAGGTTCAACTTTAGGGATAACAGAACCATCTACATAATGACACATCCCTATCTTGGATAAATGAAAATATATCTTTGAAGGATGATTGAAAAGTTGAGCATGTGAGCATGGTGATGATGATGATGATGATGATGATTATCATCATCATGAGGATGACTATGAAAATGATGATGACGACGATGATGATGATGATGATGATGACGATGATGATGATGAAGATTATGATGTTGATGTCGATGATGACAATGATGATGATGATGGTGATGATTATGATGCTGATGAAGATGATGACAATGATGATGATGATGACAATGATGATGTCGATGATGACAATGATGATGATGATGATGATGATGATGATGATTATGATGCTGATGAAGACGATGATTATGATTATTACAATGATCATGATTATGATGATGATGATGATCTCGATGATGATGATGATGATTATCATCATCATGAGGATGACGATGATGATGATGTTGATGATGAGTATAATCATCATGAGGAAGATAGTGATGATGATGACAATGATGATGAATATGATGCGCCATCTGTATCATCATCTGTGTTAAAATTGTAAGGATTGGCCATATCATCATCGTCATCATCATCAGTTACGCTCATCGTGTCATCGTCGAAATAATCTTCATCGGCATTGTCTGCTACATCATCTGATTCAACTATTCCTTGGACATCTTCTGTTGGATCATCATCGTTAGCTAACTCAAGTTGATCATGTTCTTAGTCATCATATTCTTCTTCCATAGAACCCTCTTCATTACCATCATCTAGGTTATACTTATCGACCGTCCCCTTGGATCGTGTTTCACAACAAAAAACCAGCCCGCTTTACCTGGAACCTCTGAGTAAAATACTTGTTGACATTGGCTTGGAAGAACATAGGGCTCTGTTCCTGGCTCAAACAACCTTGTGTTTACCATGGTAAATCCATTATCATGTTCAATAATAGTTCTATCGGGATCACGTTGATTCAATCGTAACCTGTACCATTTGAAAACAAATAGAACTACCTTAAAGGATTTAAAGTCACACTGTATAATATCTTCCAAATACCCATAGTATCGATTTACAGAGACTTCTGGATGTCTTTCAGTTCTAGATGAAACATTGGTAACCTCAAAGACAGTCGAAACCCCAGAATCTGATGTTTTCTTTGTTTCATCCATTTTTTTGATCCGATATCTACCTCCATTGCAGACCATAGCCTTATGGTGTTTTACCTGCAATAAGCAATACATGAAAAAATTACACAACCAATTAGTCCTTATGCAACAATACATGGAAAAAAGAACATGTACGTCAATAAGTAATTTCCAAAATAAAATATTTAGAGAGATATTTTATTAATTATATACCTTCCATTTTATCTTTTACACCATATGCCAAATCAATTTCCGTTTCTGTTAGATTGTTATCTCCATTGCGTTGTGCTTTTTTTACCAATGAGGCCACACCTTCCCATGATATTCCCTGACCCGATTGTGTGCATCGTTCAATCTATACCTTCATCTAGTCAAGATTGTTTGCAATGTATAAATGAATTGCATCCCATTCTCAACCAACTATTTAATGACAATAACCATTAAAATCAAAGAAAGGTGTAAATATCCTGAACAAATGCGTATATGCTCTTAATTGAAGCAATTATGACTAGAAAATACAATTAGAATATGAAGGATATAATAAAAATCCACTAGCTAATAATTACCTTTCAGCTTCCTCAATATACCTTTCCCCTTCAGTTGCTCCCCTTCAAATTTGTTATTGGAGTCCAGATCACAAATGGGATGTAAATTGAGCTTTGAAACTAAAATAGGAAGATATTCACTAACATACAACATGTTTTGGTATAACATATATCCTTCCATCATAGAACCCTCCAGATGTGCTAGTTGTCTCACCAAACCCTTCATAAATTTTAAGTGCCTCTCAACCATCCACATGGACCTTGAGTGCACAGGTCCACACAACTCAATATCCTCAACTTGGTGTATGAGGTAGTGTTCCTGTGCATTGAAAAATGCCGATGGTAGATGCTTCTGCATTTCACACATGAGACAAGGAATTTCTCTCCTCCAATACTTTATATCTTCTTTATGGATTTCTTTAGATGTCAACCATCTACAAGTGATGCAAACCAATAACGATATTTAACAGAAATAAACATTAAATTACAATATATGCTGAAATAGTTCACAAAAAAAAATATAAATTATTATACGAAGAATTAAAGAAACAGTAAGCACATGCAAGTAATCGCTATTTACCTCATGTATTTACCAAGATTATATATAACTTGTTTGACATTGTTGTCGAAGTTGTCCAGGAGAGAGAGAGGTAGAACATACTGTATCAATATACAAACCATGCCATTTATCAAAAAAAGAGTATACAAACAAGAAAAAATTATATGGACATAACAATAATAATTACCTTGATGAAGACATGCCAATCATGTGTTTTGACCCCCGCAAAATCACCTTTTTTAGTTATGATATTCTTCAAGTTTGCAAAAAAACCGGTGCGAAATTTAATTTTCCGCATTACTTCTTTGACGACATTGCTTTGTTGCTCTGTAAACATCCATGGAATTGAGTTTATATTAACTTGTTCTCTGTTGGTATGAAATTGGATGACGTCTTTCATTGCATTGTTGCTTTCTTGAATGTATTTGCACACTTTCACAACTTTATCTTTCTCCCTCCTTAGCTCTAGTAGTCTCCATAAGGTTTCAGTAACATTCTTTCCAATATGCATTGTATCAAACAAATGAGCAATTTGTAGGTGCTCGTAGTAGGGCAACCTGCTGAATTGAATAAGATAACTTTTCATTCCTCGTGGAATACCATTAATGCCTTCATGATCACGATGGACATCATGAATATTAGTTTATAATTAATAAATTACATCATAAATCAAATATGGCCACTACAACAAACAACTCACAATAAAAATTAAAATACATAAAAATTCAAACACGATGATCCATACGTACCATGATGACGATTTCTATTGTATTGCATCTTCCAAAGGTGAGGTGTCATTCTCCGTGGTTTTAATGTAGTCTCCTGCTTCCCATTGAAAATATTTCTTTCAGTTGTTCTATACTTGTGATTCTTAGAGAGGAAATTCCTATACTCATCAAACACCTCCTTTCTTAAACTTTTTGAATGGCGAGATTTTATCTTAGGACCACAAACTGAACATGCAAATTTACCATTTGTCTGAAGACCTACAATATTTACATATGGAATATCTATGTCAAATATATTCATTTATAAAATATTCTAACTACTCCATATCATTAAATGCAATTAAAGTGGAACTTAAAATTACAAACCACAAAATGAAGTTAACCCAGGGGCATCGTGTATTGTCCATACAACCATTGCATGGAATTGAAATTGCCTTTGTCGTATTGGTCTAGATACATCATACATAGTTATGTCATTCCATAACTTCAGTAGCTCATCTATAAGAGGTTCGATGTATACATTTGTATCTTTGACTTGGAACTTACCTAATTCATAATTTGAAGAACATATAAAATATATCATTATGAGAACCATTAAGATATATAAACCATGCAGAAGAGTAAAATAATAGATATATATATGAAATTAAGATACATATTACGACAAATGAGATGCCACAACTACATTATAAATAAAACAGTTTTCGTCAATAAAACCTGGAATAATCATCAACAACATTATGTGCTCCCTCTTTATTGACAACCATGGAGGAATGTTATTGTTGATAACAAAAATAGGCCACACCGTGTAAATGGATTTCATCTGTGCAAATGGATTAACACCATCTGCTGCCAAAGAAATCCTAATATTACGTGGTTCTTCTTTAAAGTGAGGCCACTTTTTCTCAATATATCTAAAAGCAGTACCATCTGTAGGCATTTGGATAACATCATCTTGACTTTTGTTCCTGGCATGGTAATCCATAAATTGCGCTATGTTTTTGCAACTGAACAGTCGTTGCAAATGTGGAATGATGGGAATATAACGAAGAACCTTTTGAGGCACCTTTTTTGTTACTTTATCTGTACGTTATCTACTTACATGACATTCCGGACATTCTGTTGCAAATTCATGCTGATTATAATATATAACATGGTCATCGGGGCATGCATGAATTGCTTCATAATGCATTCCAATCTCTTTCATGATGGAAGATAAATCTCGATATGTGCGAGGTAAAATATTTGATGGTGGTAAAAAAAATTCAGCTATCAAGCTACAAAAAAATAAAAATTGTTAATGTAATAAATAAATAATATTAATGAAACAAGCTCCATCCGTAAGATGATCAATAATGAGTTAACAATACAATTATTAGACAAATACAAATAAACTTTATCACGATCATACAATTATTAGATACCTTAGCATACATGTGATTGCAATGTTTAAAAGACCATTCATAACCTTCAAGTTCATTATAAACAATATAGTAGAGAGAAGATTTGTTTTGGAGCCTTCATAAAGGGGTTCATATGCCTTATCGAGAAGAGGTATATCATGAGAATCATCATTTTCATTATCAACAACATTGTCATCCATTCTAACGTTAAATGAATCATGGATCAATGTATTTGTACCATCATCTTCAATTACATCATCGACATGATCATCTTGTTCAATATGATCATTCACTTGTTCTCCATTAAACATACACGCTCCATGATCTTGATCCTGAACTTGTTTTGAAAGCACTTCCTCTGGACGACATGCTATAGGGTCTCTTTCCCTTAATATAAATACCTGGAAACATCAATGGATTTACATTAATATATGAAAAAAAAATACATACAATTACAAAAAAAACGAATATAATAATGTTTATAATGCTAAACCTACAAATGGACGATATTCGTTCCCCCCCTCAGCGTGTCCATGTTCCCTGCAATGTTTTGTGGCTGTTGAGATCAATATTCTTCTCCTCTTAAATCCCCTGCATTGAGTACATGGACAATAACATTTTCCATCACCCCTTCGTTTCGTTGTATCCCATAGTCTAGCAAGCAATTGTCTATTGTCTTCATTTGGATCCGGAATATTTAATCTATTTGACATTTTGTCATAAACTTCGTTAATGAATATAACCGGTTGTATTAAAAAATCAAGTTCCACGCATCAACCATGCATCAAGGTTTTGTCAAACGAAGAGAAGTCGAAGAATAAAAGTTCCCGGCAAACTGTCTATCGATGAAAAAAACAAATTCCCACAACCGCCCGTTGAAGAATAAAACTATTCCTGAAAACATCCGTCGAGGAACAAATAATTTTCGCAATCATCCGTCACTTCTACAACAAACATGTCGAAGTGTTTAAAACAATTTATATTTATAATGGACATGCGTCGGATATTCGACGCCTTGAACATAGTTACTGTTGAAAGTATGGAACCATAAAATTTGAAATCATGTAAACCTTAATTTTTTTTTATAAAAAAATCTATACTGAACGTCAGATATCCGACGTGGAAGTGTCGGATAACTGCCACTACAAGAGTCGAAATTCTAACTCCAAAGTGTCGGATAATCGACGGCGCTATAAATATTTTGTTGTCGGCATTCTGTTGATTGATTGCTGTCTGACACATCCGTGCGAAATGTCAGATGACGTCAGATTCTGTCGTCGGATTTCAGGTTCAAATCCTATAGTGCTTGAGTCCCAGTAGTTTTGAATCATTGCAACTCTAGTTTTCCAAGTTTAAGGTCCTCGTTTTGCAGCTAAAACAGTGTGGGATTGAAAAGAAGGAAGGGAAACTAGTCTTGACCATACTCTCTAATATTGGTCCTGACTATTCAGTGTTTTTTTTTACCTTCCATGCCACTAAATTGACAGCTCGAACCTGGAATATGCTTTATCTTGATGATTTCATGGAATCCCTCACCCAGGAGCAAGATAAATTGATAATGATGGGCACCATCAAACCTTCCAAAGACCAAACTTTGGTTGTGGGAGATTCAAAGGTGGATTCAAAAAGAAAGAAAAAAGCTAAAAATCCACTTGAGGAAAAGAGAGACGAGTCAAATTCTCAATAGGATCCCTCGGGCTCCAAGAAGAACTTCCAAAAGAAGAAGAACAAAGGATAAATGATAAAGTACGCATACTACAGTAAGGGCTATCATCTTGAGAGATCTTGTATGAAAAATAAAATTGGCATGTTTACCCAAATCCTAGAGAAGAACAACCTCACCCTTCCTGATTGCTCAAAGAAGAGGGAAGGAGGATCAAATTCAGAATACAAGGAAATAGTACATGCCTGGGTTGCTGGCACCTCAAGCTCACTTAGCTTCATCATTGATTCTGGAGCTTCCAGACATATGGTTTTGACAAGGGAGTTCTTCTCCTCTCTTGACATGTCGAAAGGTCCACCAATAGTTTTGGGAGATAACTCTCTGACTAATAATATGGGGAAGGGTAGGATTGATCTTGACCATGGTAATTTCAATAATGTGTTGTATGTTCCACATCTTGCCTCTAATCTCTTGTCAGTGTATCAGATGACTCACACTAGGTATCCAAATAAAGTCATATTATCCCCCAATGAAGTTGAAATCTCAGATATTTCGAATGGTAAATTCATAGCAAAAGGTGTTGTGGATCACACTTCGAAGGTATACAAGTTTTCCCATTTTCTACCCTACTCAAACCCCTCTACTCTTATCACTCATGCTAATGAAGAAATCAAGGTTTGGAATGAAATATTTTGCCATATTAACTATAATTATCTTTCTAATTTGAGTGATAAATATATGGTCATAGGGTTACCAAAGATCAAGTTTTCTAAGGGAGTTTGTCAAGGTTGTATTTTAGAAAAACACCCAAAGCACAAATATGAGAGAGCTAGTCATTAGAGAACCTATCCACCCCTTGAGTTAATCCATAGTGACATTGTTGGTCCATTCCATCATATGTCCATGATTCAATCCAAATATGCACTCACCTTCATATATTACTTTTCCAAGTATTGTTGGGTCTACTTCCTAAAGCACAAGTCTGAAGTTTTTGAGCTCTTCAAGGTCTTTCAAACCTTGGTTGAGAACCAGTCTGGGAGGAAACTCAAGATCCTCAGATCTGACAATGGTGGAGAGTATGTCAAGTCTGAGTTCAACCATTATTGTAATATTTAGGTATCTAGATGCAGCATTCTATTCCTTACACACCACAGCAAAATGGTGTTGCTGAGAGAAAGAACATATCACTCAAGGAGATGGCAACTTGCATGATGGAGGCTAAATATTTGCCACCAAAGTTTTGGGCCAATTCTATAAACTGTGCATTCTATATTCAGAACAAGGTTCCATATAAGCAACTAGATGGTATTTCTCCTTTCGAAGCTTGGAATGGGCACAAGCCATATGTGACCCATTTCATGATTTTTGACTCAAAGGCTTGGGCTAGAATTCCAACTAAAAAGAGGAAGGCTTTGCAACCCCAAAGCCAAGAGTGCCTAGTTTTTGGGTATTCTGAATATTCAAAGGGTTACAATCTGATCAAATTGAGCACTAACAAATATTTCATTGAAATAAGTGTTCAGTTCGAAGAAGAGCCTTCAGCAGCAGTTGAAGTTGGAGAGTCTCTTCACCACCACAACCACTGATTGTAAGTGAAGAGACTAATGAGTTTGTTGATTCTGATATGTCTGATAATGATGATTTAATTAAATATCCTAAAATTCCTACAATACCAAAATGGGTATCAAGGACCATTCATGCAGCTGGAGAACTAGCTGGGAATCCTAGTGACCCTAGGAGGACTAGATCTCAATTTGAGAGTGCCCTTTGTGTGAAATATCCACTCTTTGCTGAGAAGTGTTATTTGATGGTTGATTATGATCCTTAGACATATCAAGATGAATCACATGATCCAATATGGAAAACATCCATGAAGGAAGAATTCAACTCGCTCCAGAAGAACAACACATTGGAACTAGTTGATTTTCCCCCAGGGAGAAAGCTACTAAAGTGTAAGTGGCTATTTAAAAATAAGTTTGCTGCTGATGGTTCACCTTTGTAATACAAGGCAATATTGGTAGCCAAGGCATACTCTCAAGTACATGGTATTTATTACAATGAGACCTTTGCACCATTGACAAAGATGGACTCCATAAGGCTAGATCTAACCATTGTAGCTTCAAGGCAATCAGAGGTACATCACATGGATGTGAAGTGTGCCTTTCTAAATGGAGATATGAATGAAGAGATTTATAAGCACCAACTAGAATGTTTTGTTTCTAATCCATATTTAGTGTGAGTGTTTAATAAATCATTGTATGGGCTCAAGCAATCCCCCGGGGCTTGGTATGCCAAGATTGATGGCTTTCTGCTGTCACTGAGTTTTGTTCGATGCAAGTATGATCCTAATGTCTATTTGAAGATGATTCATGGTTATTTAATGATTATTGTGTTATATGTGGATGACCTAATGATTACAGGAAGTTTAAAGAAAGATTGCCTCCTTAAAGGATGCAATGAACCATGCCTTTTCCATGACATATTTGGGATTGTTGAGCCAATTTTTGGGTCTCAAAATTGCTCAATCCCAACATGGAATCAAATTTCATCAGTCCAAGTATGCTTTATATCTTCTCAACAAGTTTATCATGAAATATTTCAATCCAATAAAGACTCCATTCCTTTCAGAAGTTAAGCTTGAGGAAGGAGGTTCTTCTTCTTTGTTAAATAATACATTATATAGGCAGTTCATTGGGTGTTTGCTTTATCTTACACATACTCGACCTGGATTATATTATGCAGTTAGTGTGGCGTCAATATACATGGATAAACATCATGAGATCCATTGGAGAGCAGCCAAGAGGACCCTAAACTTTGTTCAGGGATTAAGGACTCATAGGATTTTTTACATAGAAAAATCTGACTTAGAGCTAGTTGGATTTACTGCCAGTGATTGGGCAGGTGAAAAAATAGATCGAAACTCTACTTCAAGATATTTTTTCATGCTTGTAGATGGACCCATCATCTTGTCAAGTAAGAAGTAGAGTTCCATAGCACTCTCATCTACAAAGGAAGAGTATAGAGGAGTTGTGAATGCAGCTACTCAATGTTTGTGGTTGCAGGGGATACTTGGAGAATGTGGGTTTGAATTAGAGTTTTCCACTATCATATATTGTGATAATCAAAGCACCATTTGAATCTCCACTGATCCAGTTCAAAGACAGCAAACCAATCACATTCAGATCCATATGCACTATATCAGGGAGCTTGTGCATGATGGTACCATTGCTCTGCTCTACTGCGCATCTTCAGAACAAGTAGCAGATATATTCACCAAATTATTCTATGAGAAGACCTTCAGTAATCTCAAATAACTGTTGGGGATTTCTGATCATGTGTTGAAGTATGATTGATAACAAAATTTCCAAAATTTTGTTTCTTGTCCATGTTTAAGGGAGGATATTCCCACTGGGTTTTTGCCTCTTTCCTTGGTTGTATGGACATGTAATACGTAAATGGTGACTAAGCCTTTTTGATAGGCCCTTTTTATTTACTCATAAAGTCAGGATTGAGGGGGGATGTTAGAATAATCAACCTGTATTTACCCATATTTGACATTAATTAATCATTTTTGTCATATTCCTAGATTCCTCACTCTGCTAATTGGATTCCACATGCACCTAGAAGTCAACACATGCTAAAACTAGGTCATGGAGTGCTTTGGAATCATCCTAGAAACATTTTTAGCATGTCTATTTTTTTCCTGGTTTGCAAAAGAGCAGTTCTGCTTTTTCTGAAAGATGCCTTACTTTACAACAGTTTTAAGGCAAAAAGGAAAAGCTAGTCTAGGAGTAACTACCTTATTTTTTGCCCACATAATCCTCCTTCCTTTTATCCAAATAAAATCATGGATTTAATCTATTTCCATCACTTATTATCTTTCCTATATTATTTATCCAATTCGTGAGCATCTTCATAGAGTTGGAAAGTGTTTTTTGCACCTAAGGGGGATTTGACTAGTTTTAGTAAGCCTGCTTTTTTACCAATTCGAATAGAAACCTTATTCTATAAAATATCTGATGTAATTATATATTTTAGAAGCATATTAATTCATGAGGTTGGCTGATGTACACTTATTCAATACAATATTAATTTATGCTCCAATTTCAGTCTCCTTTTCTGTGAATTTTGCATGTTTGATTAGAAATTTTGTGAGTGTAATTGTTCTATCAATTGGGTTCAATTTCCACATTCTTATTACACTCTGATATTTTCTTCTGATTAACTGTGAGGAATAATTCATCCACATATAGCAATAATATGACAGGTTCATCATCCATAACCTTGAAGTAAAGGTTATGATTAGCCTTACTTTTGGTAAGGCCCAAGATCGTCGGAAAAATATCAATTCTTCCATACCAAGATATTGAAGCTTGATTTAGTCCATACATAGCCTTCAATTTACAGACATGTGTACTTATATATTCAACTTCAAAACCTTTTGGCTATTCTACGTACACCTCTTCTTCAATGACACCATTTAGGAAGGTTGTTTTCACATCCATGATTTGGTGTAACGTCCATTCTATCTTGGATGCTAGTGCCATGATGGTTTTGATAGAAGTGTAACTTTATACATGATAAAATGTCTCTTCATAATTGATTCCTTCCTTTTGAGAGAATCCACGGGCCACAAATATGGCTTTGTACTTCTCAATACTTGCATCGGCTGAATGTTTTATCTTGTAGATCCATTTGGAAGATACCACACTTTTGCCTTCTAGATTAGGAACTTTTCCCACACGTCATTATTCATTATTTATTGGTATTATTCTATCATAGCTTCTACCCATTCTTTATTTTTAACAACTACTTCAAAACAAGTAGGTTCTATGTCTACAAGATCACACATCAAATCCACATAACTAGGAAATGGCTTTGGCCTCGTTCTCTAGCTTGTGGATCCTTCTAGAGAACCATACCTTTCTGCTTCTTGAATAATATCATGATCCCAAGCTGGTTTTATCTTGTGGGAGATATTCATGTGGGGAGGTTCTTGGGGCTCCAACATATCATGTTCTTCTGGAATCTCATCATCATGAGAAGGTGCAACTTCTTTCATTGGTTCTGGAGCTTTGGGAGATACATCTTCTTCATATGTTTCTTCAGGTTGGCACTTTCTTGACTTCTTGAGAGTTTCATCCTCATCAAATGTTACATCCCTGCTAATTTCCATATTATGGTAACCTGGTATATAGATTCTGAAGGCCTTGGACACCTCACACTACCCAACAAATATTCCTTACTTTCTGGAAGCATCCAACCTAGTTATTTTCTCTTTTGGTATATGAACAAACACTAGACAACCAAATATCTTCAGGTGACTTACCTCTAGTTTCTTTCCTTTGAACATTTTTGCAGGGGTCTTAAATCTAAGTGCACTATGGGGTATTCTATTATGGACATATACTAGTGTCCTTGCTGCTTCATCCCATAAGTGCATAGGAATATCTTGATCATAGATCAAGGATGCTTCTTAGTGACCTCTCATTTCATACATGCCACCCTCTAGTGACAGATACATCTTCAAGAGGACATATTCTTCAACTTATTCTTTTGTTAACTTCCTAGGAGGTTCTTCTTCTTCTTCTTCTGTTAAGTTTTAATGATGTCTTTTGTTATTCTTCCTCTTATATTCTTCTTTCTTTGTTAGACAATTTCTAGCAATGGTAACATTGATCAGTGGAGAAATATTTATGCTTGTAATATCCCTTTTTATTCTTTTGAAACTTCTTAGGAGGATAAGACCCCTTATGATTTTCCTTTTTGAAATGATGCTTTCCTTTTCTTCTTTTGGTATGAGTAGCTAGAGAATGGTCATCATCTCTAAGTATTCCTTCTCAATTAGCTACTTTGGCTTCTTCTTGAACACATTCTTCCAATAGGATATCAAATTTTAGGATTTCCTTCCTTGCATAGATTGTCTAGATGAAGGAGTCCCATGGTCTAGTAAGACCATTGAGAGTGGTCATTACTAGTTCAATTTCATCAATCTTGTCTTTAATTTCTTCTAGTTGTTCTTTGAATTAAGAGACCCTTGTGAACTATTCATGGATAGATTCACCCTTTCTCATCATTGTACTTTTGATTTGGGCTCTCAAGTTAATCCTTTAGTTGATGTTTCTTCCTTCATACATTCCTAGTAGGGTGTCAAACATCTCCTTAGGTGTATCCTTAGAGGATACTTTAGGAATCAAGTGATCCTTGATTGAATCATCTATGATCCTCTTGGCTCTAATCATGTCTTTCTTGTATTTTTCCTTTGCTTCATCTTTTTCGGGCTCCGGCACAACTCCCTTGATAAAATTTGAAAGATCATTCTCTTCTAGAATGAGTCCTATTCTATATTTCCAAGCACATATGTTTTCTATTCCTTCCAACTTGTCATCAAGATTAGTGCTTGGGGACATCTTGTCCCCAAGATCAGAAAATGACAAAAATTGAAATTTCTCAAAAATGAAAACTATACTCACCAAAAGATGAGCTTGGCTAAGGTGAGTATGATGATAAAGTCAGTTTCTGAAGAATCCAAATTCAAACCCTTGAAACTGGATTTGCAAGATCCTTGACCGCAGTTTCTGGTTTTATTTCTGGTTTTTTGGTTTTATGGTTTCAATCCAAACTAGGGCTTGAATTTCCAAAGTATCTACCCATTGAAAAACTTCTATATTGGTGCCAAAATATGTGCCTAGGATGGGCTCACTTCCCTATGTCACTTGCACTAAAAAATTTCACTTTATTAGAAAATCCTAATTTTCTTATCTATAGAAGGTGAGAGAGATTTACCTCATGAAAGCTTCTCTTTTCAGGCTAGCTCTGGTACCATAATAATTTTTATATGCTTCCATATCTTAAGTCCTAACTTGATTAGCATTTAATACATTTTCATAATAACAACATAAAGAGGATCGCTGAAAAAAAACACAATCACAAGGTACACAACAATTTATGCTAGGAAAACGCAACAAAAGTTCCTCAATATAGATTACCAGTATGCAATGACCAAAGAACAAGGTCTCATAGATAGAGAGACCAAACCCCAAGCATAAGAACCAAAACAGAAAAGACACTAGTCCTCCTTCTTCTCTGTCCCTGCTTCTTTCTCTCTCTTGCGTAACACATCTATGTGTGTGTGTATACAAATGAGGGAGGGTGCCTCCCTATTTATACTGATCTTCCCAACTGACATTTTTCCTAAGTGGGTCAACCTATCTAACTAACAGGGCCGACCTACCTAGGAAATACCACAATAATAATTATATTATTCTTTTCATGGTGCTATTGACCCAACTTACAACAGAGGGTTTACCTCATGACATTTTACATCAGTGGCATTTCTCAAGGGAGGAATAATAATAATGTAAAGTACAAGTAGAATATTCTTCGAAGTTACATTATTTCAACAAATAATACCTTTTTTCTTTGAATATATTTCAATCCTTACAACATTTTCTATCTCTCAAATAAACACAACAAACCATTATGACAACCAATCATTTCACATGTGACCAACAACATCATAAAAGACACTTCTAGTGTACCATAAATGATTCTTCATGGCCTCTAATTGACTGTTTATCATAAACATAACATCTTTGAACCTCAACATTGAAATCGGGGTGTTGAGTCCATACAAACTAACACACTTTTCCTCATGGACTTGATGAAGATAAGAACCACTTCTCACTGAATCATGAAATTGCACTACAAAGATTATCAAGACGTTGCTGACAAAAAAAATAGTTGCAAGATGGGAGTATGCTAAACTAACTCATAGATCTAGAAGAAATACGATTTGAAATGTTTTGCATACATGAAGACTTAGATGGTACACTCATTGATACTAGAGAAGAATATGGGTCATCTACATCTTCATCCAATCATTCATCTGAAGATAATGTTGATTATGATGGTGTGTCAAAAATCCATGAGTCAGTTTGAATAATTGTATGAAACATTTTATATCTTCTTTATTAATATGACGTTTGTATAACAACTTGAAAGAAGTATTTGAATTTATATATGAATCATTCCTATGTTTTATGGATTAACATCTAATTTGATTATGAATAATATCAAATTTCTTTGATTTGAATATGGACAATGTAACAATATTTTTATTAAATTAATTTGTGTTTAATTCAATGCAATTTGTATTATGTTTTTTTATTGTTAAAGGTAAATAAAATACATTTTTAAATTATGAGGTGATATCATCATGGAATTATGTAATAAATGGTGCTTGCATTCATAAATTAACCTTAAATGATTGGGCATTTTAAGGTTGAATTATGATTTGTGTACAATATTATTGTATTTTTTTACCATGGTTTCAAATCATTTGCAATTTTAAGCAATTATGTAATATATGGTGCTTGCAGTCATAAATTAACCTTAAATAAGTGGGCATTTTAAGGTTTATTTATGATTTTTGTACAATAGTAATAGATTTTTTTACCATGGTTTCAAATCATTTGCAATTTTAAGCAATTATGTAATATATGGTGCTTGCAGTCATAAATTAACCTTAAATAAGTGGGCATTTTAAGGTTTATTTATGATTTTTGTACAATAGTAATAGATTTTTTTACCATGGTTTCAAATTTTTTATAATTTTAACCCCCCCCCAAACAAATAAATAAATAATTAATGGGAGTAACACTTTTTTTTATCTGGTGGTTGTTTTTAATATTTGTGTTGCAATAGTAGAAGTTGTTAACTAGGCTATGGTTTCAAAAATGTCGAAATATTAAACCAAGGAAAACAAAGGTTCTAATCATAACACTACTTTTCAATTTAGAGGGTTCGCTTTAAGATTTCTCTAGCAATGATATTGATTGTTACGTACATGGTTTCAAAAAAGTTGCAATTTTAACCCTTCAAAAAATAATTGTGCTACCAATAACATTAGTTTTCAATTCACGAGTTGATGTGAAGGATTTTGTTGGCAATAGTAGAACCTACTAAGGTTATGGTTTTAAAAAGTTGCAATTTTAAGCTCGAAAAATAAACAAAGGTACTAATGGTAGCACTAATTTTCGATTTAGAGGTTGATTTTAATATTTTCTACCAATGATATTGATTGTTAAGTACAAGGTTTCAAATAAGCTGAAATTTTAAGCCTTGAAAAAAACTATGCAAAAAACAATGCTACCAGTAGCATTAGTTTTCAATTCAAGAGTTGATTTTAAGGTTTTTGTTAGCAACAATATGGGTTTTTAAGTCCATGGTTGTATTTTTAAACCCCCCCACCCAAAAAAGGTTTCTATTGGTAGCAAGAATTGTTTTTTCGGGTTTTGTTTTGTGTGTTTGATGCATACATATGATTTTTTATGACTATGGTTCTCATTTTGAGTATAAAGTTATTGTCAAGTTGTATAATGTGTTATTTTACTACCAATATGCATTGTTGATTCTTCCCACCACTTGATGATTCTCTCTTGAAATTCAGGGGGATCAAACTAGAATTTGTTGAATTGGAAAGGTCAATTTATCGGTCGATCATCCATATCTCTATTGAGACAAACGGGTTAGTGACCTAATCTTGAACAGGGTAGGATGGGGGCTTCAATTAGAATATTCTGGGCTAAAATATTTTATGAAAGCAATAATTTATTTAGTCAAGAAACAACTTGTTGAGATCCACCTCTTCGATTATTCCATGTATAGGTTCCATATTTGATTATCTCAATGTCAATCATATTGAGGGATTGAATAGATTCACAAAAGAGTTCACTAGTAGGATCAAGTCTATGTGCCCCCCCTTCTTTCTCCATAAGTAGAGTAACTAGGATTTAGTCCCCGGGTGCATCCATGTAGGTGGGTTACAATTTTTGGCAATGCAATTTCGGAAAAAACACAAAAACGTACCTCGATCAAGGTTTTTTTAAACCCTCGATTGAGGTTTTCTTAAACCCTTGATCGAGCTTTTGAAAAACCCTCGATCAAGGTACAAGTGCTCGATCAAGCATATTTAATCACTTTTACTATAAATAGGAAACAAACGTTTGATATAATTCACTGCATTTGTTGGATAGAAAAGGGTCATTTATATTCATTTGTAGATATGGGTCATGGAGTAATTGGAGTTATATATATGATTGATAATCTATTAATCCAACATCTATAACTCCAATTACTCCACGACTAATATCTACACATAAAACCTAGAGGAAGTGGCAGTAGTAACGATTTTACTTGTTTCTTCTTCAAGGTATGTACTATTACCCACAAGTATTATTTTTCTAGTCGAAATTATGTTTTATTAAATTTTATTATCATATCATTCTATGTTTGATTTTAATTGAATTTGAAGACCTTGTTACCATGAACAATACGAGATTTGAAAATTTTTGATTAAATAAATTGTTGGGTGTCCATATTCCCGTGCACACACAAATATGGGCACTCGAATATTTTTTTAGATAAAGTTTTAAAAAGCTCGATCGAGATTTTCATTTAATGAAGCCTTCCAAAAGATCCTTGGACACCTTGTATTTTGAATCCCCGTCTGAATCCATGTCATTGAACATTTTCAATTCTTGTCGAAATGAGAATTAGTATCATGTTTAGTCATGTTATTGATGTAAATTCTAATGTCATTCAATAATATACTAGCGAAATTAACTGCAAATGTGTGGCACAATAACAATTTTGAAGAGTAAACAATGGACATTGATATAACCCAAGGAAATGAGGTCATTTTTTTTTCATGCTCACATTTTCATTTCTCTAAAGGTACTAAAAATACTTTGCTCCTTCGTATATAATTTTTAATTTTAAAAAACTACAATTATGTGATATGACTATGAATGTAACACTAATTTTTATCTTAATCATTTTGTTCTATTCCGCCCTGGGCTCTAGGATTTAAATATCTATCCCGAAGATCTATACCATAGGTAGATCGTAGTCCTCAGAATCTAGGTCGAGTGGACACAACTTGCCTAAGTTCAGCTTATATCAACTGAATTGCATGCATCATTGCTCTCATTGGTTCAATGCAAAAAGAATACTATGACAATGATGCATGCAATTCAGTTGATGATTTGAACTTAGACAAGTTGTGTCCACTCGACCTGGATTCTTGGGACTACGATCTACCTATGGTATGGATCCTCGGGTTAGATATTTAAAGCTCAGAGTCCAGGGTGGAATAGAACATGACAATTAAGATACAAATTAGTGTAAATTCAAAGTCATATCACATAATTGTAGCTCTTTTAAATTAAAAATGATATACGAAGGAGCAAAATATTTTTAGTATTTAAAACATTTCACTACATTTATGTACTACATTGTATACACATTGGATATATTGTTGATAGGAATCAAATTATGTTGAAATTACTTACCAACCACTGATGACATAAACAAGCTAGATGTTGAATTCTAATGAAAACACACCATGATACTACTTGAATATAAGCATTAAAAAAAATTAAATGCATGTAGTTCACAGACTCTAAAAAAATTTTAAAGCCCCAAATGAATCCCTAGCATCACCATCAAGGTTTCACAACTATTGGTTAAAGTTTTGAGTTATCATGCTAGGATGCATTGAAGGGTTTATTGTATCTACGTCATGGTCATTTTGCTACAAACAATAGTTTGTCCACTTGGTCACTAAACACAATATTCATAATCAATGTCATCTATAGTGTTGTTTAAATCCATGTCTCTTTTCAACATAGAGTTCAATGTTTTTGTTAATATCTTTGGTCCAGAAAAAATTTAAACTTCATTAAATTTAGTTATGAGGGTCACAAGGTCGCATATATGGGGCGCAACATATTATTACCACTATGAAAAAACATTTTTTTATGAGTTGAGCAAGTTGGCATGTCATGTTTATTTCATGAATCTTATCCATTTGCTATATTCTTAATGTACTCATGTCTAGATGAAACAGGTTGGTAATAGGTTATAATTGTCAATTATGTTTATGTACACAGTTATCTATACAATGAGAGAATTATAATTATATGTTCTAGGTGAAATATGGAAAGAGTTTTCTTGTTCCCTAAACTTTGATGCCTCTTTCATAGTTTCAAAAAACTAAATCTAAAAAATAAAGGATAGCTTCCCTTGTTACTAGTATATTTCACTATGGTTATAAGTATTATATTATTGCTCCTCCAATTGTTCTTCTTATGCATTTATATTCTTATCATTTATTCGGATATGAAAAATCAAAAAAATTAAATTGTTTATATTTATTACAATGTTGGGAATAAGTATCCTTCTTATTCTTTTTTATTTTAGATTCCATTAATCTCTTTATTTTTATTTTTTCACTTATGTTTTTTTTTAATTTTTACATTTACCATCTTTAAAAAAATTATAATTTCCCATTTCCCCTTTATTCTTTTGTAATTTTTCTTTTAAATTCTCTTCGATGGGTCCTTGAAACCCATTTCTAAAATTTCCTACATGAACATAATATTATATATAATACATATATATAATATATATAAGCTAAAGCCTATCACCCAAAAAAATATCCTAGTATATTGGTAGTCATGTACAAAGCTTTTTTTCAAGTGTTTAAGTGTAGCTCGATCAAGGGTTTATCAAACCCTCGATCGAGGTTCTGACAAACCCTCGATCGAGGGCTTGAAAAACAAAGATTTAGCCCTCTTTCAAGAAAATCAATGTTTCTCTGTGTCTTCCAGGGGTGTATACCCTGCCATTCTTGGCACAAAACTGAGCTGAGTTCATACTGATAGATTCATCACCGAATCCTCTATCCATTGAGATATCATGCATGCGTTTTGGCATTCATATGGGGTTTTTTTTTTAATTAGTTCTGAAACTTACACTTAGAAAACCAGACAACAACTTCGAAGCAGCTCAAAGAAAAATACATAGGGTAAAATATACACATCCAAAAATTTCATAAAAATGCAAATCCCACACATCGGCGTGTCCTCTTCAAAAGGGTTTCTTTGGTTTTTCAATTTTTGAAAATAGTGAAAAAAAAGATGGGATGGACACACATGTGTATAAAATGATGCTAAAATAAGATGTGGTCACTTTCAAAAAATAATAAATAATTGTATATTGCAAAATAAATTAACAAACAAATATGCAGACCACAGTGAATTATGTGTAGATCATGCTCATATATATATATATATATATATATAAGATTAAATTATTGGGGTTGGACATGAGCCACTTATTAACTTCTTCAAATTTTTAAGGTCACACAATTCATTAAAAAAAAATTTCACACATTAAATGACATCGGAATATTTAAAAAAAATATCATTGGGAATCCAACATAATATTCTACAATTTGTTTTTTTACTGCAAGTCGGAATTCACATGGCATATATGCGTTTCAAGGGCTTTTATCTAGTACATGAGTAAAAAATCAGGTTTTCATCACCAAATTTGGCCAAAAAGTGTTACCCACCTTCATGGAATCTGCCCCCCATCTATTATCCATTGTTCACAAGTGGTGAGATTATATATTACTTAGAGAGATTGTAAAAACCATATTTTATCTTCCAGGATGAAGGGTCCATACACATTCGTTATGAGGCCTATAACCTTTGTTCCTATTAGGTGGAATCTATTTGTGAGCGATATGGAAATAGAGAAGAAATATTCCAAGGTGATTATCCTTGGATCCCACTATATGCTCAAGACTTATGTTGTTCCTCTCACATAGAAAACCATGATTTTATTGCCTTTCCACCAATACCATGTTATCTGACTAAGCATTTCACTAGTGCATTTAGTTTCCTAAACCATAACAATATTAGGATTCTATTTTTGTATTTTATTACAAGGGTTTCTTTGCTTACCTTTCTTGTTGAGGCATATGATATTCCAAGAGTTGAGCTTCATGGTTCAGGATTGTCAAAGGGGGGGGGGATTCCTAGACAATGGGATGTAGATTCTTGATTCTATCAATTTTTCCGAAGCTCCTTTAGTTATCAATTCTTTATTTTCCTTCCTCTCTTTTTCTTGTATAAGGGATGTTTGTGTTGCTCCTTTATATGTTTTATTTTGATTCCTAGGGAAGAGAAAGATGGGTCTTTTCCTTTGAGCAAGATTGATGTACTGACATTATATTGCTTGAGGGATTCCTTGAGTAGATTAAGTTGTTTTGTCGGTATTGCTTGAAATTCCTTCCTCTCATATTCCTCCATGATATCTGCAAAACAAGATCACCTAAATCCATTTATTCCCCTTCTTTTGAAGAATCCCCTTCTTCCTATTCCATTACTACTTCAATCAATGGTTCAGTAGGTTGAGATAGATGGTCATCCATTTTGCATCCCTTAACTCAATCAAAGTATTTCAAATCCTAGTCCCTTGCTTCCTTATCTACCCTTCAAGGAGGTTATGATTCAATATTAGGATATTCTAAGGGTTTTCCTTCCTTGGAGAATGCATTGAAACCATTTTATGAATGGAGTCCCATGGTTGGTTTCAATGGATCATTCTTCTTCTCATGTTTCCTTATGTTATTCACTTTAGTGAATATTTCTTGATCCACTTCTTCCCCTGGTTTTCTTTATATTATCGGCTTATTCAAGGGACAATCATGAAATAGGTGTTTGTGTTCATAGCATCAATGAAATAGAAAGGGTATATGCTCATAGTCAATGGTTTGTATCCATTCAGTATCATGATAATTGAGGAAAATCGACTCTGGTAGGGATTTTGAAATGTTCGTATATATGCATATTAAGGCATAAGAGGTGTATAGACTTTATTTTGTAATTTATGAGGCTTTCAAAAAAGTACCTATTATACCAAAATCCTGTCACCATCATGTGATAAGACATTTGACATGCCTACTTTCCCTGAATCCCATCTTTTGGAGTGGAAACTAAATGGTTTTTCATCAATATTTCATGCAAATTCCTAGCACCGTGCATGCCCCTTTATCCAGGAGTGGTACCCCTGTTCGCACCTCCTATCATCTGTTGCCCATAAGGGGTGCCACCGCTTATTGTCCTTAGTCCATAAGTGGTTATTACCAGAACCGCTCTGTCATAGAAGGAGAAACATGGTACCCTGGGTAAAAAGGGAAAAAGAGAAGTTTCTCGAGGCTTCTAGATGATAAGCCTCGTGTCATGCCTTATCCCTACTATTGTGGGTTGGTTGAGCTCGAGATCCCTCATCCTAGGATCTTAGAGGCCACCTCACCCACTAATTTCTCAACCATCTCTATCTATTAAAGCCTTATAAATAAGAGCTCATAGCCATGGTTGAGGAGAGAACACTTGAGGTATTGTTATGCTGTTGGATTGACCATTGGCCCAAGATCGTTTGGAGAGAGCATAGAGAGCTAGAGTCGGAGCTTTTGGGGATGAGAAGGTCTGGTTTCATGGAGGTGCATTTCAACACTAAGGCTTGGTTGTAAACTTCTTCATATTCTTTAATGCAAGTTGATTTCTTTCCCACATATGTTGTTGTTGTTGTGATTTCGCATATCTGTTGCTAGATTCCTTAGTCACTAGCATAGATTAGTAGAGCTTTGATCTGTTTCGTGTTGAGCTTGATTGCAGGTACATAGGTGGACTATCAAAGCCTTGTATTCCAGATATCTACAATGTCTAAGGAGAGTCTTCAACCTCTATCCTCTATTTGTTCTGGATCTGAACCATTTAGACCAATGGAACACCTTGTTGTCCGTAGGAGGTGAAATATTCCATCTAACAAATATGGCGACTTCGTCAATACCTTCTAATGCTGGGGGGAAACCCCTGGCACGACCTACGTTATCTGATGCTGGAATTTTACCTAGTCAAGGGCAGACCTCTAACATAGAATCATCTACATTTTTTGTCCCTCCCACCCATACTAATGTGGTAAATCCCCCATCCAGTTCAGGTCAGCCCTTGGGGGCACAACCTATAATCGTTTAGTCTTCTGGAGGTTATGGTTATCAAATACATGTAGGTAATCACCCATCTAATCCTACAGGAATGCCTTATACTGGAATTCCATACCCCAATAACACTTTCACGCCATGGGGGCAACCCAACTGGTCTTACATGCCAACTATGGGAGGGATACCTATACATACTACGGGAGGTGCGGGAGGACCACCTTATGGAGGTCCTCCCCCTGGGGGACCTAATGGTCCCGAACGATCTGGAAACTTTCTTCCTTATGGTCCTAGTGGTCCTAGTGGTCCTGGAGGGTCTGGTGGCCCTCCACCTAGTGGTTCTGGTGGCTCTGGAGGTTTACCACCTCCTGGAGGCTCTGGAGGGTCTCGTGGTCTGCCTCCTTGTGGTCCTGGTGGTATTGGTGGTCTTGGTGGTCCTGGTGGTCCCAGTGGCCCTGGAGGTCCTCCTCCTGGAGGCCCCAGTGGTCCTAGTGATCCTAATTCCAGAAATCAACCCCCCGTGGGTGGATCTTTTCGTGGTTCTTCCTCACAGCAAACTGTTTATCAGTCTACCTATGGTCCTACTAGTAATTATATGCCATATCAATATTACCAGTATGTGCAACCCAACTGACAGTTACCTTTCCTAGAAACTTTAGACTTTCCTAATCTGTCCAAGTTGATTAATGATCCCATTTGACACAATCCCTCATGGCCTCCCATTCCAGTAAAGTTACCATCAAATATTCTAAAATTCAATGGGAAGCAAGGAGACAATCCGAAGAACCATGTTATGACTTTTCATTTATGGTGTTCTTCGAACTCCCTCATGGATGATTCCATCCAGTTATGACTCTTTCAGTGAAATTTGATTGGTACAGGCACAAAGTGGTACATTGAACTCCCACAACATTCATTTATGGATTTTGGCTCGTTGGAAACCGTGTTCCTTACACACTTTCAGCTCCCTATTCATTATGAAATGGGCACTGATCTTTTAACTTCTCTACGATAGAACACCTCCACCCACATTTTTTATCATATTAATGAATGGAGAAGGCAGAGAAGGCTTATTAAGGCCCCTATTCTGGATCAGTTGCTAGCTGATTGGTTCACTAAGTCGTTGTTGCCTCCTATTGCTCGAGATGTGGCTATGGGCGGTGCCATTACCAAAGAGCAGGCTATTAGTCAGGCTCAGTACCTAGACTTGGTCTATTCCCAGTTTGGAACTCTCTATGACCTGATTCCTCAAGCTCCTCACCCCAGCATTTACCCTGCCAAGCCACTAGCAGAAGTACCTGTTGATGGGATTGTTGGTTCAATCCAGTCCCCATCCGCAGTGAAACCTGCCAAGAAAACCCAAACTACTACTCCTTTGACTCCTAAGGTTTCTACCGAGGTAAATTCCATTCAAAGTAATCAAACCTCAGGTAATAAAAATAAAGGCAAAAATAGAAATAAAAAACCTGGAAACCAACAGGACACTCCACGACCAACCAATAAAAACAACGACAAAGGGAAAAGGAAGGCTAAATATCCCTGTCTGTTATGCAATGGTGACCATTTTTCAAAGGAGTGTCCCTGTCGGGATGAAATCTCCCAGTTTTTTAAGTCTAATCCCGCACCCGCAGTACTTACGGATCCCTTTCCCTCTCAACAACAACTAGTAGACCACATGTCTAACTAGGGTAACTCTAGTTCATTAGAGGAAATTCGTATGATGTCCTCAGATACCATCCATCTGCAAACTCAAAGTCAGAATTATGATAAACCCAAAGATAAGAAAGAAGATCAATCTTCTTCAGGGAAAGCTCCCTCTACCAGTTCTCTGGAATCCTTGTCTACTGTCCCTTTATCTATCGAGAAGTCTACTCTCGACATGATTTTGCACCCACCTAAGAGTACTCTTCGGAAGGTTGTCTTTAATCCCAATGCCCGAGCTACCCAATTCTATAATGTGGTTGAATATCTCGCTCAAGCACCTTGTTCCATGTCTACCCTAGAAGTACTCCAAAGTTACCCCACACAACGCAAGAACTTGTTGACTGCTTTAGGAGCTTTAGACCTGGATAACACTAGCTTGATTCATTTCAATGTTGAGAACTATAAACCTAGATTACTGCATAAACTTGCTTTTTAGATCATTACAAAATTAGTGGGAAATAAATTCTTTCGAATGGTACTAGATGAAGGAGCTTCAACCTCGGTGTTACTCTGACTTGTTGGAAATATCTTGGCTCTCCCGAGCTTGTTACATCACCTACGACCCTTAAAGCCTTTGATGGATGGGGTTTCCAACCCCATGGTCTCATATCATCCCTCGTAGTCGAGCTGGGGGGAAAAACCATTTCCATCCAAGTAGAAGTGGTAGATGCCCCTTTAGATTACAACCTCCTTCTAGGAAGGAATTGGTTCTATGCCATGACTGCTGTTGCTTCAACAGTATTTCGAACGGTCCAACTCCCACATCTAGGGAGAATTGTTACGATTGATCAGCTTGATTTTTGTACGCTGGATGTTACTACCTCCATGGCTAATAACATCCCCATGTTAGGTCAGTCCCCTCCTACTTACCAGTCGATTGGGGTAGGCATGCTGAAGGAGTCATCCCTTATGGGGATTTTCCCATCTACTCCTCCTAGCACGGATACCGAGACAGTACATATGATTGCCTCATTTGATTATGAGCCTAAGGGAAAAAATGTTGTTGAGTCCACCTTGTTGAGTCCTCATGAAGCTATGTATGACACCATTCAAACCTTTTTTGATGATCACACCGATGACCTTCATCTAGTGGCTTCGGATCCTTACCATTTACCGTACTGGTTAGAATCTTCTCTTCTGGTTCTAGATTATCTCTTCGAGACTTTTCCCTTCGATGAGTCCATTATAGAGATCATGAACATGAATGAGCCCATTTGGGAGGATCACCATCATAGATCCATGTTCCTCCCCAACACCAGTTCGGGAAGCCATGATTTTGCATCCTTGTTTCCTATTGATATTGTCAATGTTCCCCAAAGTCCTATATTGTTGCAAGATATAGATTCTGAAGGAAACCTTTGTAACATTACTCAAACGAACCCAATTGACATATCATCCAAGCCTGATGTTATCGAGCACGTTCATGTTGGGCAGAACTGCTCCGCAGATGAATTTGAAGCATATAAGGCACTTTTAAGGAATTCCATGATATTTTTTCCTGGTCCTATGAAGAGATGCTAAGTATTGACCCTTCCATTGTGGTCCATGAGATTAAAACTTATCCCACAGCTAAACCTGTCAGGAAGAAACTTAGGCAAGTCCATCCTCAGAAGGCAGCAGCTATTAAAGCTGAGATTGAGAAACTTCTGAAAGCTAGTTTTATTTATCTTGTACCTCTGACGAAATGGGTATCGAACATTGTCCCTGTCAATAAAAAGCAAGGCACCATTAGAGTCTACATCGACTTTAGGGATTTGAATGAAGCTTATCGCAAGGACAACTTTCCTACCCCGCATATCAATCAGATTATCGACAACTGTGCTGGAAGTGTCATCTTTTCATTCATGGATGGCTTCTCTGGCTACAATCAAATTGAGATATTGCCCTCCGATCAGCATAAGACGGCATTCATTTTCCCATGGGGAACCTTTGCGTATAAGAAGTTACCTTTTGGCTTGAAAAATGTTGGAGCCACGTTCCAGCGTGCGATGTCTTATGTGTTTCACGACATTAAACATGTTGTTGAACTGTACCTTGATGACCTCCCTACTCATTCACAGCGACAAGAGGACCACCCTGGTCATCTTAGAGACATATTCCTAAGATGCTGTCATTATAATATACAGCTCAATCTGCATAAATGTGTTTTTTTCGTTGAGACGGGACATCTTCTTGGATTTGTGGTATCCAAAGATGGCATCCGGATCGATCCTTTGAATATTGTCTCTATCATCAATCTACCAAACTTCTTGAACTCCAAAGTTTGCAAGGGAAGGAAAACTTTCTTCGTCGTTTCGTGTGCAATTTCGTAGAGAAAACGCACGGTTATATGCATCTCCTCAAGAAGAACACTCCATTCTTCTGGGATGACCAGGCCCAACGCGCCTTTGATAATCTTAAGTATGCTATGACTCATTCACCCATGATACACCCCCTGGATTATTCAAAGGACTTTCTCTTGTATATTGATGTCTCTGCTACTACCATTGCCATGGTTTACAATATCCACAATCAGGAGCATGTGATTTATTACACCAGTAAGAATATTATTCATTCTGAAACCCGTTATTCACATGTGGAGAAGTTAGCATTGGCCACGGTCATTACTGTGCAAAATTTTTGTCACTACATTCTGCTCTGCACTACCACCGTATTGGCATACTAGAACCTGATGTATTACATTATGACTCGTCAGGTACTCGGGGGGAAATATTCCCATTGGATCGTCATCCTTCAGGAGTTCGATCTGGAGTTTTCCAAGGCCACATTAAAGAAATCCTTGGTTTTTGCAGAGCTTATGTGTGATCTTCCCTGTGCTACAACAGAATTTGAGCCTAGTGATTCATTTCCAGATAATTTTAGCATCCAACAATTTCTTTACTTCATTCTGAATTAAAGGCTCCAGTTTTGGGTGCATTTTCCTCAAAGGCTACTAATAAGGATTGACCCCAGTCCTAATAGGGATGACATGCTGAATAATCTTGGTATCATATGTTTTCAATTCTTCATATGTCCAGGAAAACACATTTTTGTATTGTTTGAACAAACTGATGAATTTATTTCTTTCACCTAGGGAGCAACACTTTCCCAAATTCACATATTTAGGCTCAATTTTAGTTCCTAAATTAATCATTTCGAATTGTAGAGACGAGCTATGAATCTTAACATTTACTGGCCTTCTGAATTTGTCGTTTATATCAAACATTCGCTCTAGAGTCCTGACTACTTTAGGAATAAAATTGTCAAATTTTAGCTCAGCTTGATGTTCCTCATCATCAATGATTTCCCCTTAGAAAGTTTCATCATTTGTCAAACATTCCAGAATCTGCTGATCGTCATCAAAAATGCATAAATTTGTAATCATGTCTGGAACAGAAGGCCTGAAAAGTAATTCAATGGAACACCTATTATTAGAGGGTACAAGCCTTGCAGCTGAGGTGGCTAACAAGTCAACTGTTGCATTCCTTAGTCTAGGAATCGATATAATATTTAATGCATAAAAACCTTTAAGCAAATCCCACACTTCATTTTGATAGGCTTTTAAATGAGGGGAAATGCAATGTATCTGATTTCGAATCTGTTTTACAATTATTTCAGAATCCCCATACACTTTCAGATTTTCTACTTTTAATTCAATTGCTTTTATTAGTCCCTAAACTAATGCTTCATATTCGGTTGTGTTATTGGTACATTCGAACTCTAATCTACATGAAAGAAAATGTTTATTTTTCTTAGGATCAATCAAGACACAGCCAACTCCTAATCCTTCCAAAGTTTTAGACCCATCAAAGAAAAGCATCCAAAAACCATCTATTACTACTGTATATGAATCAACATCTATATCTAAAGCTAAATATACTATTTTACAATCAATTTCATCAGCCTATGAAAAACGAAGGAGATCAGGCTATGTTATAGCTCAATGAAGTAATTTCCCAAAACAAAATTTACTGGCTCATTCTTACCCTCCAACTAAGTGACATTGTGCTTCATGTGGGGCTCTCTTAAAAATTTAATTTGATTGGGACTTCCCTTGTAAGGTAACCACATATGTGACCAGTCTGATGCAAAATATCCATTCAGCTTTGTTGACCAATCCCTACTCAAAACAAGTCCATAAGCCTTGGGTATGTCTGCTACTACAATATCAATGAATTGACATACCTTTTCATTTGAAGATAACTGAATCAAAATGTCCTCCATTTCCCCAATTACCTTCACATTTGTTCTGTCTAACTGAAAAAAAATTCCAGGTAGATGGTTTAGGATATCCATTTATCTTTTTGCAAACTGACAGTGGCATTGTTAGTTTTTCATCATTCAAGCTAGCATTATGATATTAGGATATTTTAACTGAGAGAATAACAAGCACAGCAGTAAAACATAAGCACATCACAAGAGACAAGAGACACAAAGAATTTTCCTCGGGGAAACCATAAAGGAGAAAACCCTGCAACTTCCTCAGAGATAGAATCAGCACAAAAGGTAAAACCAGAAAACAGTAAGATGATCTCTCGATAGCAACAGTCTCTCTCTCTCTCACTGAGAGAGCTTCTCCTCTCTCACTCATGCGCCCCAATGAGTGAGTGTGTTTGTTGCAAGTGAGAAAAATAGAGAGGCTCACTCTCTATTTATATTCTTTCATTCACTTGAAGTGCACTCCAACATGTCGGCCTCACTTAACAATTACTTACTAGAGCCGACATCTCTAGGAGTGTCTAATAACCCTAGTGCCCCACCATTTGTGGGGACTTTGCCTCCTCCAACCAATAGGAGGGTAACACAATGGTGGGGACTATTGCTTCGACTTACAATGACTCACCTAGGGTAGACTTCACTAGGATAGTCTAATAACCTAAGGGCCCCATAACTGTGGGGACTTTAATCCTTGACCAATAGGAGGGTTACCCACAATGACTTGAAATGACTTTCTCATTATAGAAACTTCCTGGAATAAACATCGTGGTATGACATGACTCAAGTACATTACAATACAGCCCGGAATGAAAATCAAGTTACAATACATAAGAAATATGGATGAATACATTTCGAAGTTACAATTACATCAACACTCCCTCTTAACTAGGAAGGTATTCTCTCGACACAATTTATTAGCACAAGTATTCTTCTCTGTATCATCTAAATCATCGTCAACTTCTTGTCATCTTCATCTTTATTCATCTTTCATCTAGATCTGAATCATCACTCGATCTAGATCATCGTCACTGGATCATACTCGATCTGGAACATCGTTACTGGATCATACTCGATATGGAACATCGTCACTGGATCATACTCGATCTGGAACATCGTCACTGAATATATATCATCACTCTATTTGGATCATCATCGGACATCATCACTGGATCTGGATCATCACTCAATCTGGATCATCATCACTGGACTGGATCTAGATCATGAGCCGATCTGGATCATCACTGCTGGATCTGGATCATCACTCGATCTCAATCTCTCAGAGTCATCATAACTGGATCTAGATCATAGATCGATCTGGATCTCATCTGGTCATCATCATGTGTACTATCTCATCATAGGAAGTTCTACAAATCCAACCTGCTTTCATGCTAGTTGTAGGCCTAGCCATCAGGTAGGTCTTCACACAGCACTTACATCTGACCTACTCATTAGAAAGGCACGCCCAACACTCATATCTGATCATGTAGTAAACTACAATCACATCAGAAAGCCCCCGCACTCACATCTGTCATGGAAGGAACTGAATCCTCTCACCATGATAGAATGGCCTGCCCTTACATCTGACATGGAAGGAGCTGAATCCTCTCACCATGATAGAATGGATCGCACTTACATTGGCCATGGACGGAACTGAATCCTCTCACCATGACAGAATGGCATGCACTCACATTTTACCTAGAAGGAACCAAATCCTCCACCCTCGTCAGAAATCCCCCCAGTCCCAGACTGAGCTACCTGGTAACTGACCAGGTGCCTCCACTCTCCTGGAGAGTGGAAGTAGCCCTTACATATGTCCTACTCGATAGAATGGCCAGCACTCACATCTGACATGGAAGGAACCAAATCCTTTAGCCATGACAGAATGGATTTTCCCTTACATCTAACCTGTTCATCAGAATGGTGGTAGCCCTTACATCTATCCTACTCGATAGAATGGCCAGCACTCACATCGAACATGGAAGGAACCAAATCCTTTAGCCATGACAAAATGGCTCTGCCCTTAAATCTGACCTGCTCGTTAGAATGGCGGTAGCCCTTACATCTGTCCTACTCGACAGAATGGCCAGCACTCACATCTGACATGGAAGGAACCAAATCCTCTCACCATGACAGAATGGCTCAACCCTTACATCTGACTTTCTCATCAAAATGGCTTTGTGAATCATCAATTTCCCTTAGATGAAACCTCGATCTGGAGAACACCAAGCTTCTCCCTGAAGTACTTGAACTTCACTCTAGCTAATGGCTTCATCAACACATCAGCTATATGTTCCTCTGTCGCAACATACTGGAGCTTCACTGCTCCCCTCTGCACCATATCCTTGATATAGTGATAATTGATCTCGATATGCTTCGACTTGTCATGGAACACTGGATTCTCTGACAACTTCACATAACTCTAGTTGTCACAATGTATACAAGTAGCATCCATCTAGAGATCAAATAAATCAGACAGTAGCTTCCTCAGCCTTACTGCCTCACAACTAGCTGAACAAGCTACGACATACTCTACTTCAGCTATACTCAGTGCCACACAGGATTGCTTCCTGCTAAACCAAGATATCACACCTGATCCCATACTAAAGCAACACCATGAAGTGCTCTTCCTATCGATGGAACTACCTGCCCAATATGAATCAACATAATCCTCTAGGTTAATCTTTTGATTCCCATCATACTTGAGCCCATAATCAACTATACCACTTAAGTACCTCAGAATATACTTTGCAGCAATCAAGTGAATGTTTCTCGGATCTGTCAAGAACTGGCTCAAGGTGTTCACAGCAAAGCAAATATTTGGTCTCGTGTTCGTTAGGTACATCAATGACCCAATCATCTGACGATACATCGTAGCATCAACCGACTCTGATGAAGCATCACTCAATAGCTTCATGTTCAATGCCATAGGTGTGGTCATGCAGTCCATCATCCTAAACCTATTCAGGATCTCTAGTGCATACTTCCCTTGTCCACACCTCCATGCCTAGAAAATAGTGCATCGACACATAACAAGAGCATTACTGGTCTTCTGCCTTCAACCTTGAAGCAAAGGTTGGAATCCACTTTACTCTCAATAAATCCTAGATTCATCAGTAATCTTCCCATCCTGTCGTACCATGTCAAACCTCAGGATCTTCTGTAGTCACTCCCTCTGAAGCGGAGCATCATACTCCCTCTGTCTTCCATACTCTATGCACTGAAACATTCTGTACTGGAGTGACAAGTAGTATCCATCTAGGATCATTGGATACCAAGATCCTCTATTTTGAACTTTTTCAAAAGTTCTTCTCACATCCATCTATGAGCTTCTCATCCTTTATCAACCTTGTAGTTAAGATATTCATCAAGCTCATCATGTATGTGTTTCAAGTCTTACTATCTACAAATGTCTCTTCGTAGTCTAGGCCTCCTTTTTGTGAGAAGCCTCGTGCTACGAATCTTGCTTTGTATCCCACGATGTTTCCATCTACCGCATGATGGAACTATGAACTTCTCTTCAGGTCTCAGTACTGCACCCTGACATCATTCTTCTTGAACTGGTCTTCCCTTTCTTCTTGGTGGTTGGAAGGTTATGCATCAATGATGTCACTGCACTCATCATATTATTCTTTGTTTTTGAACTATCGTCACTTGTTCTTCGGAACAAGTCTTCATTCTTCTTTGCTTGTAGGTGATTATGTATGCGATCTTTCCTACAAGTCAAATGCAGTTGTATGGTTAGAAACATTTCATAAGGTATATTCATAATGAAAAATTATTATGCATAACTATATGATCATGCAACTATTTTAGCCGATACAACATCCATCCATATCTCACGGAAACTTTCTAGATTCCTTCCATCTCTACCAGGACAACATTGAGATTGTGCACTAATCCAATATGTCAGCAAAGAGGTTTCATTATAGATAAGTAGCAATGGAGAGTTGTATAGAACCATGAGCTACTTACCCATCACATGCATATTAGTAGTATAGTGTCATTAATGCAGACATCCTATCATGCTTAATACATTAACTTGAATATAAACAAATGCATAACAAAATAATATCATGAAATGACAACTGAATACTTATCTTTATTTGTTTCGTGGGTAGACTCCTTCTTGAGCCTTTAGCTTCATTGTCTTCTTCATTCATGATAGCATCATTTCTTATCCAAATGATAAGGTGGATAAGAGTTGAGTTATTCATGTTCCTCATCGCTTGAGGGATCTTCTTTGGATGGTGAGAGCTTGATCTTCAATTGCTCCCATCTTCTCTTCTCTTCTTATGAGTCGAGCTTCTTCTTCTTCCCAGAGTCTACTGAAAGTAATCACTTCCTTCTAGCACACATTCCTCGCATGAATGAATCCCATGGTCCTGGAAGGCCATTCAAGGTGTCCATCAACACTTATGCATTCTTCACTTCTTCTTTTACTGCTTCAAGTTGTTCTTTGATTTGAGAGACCCTTATGACTGCATGGTCTCTGCATTCTGGATCTTCACATTCTTCAACTGGTTTCTTAAGGTCATATTCCAATTTATGTTCTTCCCTTCAAGTGTCTTGGTCAAGGAATCAAACATATTTGGTGTCTTTAGGGAAGACACTTGTAGTACAAGTTGATTCATGACTGAATCAGCAATGATCTTCTTGGCCTTGACCAAGTTCTTCTTGTGTAAGGATTCTAGCCTCATCTCCCTCTGGAACTGAAACCTCTCTACTCATGTAGGTATCCCATTCATTTTCTTCAGAGAGATAAAATACTTCTATGCTTGGAATTTGTAAACTTCACCAAGCTTATCATCAAGCTGATGTGATAGATCACTTTTAAATGAGAACCTCAAATGAAAATAGCAAAGGATTAGATCTTACCGATTTGAGGTGTCCGTCTTGGTTCCGGAGCTAGCTGATCTAGGGTTTGTCACAGAAACCCTAATTTTCAAAACTTGGAATATTTCAGATCTGATTAAATAGACAGATAGATCTCTTCAAATGGAGCTGTCCAATGTACTCATTTTCTGAAAACAATGGAGGGAAGCTCCCGGAACAGGAAGCCCTAGTTTTCCAATTTCTTCTGCAGAAATATATGTAACTGTTTATATTATATCTCTGAAATTTCTACTCCTATATGTCTGAAATTTCTCACTGAGGTAACCTCACCTGTCCCTGATCCAACACCATAGGTTTCATTAGAATTGGTTTCACCATTTGGGATTTATGATCATTTTCCCAAGGTGACCTGTTACAGGACTGTTCAGAACATTGAATTTGTACGGCATGCCACATGTCACTAGTTCATCTTCTGAGTCTGATATTTGGACCACAAACAATTAAATTCCATGAAATTTCTGGGACATCTTCAATAATTCCATTTGGACCTCTGTAGCCCAAGATATTGCAATTCTCCCAAGGTGTCTTGTTTAGGGACGAATTCTGGAAGAGGTTGGAACCCTAACTTGGAGGGATCATATCTCCCAGAATATAGAGCATCAGAGGTTGAAGTTTGGACACAGCGTACATCAGGATTTTAGCTTTGTCCCCTACAATTTTAAGCTCCTGATCCTTCGCCAATATCGGGATATAGTGAATGTACCAAAACTTAGCAGGTTTAGTATTTAGGGTTTTTCTAGCTCGAGGTCAAACTAGGGTTTGACTTTCTCGGAGTTTCACCCAACCAAATTTATTGATCCAGGTCTCTAAACTTCGGTTTTGATGAGGATAACAATCCTATGTTGGGATCACTCAAAAAATCCTCTTCTGTAGAAATCCCTAATTTCCGCATTGAAAACTGAAAATGCTCGGAATCGAATTTCGCTTCGACAGAAAGATGCGCCCTTCAATGGATAGTCAACCTAGCATACATTTGTTGATGGATTGTGGAGAGAGACCAAAAAAGTAAGAATCCCTTGTTTTTGTAGCTGAACAATGTCTTCTTCTCAAGTTAGCTCTGATACCATGTTACTTTTTCATCATTCAAGCTAGCATTATGATCTTAGGATCTTTTAACTGAGAGAATAACAAGCACAGCAGTAAAACATAAGCACATCACAAGAAACAAGAGACACAAACAATTTTCCTCGGGGAAACCATAAAGGATAAAACCTCACAACTTCCTTAGAGATAGAATCAGCACAAAAGGTAAAACCAGAAAATAGTAAGATGATCTCCTGACAGCAGTAGTCTCTCTCTCTCTCACTGAGAGAGCTTCTCCTCTCTCACTCATGCACCCCAATGAGTGAGTGTGTTTGTTGCAAGTGAGATAAATAGAGAGGCTCACTCTCTATTTATATTATTTCATTCACTTGAAGTGCACTCCAACATGTCGGCCTCACTTAACAATTACTTACTAGAGCCGACATCTCTAGGAGTGTCTAATAACCCTAGTGCCCCACCACTTGTGGGGACTTTTCCTCCTCCGACCAATAGGAGGGTAACACAATGGTGGGGACTATTGCCCCGACTTACAATGACTCACCTAGGGTCGAATTCACTAGGATAGTCTAATAACCCAAGGGCCCCATAACTGTGGGGACTTTAACCCTTGACCAATAGGAGGGTTACCCACAATGACTTGACATGACTTTCTCATTATAGAAACTTCCCGAAATAAAAATTGGGGTATGAAATGACTCAAGTACATTACAATACATCTCGGAATGAACATTGGGTTACAATACATAAGAAATACGGATGAATACATTCTAAATTTACAATTACATCAACATGCATAACATTTACTGATGCCCCTGATTCTACTAGACAGTTGTGCACGTTATGGTTGAAAATTTCAAAAGTAAGGAGAAAAGGTGGAGTTTTTCATTTAGGACTACCTCCCACACTTGCTTCACCAATTTCTTTGTCTTGCGGTTGATTGTCAGTGGGAAGCTTCTCCTCTGTCATTCCAAGTGCTTTCAATAACTTTTCTTTTTGCTGCAACACATTACACATCTCAAATAGTGAAATATTTGCCTTTACCTTTTTAATATCCTCCATAATGTCATACTCCATCTTATGTTCTGTAAGATTCATTTTTATGTTATTGATCTTCTCTTCAATGGGATTAGTTGGCATGCTGATCTACTTTGGATTTTGACTGGTAATGGTAAACTCGAGAATTTTATTAGCTGTGGTGTTTTTCTGAAACTTCTTTACATTCTTCCAGAGTCTCTTAATTTTTGAGATTATTAACCTATCTTCTTTAATCGGCACTTGGCTTCTCATTTTCACGTTTGCTTCTGATATGTCCTCATATCTCAAATCACTTTCCTTTTCAGTATCAAACATCAAGACATAGTCCCATAAAACCATGGCACCATCCTCTTGCTTTTATGTTGATTTATTATCATTTTCTTCCTCATCATTTGCTTCTGTTAATTTGGAATCCAGCAGCTGATTCATCACTAATGTCATTGAATTTATCCATTGAGGACTATTTTTTTCAGAATGAGGCTATTGATGGAATGCAAAAGTTATCCATACCTACCTCTGTTAAGTTCATTGATGCAGGACTATGTAGAGGAGGTTTAGACTGACTGTTGTCTTCTCTCCTCTTGTAATAAGGCTTATAAGACTTCTGAGCTTCCTTTTCCTTTTCCAAGTCTATTATTCTATTGGAAAGCTTCTACATTATCTTTGCCATTCCTTTGAAATCATGTGATTGTTCCTCTTTAGGCTTAGTAAATAACAAAGCTTTCTTTCCAACAGTTTTCTCTCCTGACTACTCAGGGTAATCTTCTATGCTTTCCTTTTCAGCTTCTACTCTCTCCGCTTCTTCATAAGTCTCTCCTAGCGTAGGTTTGGCTTTCATATTGGAAAACATGGCCAAATCGGGCCCTAGGGCTGAAGTATAATATTCAATCGGAACTTTATCCGAGGGCTTATCAGTTTCAAAAAAATTCTTAAGATAAGCTGCAAACCTCTAAGTAAAGCTATGCACCTTATCTTTTCTTTCCTTATTTAAAGCACACAAACCTTTCATGAGGGTTGCATGAGTCTTCTGGGATACATATTTGCTTCTGAAAATCCTTTCAAAAGTATCCCAGTCTGGGATTGAGTTTGCAGGCAGACAAAAATACCATGAGGCTGCTGCTCCTTTCAAGGTATGTGGAAAAAGTTTGCAGACTACATCTTCATGTTCTCCAGCCTTTGTTCCTTCTATGGCCAAGTAGAAACTTTACAAATGGTCATCTACTAAAATATTCTCACTTGGGTCAAACTTGGCCAGCATCTTCTCAAAACCTTGGGGTAAGTCATGCAAAGGAGGAGTTAGGTTCAGAGGTGATCTGGCTTTCCAAGCAGGTGGTGGATTTGGTGGGTTAGGTGGCTGATTTGCATTTACACCTGCCATGAGTCTGGGTAGAGAGTGAGGTGGAGAATGAACAGGAGTATGCACAGGTGAATAGAGAGGTGTGTTTGGACCCACTTGATTTAGAGGCTGAACAACTTCCTATAAAGTTGTTTCTACAAGTTCTTCCCAATCTCCAACTAACACAGAGTCCTCTAATATAGGACGGTCTTTCTTCTTGTATTCTCTTCTAGGTAATTCAGGGATAATTGGTAATCCTCCAATCTTCTTCACATAATCCCAAGTGTGTCTTTTTAGATCATTAACAACTTCATTGTCCATAGAATACAAATGTTCTCTATTTTCTTCAGGAATCGGATTAGGGACTGAACTACTTTCAAAACTATCACTGGTGGAGTAATTTCGAGGAAATGGGTTTCCTCGGCCAGCCATGCACTTATGGCCCTCCTTCTAGTGCCAGAAACTGTTGAGGCCTAGAAAATCGTAGGCAACAACAACAAGGGATTCTCCCTAATCAACGTTCCCAACTAGCCTGTGACTGTTTGGTATGGGGAATCCGTCCGGTTTACAGTCCGGCTACCGTAGGTCAAGTAAAAAATTAAAAGGTTTTACTGGTTGCGGCCCGGTCCACCATATATATTTTTTGTTTTTAAATTTAAGTATGATATGCAAGTGCCTATCTAAAATGTATATTGATAAAGAATACAAGGAGTGCTCACAATGTGATGCGCAGGTTCTTACCTCTCGTCTTAGACTCTCTCGCATCTAAACCACACACAGCAGGAAATAAAACTAACCAAGCTGCCCCTAGGGAGTGATATTATCAGTTAATGAGTAATGTATTACTATTCATGCATTAAGAAAAAATAATAGATAGTTTTTCTTTGATTCAAAACACAAAAAACATGAATAGATGGATGAACAACAAAATATCTCATTGTCTATGAAAACATTTATTACTCATAGTGGAAATTATCATAAAATAAACCAGAGAGCATTCATAAAAGAACATAGGTTCAACAAGTTAGAACAATATCATGGTTAATGAATAAAAGCTGAAAACGAAATAGTTCCCCTTCAACCACATCCATTGAACAGCATTTGAACATTCCACCAAGGCTTTCTCCAATAGGCAAAATTGTAATTATATATTGCAAAATGAAATAGTTCCTCTTACAATGTGTTCTCACAAGTCTAACTGGGAAAAATTCCTTTCTCTATCTAACTCTCCTATACTTATAAAAGCTGAAAATGAAATAGTTCCCCTTCAACCACATCCATTGAACAACATTTGAACATTCCACCAAGGCTTTCTCCAACAGGAAAAATGGTAATTATATATTGCAAAATGAAATAGTTCCTCTTACAATGTGTTCTCACAAGTCTAACTGGGAAAAAGTCCTTTCTCTATCTAACTCTCCTATACTTATACAAAAACCAGCCAAAACCTTTGAGTTGCCCCCCAACCGTTTTAATCTCATAGTTTTATCATTTTTTAAATGCTCATGATTCAAATGTTACATTTCATATAAACACTTTTATGAAAACAAGACCAGCTTGGTAACTGATGAACTGCCCAAGCCTGAGCCTCTGCCCTTAATGATTACGCTCTATAATTCTTTGGTCCTTTTTATATCTTGTTGGTCTTATCCTTTCGCTCTCTTCTTTTCCTCGAGCAACATCTTTGTTTCTTTATGCTTTAACTTCTTCTTTCAAGGTCGCTCTGTTGCTTTTCCTTTTAGGAATATATTGTTTGCAGCAATCTTCCTATCCTGAACATATCAAATCATTAGTGCTTAACAAGGTAACACAAACTAGATCAATACATGCATTCTGTAATATGAACTATAAACAATATTAATGCGTGAAAATAAAGAATGTCAAGAAAAAAGAGATCCCGCAAGTTTGTGCTTAAACCCCTGTTCAAAACTTAACATGTTCCTGATAGAACAGATTTTTTCTCCCAATCCAGGCCACATATGCACTAGAACGAAAACCTCCAACGAAAGTAAAGACCAGGACAAAGTAACCACCATTCTTCGAAACACCCAACCCTAAACCGTGTTCTTCAACTCAGAAAACTTTAACATCGACCTGCGCCCACAGGAAACCTTCGCCATTACATAGAACAATGTAAAACACGTAAGAACGGTTGGAAAGACCCCACTGACCATACTAAGCATCAATCAGATAAATACCTCATCGACGAATGGAAAACTAGGGACGAGCGATTAGCCTGCTAAGGAGCCACAACGGCGGGCGATGCACATACTAAGGGTTCCACAATAAAATAAAACAATTGGTGAAAAATAGAGCAACCATGTCGGATGGTTAGCCCGCTCTGGATCCGCAATGACGGGGTTAAAATAGACTATGGATTTTGCCCAAATATGAAACCATCGACGATTGGAACAGTTAAAACCTAATCCCCAATTGAAAAGTCAAATCACGACGCCACCAGCGATAATAAAAATACAAAAACATGGAATTGGAAAAAATAAAAGTTTTTTCTGTTGCGGTGCTTACAACCTTTCCTTCGAAATGGCGGTAATACAAGGCCCTAATGCTATGACGGTTCTCAAACAAAACACCGAAAATAAAAATAGAAACGAGAGCACATCGACGGAAGCTAGAGCTATGGATTGGGTCGTTACTCTACTAAACATCCACAACGGCGGCTACATAGTTGACTACGGCCTCGATTTATAACTCCAACAAATCCCAACAGCAAGATCAAAAATCACTGTAAGTCATACTTTAATCCAAAAGGAATCATCAGCATAAAATATATTCATTCAACAATCATCTTCAAAAATGAAAATTGCAGTAAAGTCAAGCAATCCTAACAAACTAAGCAAGACAAAATTTTAAAAAGAGGGTCCGAATTTTTTTCAAAAATTTGGGAAATAGTTGCAGCTTCAACAGATCCAAAGATCGAAGTGTTGTTGCAAAAGGATCAAGTGATCGTGTGCTACAGAAGATGAAGACATTGAAGAGTAACTATTTCAGTTACTGATTGTGAAAACTTCCTATGATGTATAGATGTAGTACCTCGATACTGTTGAAGATACTCTCTCTCGTTACTCATATAGTCTATGATGATGTTTTCAGTATAATAACCTTCTCGTTAAGGGGGGGTGCTAAAATATTGTAACTTCAAAGGATATTATAAATGTATTTTACTGATGTAACCCAAGGGAGATGTTATTATTCCTCCGTAGGGCTGTTACTATTGTAATTTTTCATCATAGAGTCATGAGGTAAATCCTCCATTGTAATTCACGTCATTAGTACCCTAATGAATAATATAAAATATTGTTTTGAGACTTCCTAGGTGAATTCTGCCCAGTCAGTTTAGTGGGGATGACTTGTCTAGGGTAAAAGTCAGTTGACATATTGTGTATAAATAGAGGAGTTGTGTTCCTCATTATAACACAGACTCACTCACTTTTGTAGCACATATGAGAGAGAGAGAGAGAGAGAAAAACAAGGAGGAGAATAAATTTTTTGGGGTTATATCTTATACATCTTATACAAAGGAAATTTTTATGGTTTTTCTTCCCCTTGAGAGTTTCCTAGGATAAATACCATGTCTATCTTGTGATTGTGTTTCTTTCAGTGATTATAAATATGCTACTGTTGTGAACTTGGATTGAACACTAATGATATATGTTCTAGAATATGAAATCTTAACATATAGTTCCCATCAACAAGGATATGGTCACTCTTTAAAATTATTTATGTCCAGAAAATTTGAGAAAAGAGGAAAAACCACATGGGGAAAATACTCCCTCAAGAAAGGACAAGGCACAAAATTTGAAACACATCTTCAATATGTCTTTATCTTCAATTTAATGAGCTGAATGAACTACTTCTGGTTAAATACTTTGATGAATAAATTGTAGACTCCATGAACATGCTCTGGAGCATAGAATGTGCAAGAAAGAAGAGGAGAGACTCCTTGTATCTCATCATCTGATGAAGTAGGAGAATTATTTGAATAATTATTTCTGATAACAAACTCTGATTTGAAAACACAATCTGAAAAGGAAAATATATATGTGCATACTCCTCCCCAAAGAGTACAAAATTAAGAAAATCAATTACATAATCAGTTCCTTGTATAGCTGCAAAATTGTGATGCGGAACACATATATTTCTTCCAATCTGACGTAGAACCTTCCCATATATTATATGAGGCTGAAAATACTTTGATATATCAGAAATATTATCATATGGAACAGAAAATACAATATATTCAGTATCTCCATGAGGATATGGGGCTAGACTAAGAAAAGTATGAGCAAATGGGAAAAAATTATGAGTGTAAAAATATGAATGATGGATAGACTTGAGATATGAACCATAAGTGTTTAGAACATATCATAACATGTGTATTATAATTCCAATTGTGACTATGGTCATATATAACCAACCAGTGAAAAATAGGCAATACTTGAAACCAATTGATATAAGTAACACTGCATAAGAAGCCAATGAGGAATCAACTAGTGAACTTGGGGTTTGTATAGTCTTAGGAATATTAAAAGGTATGGTATATGGTATGGATGGTGTTATTACATGCATATCCTCCTAAAGATATTCTTCTAAATCACAATTATAACCATTTTAATGAAGTGAGGAAGAGTTTCTTAAAGACAAGTCAGGATCTAGTGAAAAATCACAAGTATTGGGAGATGAATCTAGGAGACTAGTAGATGGATTATCAAATAAAGAAACCGATATTTATGGTTCTAATATATCATAAATTGAATATATATTAGATATATTAGGAAAATATTCAACTCTATCACTCAAGGCATAGTTTATATCACCTTGGAACAACGCACTATGACAGTGTTCTGAAGAATCGGTAGGATTCTCTAGCTCATATGGAACTTTGATGTTGTGCTTCTCAAGAAGTTGAGACATTATTTCCATATTATTATTGAAACATTTCTTCTTAGGATTAAATACCTTTATGCAATAATAACTCTTGGATTTACTTCCTTTATTATTGACTTTGTTCATTGAACCTTCATCAGTAGGCTTCAAACTTTCATCTTCAAAATCTGACGTTGGCTTCTTCTCTTTCATAATTTGATTCTATTTTGAGATTGAATTCTTTCTTCCTTGAACTATTAGGGCATGATACTTTCCCTTGGAAGATATAATAGCACCCATATGGATCAATTTATCTTTATCCTTTGTCAATGAATCAAATAATGTACTCAAAGAAGGAATTTTCCAATTATAAATAACAAGCCTAGTAGCATGAAAAGTAGACACAAAAATTGAGTATCTAGAACCCAATTTTGATAGAATCGAAAGGATCAATTGATCTTATTTATTCTCAATCCCACATTTCTTGAGAAATAGAATGAGTGAGTTCAATTTGGTGAAGAAACCCTAAATGCAATTGAAACTGCTTGGACTCAATGAGAATAACTCATTCTCCAACTGATGCACTCTTATCTCATCTTGTTCTCCAAAGAGAAACTCAAGTTTGGTCCATACTTGTTTTGGAGTGGTAAAAGAATCCATATGAAAGAGTATATCAAGGGAAATAGAGAGGCAAATCAATTCATGGGTTTCAACCAACCTATTATGCCACTTAGATTTCCCAGCAACAGAATTTGGCTCATTTTCTAAAGCCATAAAAACTCTATAGAGTCCCTTACTACACAATATAATGCCAATTTTGGCTTTCCATTCATGATATTTGAAGGGAGTCATGATAATAGATAAATAAGAATCAATATTGATATTTTTATTTGATCAAGAAGATACCCTCTGCAACCTGCACAAATAAAACTAGGAGAAAATATTGTAAGCTCAATTCAATCTCTTTCTTAGAGAGGAATAGGAGATTGGGTGTGCTCAGATAGAGAGAACATATAGCTCCTCAACTCTATTGAACTTGAACAACCTTGAACTCTCATAATATGTATAAATTTTATCTATTATACCATGTATAAATTGCAGCTCTGATACCATTTATAAATAGATCCTTGATGCAAAGAAGAAGCATGGTAGGTAGATCTTGCTATAGGATAATTCTCACAAGCATTCACAAGGAAAATAGAGAGAATATAGAGAGACTAAATCACATGAAGAAGAGAAGAATATTGGAGTGTATCCTTCCATTGATTAATGATGAATAATAGGGTACATAAGTAGTACATCCCTCATAGGTAAATTTGAGCTGCATAGGAGACAACTCATGCTAGCTCAGAAAGCAGACTTACTTGTTGATGTATATGTAACTTCGGAATGTATTCTTCTATGTATATTATGTATTTGAGTCATGCCCCGATGTTCTGATTGGGAGGATTAATAATGGAAACAAGTCTTGTCAAGTCATTGTGTAGGTCCCCACAGTTTTGGGGCACTTGAGTTATTATACACTAATTAAGGTGTAGGCTCGAGTAAGTAATTGTTAGTTGGGACGACATGATTAAGTGCATTTCGAGTGAACGGAAAAATATAAATAGAGAGTGAGAGTCTCTCTATTTATCACTTTTACATCACTCACTCACTCAAGTGTGGTGCACTAGTGAAGAAGGAAATATACTGGGACTAGAAGACTACTGCTGTCGGGAGTGCATCTTACTGTTTTGGGGTCTTACATCTTGTGGTGATTCTATCTTTGAGGAAGTTGTGGGGTTTTCTCCATTTATGGTTTCCCCAATCAAAACTCTTGGTGTCTCTTGTCTCTTGTGATGTGCTTATGTTTTATTGCTGTGCTTGTTATTCTCTCAGTGAAAAGATCCTAACATAATGCTAGCTTAAATGTTGAAAAACTAACATGGTATCAGAGCTAACCTGAGAAGAAGACATTGTGCAGCTATAGAAGCTAGGGATTATTACTTTTTGGGTCTCCCTCAATATATTTTAAGCAAAATTATGCTAGGATGACTCTCCATTGAAGGGTGCATCTTTCTATCGAAGCAAAATTTGATTCTGAGCATTTTCAGTCTTCGATGCGGAAATTAGGGATTTCTACAGAAGAGGAATTTTTGAGTGAGACCTGCATAGGATTTTTCTCCTCATCAAAACAGAAGTTTAGAGACCTGGATCAAGAAATTTGGTTGGGTGAAACTCTGGGAAAGTCAAACCCTAGTTTGACCCCGAGCTGGAAAAACCCTAAATACTAAAATTGATAAGTTTTGGTACAGTGGCTATATTCCGAGGTTGGAAAAGTTTCAGAAGCAAAACATTGCAGGGGCTGAATATAAAATCTTGATTAACACTATGTCCCAAATTCAGCCTCTGATTCGCTATATGTCAGGAGATATGATCTCTCAAAGTTAGGGTTCCAGCCTCTTCCAGAAATCATCCATAAACAGGACACCTGGGGAGAATTGCAATATATTGGGATACAGAGGCGCAAATGAAATTCCTAAAGATGTTCCAGAAAGGGCACGGAATTTACTTTCATTGGTGCGAATATCAGACTCAGAAGATGAACCAGTGACACGTGGCATGCCGTACAACTTCGCTGTCCTGAACAGTCATGTAACAGGATACCTTGGGAAAATGATCATAAATCCCAAATGGTGAAACCAATTCTGATCAAACCTATAGTGTTGGATCAGGGACATGTGAGGTTAACTTAGTACGAAATTGCAGACACAGAGGAGCATAAATTTTGGAGATATCACAAAAACAGTAACAGGCATTTCTGCAGAAGAAATTGGAAAATTAGGGCTTCCTGTTCTGGGAGCTTCCCTCCACTGTTTTCAGAAAAGGAGTACATTGGAAAAATCCATTTGAAGAGATATATGTGTCTATCCAATCAGATATTAAAGATTCTAAGTTTTTAAAATTAGGGTTTCTGTGACAACCCCTAGATCAGCGAGCTCCGGAATCAAGACGGACATCTCAAATCGGTAAGATCTAATCCTTTGCTATTTTCATTTGAGGTTCTCATTTCAAAGTGATCTATCACAACAGCTTGATGATAAGCTTGGT
>LPNX010443702.1:2649-114076 GCA_001517045.1 Pseudotsuga menziesii
TAGTGGGGGAACTTCCTACAAAATTACAAGTATATAATGTGGCCTCAACATTTCAAGGTGATGTTGAAGCCAATTGAAGGGTCCTTGGGCCATCGCTTACGTCCACCACATAGGAGTGCACATGTAACTTTGTGATGAATATACGTTTGTCTTTTATGGCACCATTAATGGCTGGATATACTTCATTAAACAGGAATTTTGGGATGGTCACCCACCTGTGCACTTTTCCAGCATGAGTGTGCTTTTAACTACAATGTTTGGAACTGAACTTCATTCTTGGTGGCCCGGTTATGTGGCCTCAACAAATTCGAGGAAAAACATTTTTCAAATTTACTCTTTTGTAAGCCTGTTTGAGGGTTCATTGCAAGTGTCCTATGATATTGCTAAACCTTTTAAAGTTTTGCGTCTAAGTATTTTTGACTTTATTTATCTTTTCCAACTGAGTCTAGTAGCAAACTTAAAACTAAGTATTAATTGAAGTACTCAAATAATTGTTTTTAATAAATAGAAAACCAAAACATCAGATATAGAAAGTTGAATATCGTCAGAAACCACTGTTTACATTTATCATGAAAAATATCATCTCCCTTGAAAGAAACTTTGGGATTTGACCAAACTTGAGTTTTGTTACTTTAACTAAATTTGCTCTCATCCAACTCGAGGTTTTCTGTATTTCCAATGTAGCAGAGCTGAAAAGAAAAGTTTATGTTGAAACTGTTACTTAATGATCACAGACTATTAAATTTTTAGTTGACATAAGGCTTGGGGGCTTACGTTGAATAAATTTTGCAAACCATTCTGAAATGTATAGAGAAATTTATGCTTTTCCTTTTTAATTGTCGGACAAGAATAAAAATAGCATATTTTTATCACAAAAGAGTAAACTATGAAAAGGAAGGTCAAACACAATCATTTGTTCTAAGAAATGAACTATACTTAGGTTTCTATAATATTGTTGAGACCCTTGACTTTTTCCTTCTTTTCTTACTGTTCTTTCTCATACCTTCATTAATTGCTTAAAAAATACAAAATTAATATAATTGTGAAGAAATTAGAACTCGCAACTTCTCTAATTTAACTGCTTAAGGCTGCTTTTCAATCTCCATTAACACTGTTGCTCCCAAACGTCTTGTTTTACCTATCCTTCTACGAAAGTTTATTTCTTGGAAGTGTTCAAATGTCAAAGCTGGAAAGTTTTTTAATATAATTATTGCCATGTCTTCTTCTTCATGTTGGATATGAACACACAAGATCGTAGATAGGAATACACCAAAGAATAAGAGAAAGAAGGGATTCCTTGATTAATACAATGTCTCATTACATAGTATGTAACTCTTAAATAACTAATATTTATTTATCACATTTAATAACTCATGATTACATCTCTTAGGTTCCAAGTCTTAATTATGACCATTATAGCTAACATCCTTTCATAACCATATTCCTCAAATGTTTGTATCAATCCTTGTAATAGGAATATTTTTGCAACCCACTCCAAAGTAAAGTATTCAATCAGCAAACATAATCGATTTGTATTTGGATGAAGTTATGATATCAATCTTGTCTGACCATTGACCATTGAGATATTAAATCATTTATAAGTTATTATAAAGATTCTAACTAGGTATTTATTAGGTCTTTATTACATGTCTAATTATGATCATTATATCTAATAAGATGAGGATTTTCAAAATAAATCTGTCCAACGTATTCCATTGAGTTCATATATGCTTTTCCAAGTTTTTCTGCTTGTGATTATTCTACCATTTTGAATTTCCAATTCGAACTAAACATCCTGTTATAGATACCTTATTGTTGTTTATACTAATTTTATTCTCAAATACAGGGGATTGTGGCGCAAATCAATGAGGCTATTGGTGCCTCGGGGCTTGCTAGCCAGGAATGTAAAACTGTAGTCTCCCAATATGGAGATATGATAATGGAGCTTTTGATGGCACAGGTCCGTTTTCCTCTCATTCTGGAAATTTATTTAAATAATGTGTGGCTTATCACATTGATTTCATTAGCCTCTTATGGAATACATTAATTGGATACTTTTATGACACTGACTATTTTAAGGTTCCTCAAATCGTCAAACAAAGAGATTGATTTTCTAGAAACAAGCGTTGGTTTGTCAAGCATCCATAATTTAAAATTATGTGTTTGTCTTGCAGACAAATCCTCAAAAGGTCTGTTCCCAAATAGGTTTATGCTCATTTGATGGTACCAGAGATGTCAGGTGAGATGCTTTTTCTAACCGATCTTAATTAATGACATTTACTTTTTCAAATTGCATTTTGATATCACGATACAGCCTTTAACATAAGTGCTGCACATGCACAGTATGCGAATTGCTAGTGTTCTTGAGAAAGGTAACGAGGAAACATTAGCCAGTAGCAGTGGCATGTGTGCTGCTTGTGGCATTTCCTTATTGCAAAGAGGGCTGCAATAAGGTCTGAATAGGCACTAATAGACACATTTTTTGTATCTTGTAGCAAAATGCTTTTGGCTTTGATCACAGCTTATGAATTGCTGTATGAGTACTTACAATTCCTTCAAAAATACACATACAGGCATGACAGATAGCCTTGATTTTCAAAGATATAGGCCTCATAACTGTAGTGTCAAGGAAATGAGATGGAAAGTCCTTTTGGATTATTCAATATGTCCCATCATTAGGAAGAAAGAGAGATCTAAAAAATGGTGCTATTTGAATGCCTCCGAGGAACCATCTCAAAACAGATAACTAATTCTAGTGGAGTTGTTTGTTGGTGTGCTTAGTATCGACATATCTTGTTTTTCCTTTGAGATATCCTAACATACTGTTGTCTAAGTATTTCAGTACACAAGGGCTGTGGGGAATGCATTTAAATAATTTAATAAAGAATTTGCAGAGTTGTCAGTTTGCCTTTTGGATGGTTAAATAATTCAACTGTGCTCTGGTCAAGGCTAAGTTTCTGTTTCTATTTTACCCCTTTTGGCAGCTGGTGAGATGCTGCATGTAGCTGAAGCCTTCATTGACAAGGCTTTTCATCCTACTGTAATTTGTAGAGGTAACTCCTATCTTTTAAGTCAAGTTATGTTCATTCATGCTATTTTCACAAGTTTAAAATTTGTAACATATAATCGGAAGTAACCCAAATGTGTGCAAAAGGCAGGGAGGCTTTCCAACAGTTTCCCAGTGAGTTGCTGGTTGAGTAAGGAGAATAAAGAAGCCAAAAAAAAATTATAAGCTAAACCCAACTTATGGTCCAATGGACAAGATAGATGAGGTTGATCTTCATCTTACGGTTGCATTCTTCTTCTATCTAAACCTCATTTCATTTAATGTTGCACAATTTCCTTTGTTCAATGATTTCTATTATTTATCATTGATTGTTTTGCTGATTGAATTAACTTTTAATAAATATGTTGTAAATTTGCCACATCTACCATTAGGTGCTTGAGCTGTACAATTTGGTGCCATGTAGGATTCTTTAGTTCACATCATTAGAACATATTGTCTCAACTGAGATCCAGTGGCCAAAAGAACATCAATGTTTGATGATCCAACTGTAGAGATCCAAGAGCTTACAGCTGTTATCAAGCAGGATATTACTGCATTAAATTCTGCTGTTACAGACCTGCAAATCCTCTGCAATTCTCAAAATGAAAGTGGGAATACCTCAAAACACACAACAGAACACTCAACTACAGTCACTGGATAACTTGAAAACTCGATTGATGAGCACTACCAAAGAGTTCAAGGAGGTGTTAACTATGCGAACTGAGGTGTTGATGGGCATATTTGACAAAGCTCGCAACGAGGGATACGACCCAGACCGGGATCCTTAGAGCAGGCTCCAAGCTGTTTAGGGTAGCCGTTCCCAACAGGTTTAAAGGCTCTGTTGGCCTGGGGTACTAACAGTCCAATGGTTAAAACTACTGCTGCTGATTGTCAGTGAAACCTATCTTTATAATTTACAAAGGTTGATTTAAGTTATGTGCTACAGGATGTTAGACTAATAGATTTAATCAACTTAAATCAATGAATTATAAATACAGGATACAAAAGCTGAAAAGATAAAATATAAACATAGTTACTATTGTACAAAAAAAAACCTGCTATATACATCTTGTACAACTATTTACAAGAGAGATAAACTGAAAGTAATTCATATAGAGACAGAATCTGATACGAATAGGTTTTCAAGTAATATAATCGGCAGAAAATAAACAATATATAACCCTAACTATATATTATCCTGATTAGGAGCGAGAGAGAAATTAACCATGAAATCAATTAATGCTAATAGAATTAACACACGGATGTGCCCAGGTAATATTTAAATAAGATAAACATTAACCAGTCCCATACAGTAATCAATTACAAATTATATAAGAAACAATGTCGATTGCTAATTACATAACGTGATATATTAGCAAAACTGAAAGCATGAAACATCGATAATCATAAAATAGATTTATATCTGTAAAATCCTTTAGAGAACTTCAACAAATATAACTAAAGTAAAAAGAAAATCACAAGACTAATAGACATTATAAACATATGCCACGTATACAAACTGCACATACATATTGATAACATCACCAGTTTAAAAATGTCAATGGCTGCAGACAGGTAGCTGTCTAAAGTCGTAAACACATCAACCCAGTCTTGTGGTGTCCTTTCATCGATTATCCATCCCCTATCCCATAAACTTTTAACCCTTAAATACATGTCTACAAAAACAAACATCCTTGAAAGTTTGAGATAAACTAGATCGAATTATCCAACTGGTTTCTAATTAAAAATGACAAGTGTAACGTGTCATTTTTCCATATAAGCAAATCATCAAGACGATCCATGGAAATCGAAGATTCCAGGAATAAACAACACCTGGAAAGCTTGTTATGCGGTCTGTTCTGATTGATGCGAGATCGTGCAAAAATAGACAGTTGACAAAATCTGAGCGCAAACAGCAAATTTAACACCTGCAACAAATCAAGTAATAATAAAATTAAAACATAACACAAATCGAAATAATAAATACTAAATACCAAACAAGAAATAGACTGAATAAATACCTGATCACCAAAATTGAACATTAAAACCAAAAACAAAGAAATCACAGATTAACTGGTGCATTAAAAACTTGAATATTGACCCCATTAGAATGATTCGGTGAAGGAGCCCTGAATTGCATAAGCGTGATCTGAGCATTGAGCTCACGGACCTTTTCTTCACTCTTTTCGTTTTCATCTTGCAATTTGAGAACCCTCCTTATGAGCTTGTTCTTATGATTCTTCAATCTTGAAAGCTGCTGACCACTTTCATCAACTTTTTCCCTTAATTCCACATTATCAGCTTTCATTAAATCCCGGCTCGCTACTATTTCATTCATCCTGTCCTCCATTATACGAACCTTGTAAAAAAGACAACTAATGAACAGAGGCTGAATGGTTTCCCCATTTCCACGAAGAACAGTCGAGGTTATTTTAACCGGATTTTCTTTTACTATAGGATCAGTCATACGATCAACTAAAACTTCCCGCACTTCTTTATCCCCTGCTGGAGAATTATTATGATCACGGGTGACATCAAATTGTGGCTCGACAACAGACAGAGAAGGATTTTCGCGCATATCGTTATCAATCACAGGGTGACCTTCACCAGCTAAATCAGCAACGGGCTCAGGATGAACCAGATTGTCATTAACAGGCGAAGAAGCAATGATTTCTTCATCATCAATCACAACCGTTTCCACTGGAACTTTATTAATTACGGGGGTTTTAACCATTTTAGCTTTTGCCATACTCCTGGTCAGCCTTCTAACCAGCTTGGACTTGGGTAGATTTCCTCGACGATTCGCAATTTTATCACTACTGATGGGCGGAGTAACAGGTGACAGAGATGAAATCTTTCTCATACGCCCAGGACCTATAGGGGTTTGAGAACTGTTCACTGGATTACTCATGGGCTCTTTACAGGGTTCGGAACCCTTACGGCTAGGGTTCGACAGAGATTTGAGCAGGGAAAAGGACGGAGCCGAACCTGAATCTCTATGCTTGCTACAGTCATCTGGACTATCGAACATGCAATGACAAAAGGATGAAAAACCATTTGACTCTACAATTTGCTCCCATGAGCAACCTGACTTCAATAGCTCGTGATCAATCAACATTCGAACTAAACCGTGATGGAAAAGACTGTGGCTGACATGTTTAGGCCCCTTCTTTATGGCATTTGACATCTTAAATAAACTGTGCAGAAGGTAGTAAGGAAAATTAATAGGAAACCCTATAGAGACAGCCATCAGACGAAGATGATATACGTATGCCGAAGATAGCCGGCCTTCACAGGTCAAATATCGATGAATTAAAACAAGAACCGGATCCCATTCTTTAAGAAAATACTTACGTGCTACCCCAGTTCGAAAAGAAATGTCCTGAACCGGGTTCTTTAACAATCGCCTCCATTCGGTTATGTCCATCTTCTGATATTTAAACCACCTCTGCCTAGAGAGAGACAAACCCATTGCGGCTGCTATGGATCTTTCATCAACCTGGAAGCAGATATCACCAACCTCAGCTTGATAATTAACCAGGGACAGGGAAAAGACTCTGGTAACCTCAGGGTTCGAGTCGGAAAACTTCTCGAAGAATGGCATCCACCCCACATTCCTGACTTTTTCTGCGAGCTCAGGGTTCGAGTTTAACAGGGTCATCTCATAGGGTTCGACCCTCACGAAAGGAGCCATCACAGGCCGATTACGAATGCGTAACCACACACAAAATACGTACCACCACTCAGCCAGAGACAGAAGACCAGGTTGTGAGCACTTAGAACGAAGGCTGAGCAACACCAAGTAATGAGCAGGGTAAGCCATGCACGAGCGCAGGTTATACTTCTGCGGGCTTGACATGAGCGAAAGCATCGGAGCTTGGAGTGGTAACACAAATGATGGTAGAAGGCCCTAGAACGCTGATAATATCATGATTCAACCCTGACTTAAATGATAGGAGACCTTCACTGCAAGTAGCACAGGTGGTCTATTGGCAAGCATACACGACAGAGGTTACGTACCGAGAATTGATGTGATGGACAATTCAAGTACCAGTGTGATGATATCGTGGTGAATTCGCGACAGGTAAACCAGGATATATGCTGCGACATAAATCAATCTTGATGAAACCATAATACCTGCATATCATATCGTATATTCGGCATATCTTGTAAAGGTGGCGGAGGTTATAATATAATCACAAACCATGAACTTGAACCTTGAAATACGACCATATGAAATTCAATCAAGATCAACAATGGCTCACAAACTTAGGATAGGGACCATGAGACATAAGTCTAGGATTAACCAGAGTTACAAACATCAGACCTTTGACAACTATTGCTTAGACAACTCATGACAACCATAGTAATGAAACTTTGCAAATCATCATGGTAACGAAATCAATAAAATGAATCTCTAATGTTTTGGGATAATAAACATGACTAGGGTTACAAAATAGGCATAGAAATAATTAAGAGACACGTTTTAACTTCCCTAGTATAAATCATCCAAAACAATACTTCCATATGATAGTCTCATTAATCCAATAGAATTTGCAAAGGTCATTAGAAAAATTAAATTTCAACAAATCAGTAGCTTAATGGAAACCACCATATCGGTAGCTGAAAACTCATTAAACCTGTCCTTTTAAAATTTAAACATTTCATCAAACAAAATGGAATTTTGTTTGATGAAATAATGATTTTAGAAGGCTGTTGAGCAGGGGCACAACAGATGGCGACTTGCTGGACGAAACAGTTATCTCTATTCATTTCCCTGAAATCATGCAAGCAAAGAAATTAAATCCTTAATGTAAGCCATTGCATAGAGAACACCATTTTAGCACCTCGAACAGATTCAAATATCTCACGGTTCTAAATATTACCAGAAGATTACAGATTCATTTATTTGATACAAATTAGATTTCCAGCAAAAATCAGTCTATAAAGAATAAAACAGTAAATGGTTCAGTCTTAAAAGATAAAACCTCAATACCACAAGCATAGCCCTGCTGCTAGCAGGAGTTCATAGCCTTGACAGGGTTACTTTAAAACCCACAAACTGCCAGTATCCCATCTGCTAGTGAAAAGTCTACAATTCTGGGCAAGATGAACTGTTACCATTATCTTCTGTTTTCTTTTTCTTTTTTTCTTTTTTCTTTTTATTAGTCATGAAGGTCATGATTCAGGCTTGATAACCCGGTAGTAATCATGTCAGTCACCAGTCTACACAACAGTAAAATGAACCGGCTCGTGATGAGACCTTTCACCCCTCAGAGTTTTATGTCCAAAGGTCATTGCCCAGGCTTGGTGACCGGAGACGACAATGCTACTGGATGTAAACTTATGATCCTAAACAGACTGGCTCATCACGAGACCTTCTTTCCTTCAAACGATTTTTTCAAATGTTCTAGTCCATCTCGTCTAGAACGTAATTATTGTTAATCCCAAGTGAGATTGTCTTAGCAGATAGGGAGGCAAGTTTGGTTTTCTTTACGAAAAGAGATGGCGTAAAAGATTAAAATAGATGACTTTACCAAATACTGCCCTAATCTCTTTGGACAAATTTTTGCAGAAACTGATATAATTAATTAATATTAACATAATTTATAAGTTGCTGGTAATATTCTGAGCAATGAAGATACCATTCTCTGTTCAAGAAGTAAAATCGAATGACAGATTTCAGGAAAATAATGTCTTCGTGCATGACTTCCAGACAAATTACAGAAAATGAATTTAGTCATCAGTTTGGGGTTCAATGAATCTATCAGGTTCAACACACACAAGCAAAATAGCGAACAAAAAGGAAAAAATACACACAGACCAAAAGCAAAGGAAATAAAATCATTCAAACAAGCACACCACACCAGTGATATATACAGGATGATCCCTTGAGGAGGATCAACAAAAGTATCGCTTGATTAGGTGACCATTTACTGGAAGGCTATCAATGTCACCTTCCAGTGTTTGTAACCTGAAAGTACTAGGACCAAGTTTTTCTGTAATAATAAATGGCCCTAGCCACAGGCATTGGAACTTTGTCTGTTTTCCTTTATATTCGTGTTCCTTATCCCATTTCAAGACTAAGTCACCTACTTCCAAATCCCGACTGTTCGACTTCCTGAGGTCAAACCAACGCTTCATAGTCTGCTGGTGTTTCTCAAACTTTTTCCTAGCGATTTCCCTATCTTCCTCCAACTTCTGCAAAGTATTAATTCGATGCTCCATAGTAGAACAAGGTATCTCCTGTACTGACTGGGCAAGTTGTAAAGAGGGAAGGAACAAGTGAGGAGGTAAGATGGCTTCCTTACCATACACTAGGAAAAAGGGAGAGTTTCCTATAGCAGCTTTTGGAGTTACCCTGTCAGCCCACAAAGCATTTGACAGGGCAGTATGCCAATTCCTATGATGGTTAGCCACAGTACGTTTCAGAATCTTAATCAGATTTTTATTAGAGGATTCGACTAACCCATTACCTTGGGGGTAATAATTAGCAGAATATTTTAATTTTATTCCCTTTTCTAATGCATACTCAGTCAATTTAACAGAAGAAAAATAAGTTGCATTATCAAAGATTAAAGATTCTGGAATACCGAATCTGGTAATGATAAACGAATCAAGGAAAGATATCACCTGTTTGGAATTGACTACCCTCAATGGGATGGATTCAACCCATCTAGTGAAGTAGTCTGTGGCTATCAAAATCTATTTATGTTGTAGTGAAGAGGCTGGTGTGATTGGGCCAACAATATCCAGACCCCATTGCTAAAATGGGACTTCAATGATAACCGGCTGGAGGGGTAATGCTGCCTTTTTCAGTCTGCTTCCTGCTCTTTGACACTCTTGGCACTTCCTGGCGAAAGAATATGCGTCTTTGAACAATGTGGGCTAGTAGTACCCAGCCTTAAGTATCTTGTGAGCAGTAGTTTCTCCGCTGAAATGTCCTCCAGCTGGTCCTGCATGTATTTGCAGCTTCATGTTTTTCTAGACAACAAAGGAGAACCCCTTCGAAATTCTTTCTAAACAAAATATTATCAATAAGCTGTAGATTTTAATCTTAAGGCTCTCTTATGACGTGGGTCTAAATGTTCAGGGGTGGTCCCATGCAATAAGAAGAACTTAATATCATCATACCAAGAATCAGGAGGAGTAACGATCGGAAAAACTTCCCTTTCAAATAGGAAAGGCTCACTGAAGAAATGCAGATCTGATTCAGCACTGTCTGCAGAGCCAGCTGCTAGCTTGCAGAGACCTTGTCCCCTGACAATCTTTAAAGGTTTTATTTCCAGGTTGTATTCCTGAAGTGCTGTGACCCAATGTGCTCGTTTCTCACCAAGACCCTTCTGTACCAAGAGATTTCTAACTGCAGAATATGGTACAACGACCTTGGTGTGGGACTTCAGTAAGTAAGGCCTGAAATGTTTAACAGATTTGAAAACAGCGAAAGCTTGCTTGTCCACTTCTGGGTAGTTTAATTCTGCACCGTTGAGACCAGAACTCGTAAAAGCAATAGGAGCTTCATTATTTTCCTGGTTTTTCTGTGTCAGAACAACAGCATAAGACGAATCAGAAGCAAACGTATATAAAATGAATGGTTTGGAAAAATCTGGGTTAGTGAGAGTGGGAGCTTCAGCAATAGCTTTTAAAATGTCGTGAAAAGATTGCTTCTCGTCAGTATTCCATTTAAACTCAACATCTTTTCTTATCATTTTCTGAAGCGGCCGAACAATTTCTGTAAACCCAGGAATAAATCTAGAAACAAAATTTATCTTTCCAAGAAAAGACTGCATGGAATTCTTTGAGTGGGGCATCGAAATCTGTGATATGACACGGGTGCGTTCTGGATCAATATTGATGCTTTGTTTAGAAACAACAAAACCTAGCAACTTACCTTCTGTCACTGAAAAGATAGATTTCTTAGGATTTAACGAAATCCCATACTTCCTGCAACGCTCAAAGACTCTTCTGAGATGAACTAAATGATCAGTCCTATTTTTTGAAAAGACGGTAACATCATCAAGATAAATAACGACGAACTTACCAATCAAACCTCTGAAGGCGATGTCCATTGCCCTCTGAAATGTTGCTCCGGCATTTATGAGACCAAATGGCATTTTCCTGTATGCATAAGTTCCCCAAGGGGTTCTAAAAGTTGTTTTCAACTGGTCAGCTTTGGATACTAACACTTGGTTGTATTCTGAAAAACCATCTAGTAGCGAAAACATTTCAGATCCGGAGACCTGTTGCAAGATTTTCTCCATTGTAGGAACAGGGTAATTGTCTTTATCGGAAACCTTATTCAGATTTCGGAAGTCGACACACAACCTGATGTCACCATTTTTCTTCCTTACGGGTACAAGGTTTGCTACCCATTGTGCATGCCAAACAGGGAAAATTATCCTAGCGGCAAGGAGTTTATTTATCTCCTTCTTGACAACTGGTTCTAGGCTGGGGTGCATTTTCCTCAATTTTTGTTGAAAAGGCTTGGCCTCCGGTTTCATAGGAATGACATGTTGCATGATATTAGGATCGAATGTTTTCAGGTCATCATACGTCCATGCAAATATGTCTTTAAATTCTTTGAAGAGTTTAATAAAGGATGTTTTTTCCTGGGCAGAACATGCACAGGCCAGATTTACACACTGAGGATTTTGCTCAGTTCCTAGATTCACAATGTCAGATTGCATGATGGAGCTACCAGTTTTACAATTCCTTGCAGCTTTGAATTTATCCTTTAAGTCATAGAATTTCTCAAGTTTGATTACTGATCTGGGAAAAACACTAACCTGATCGAGAGATTCCTGAACTGGAAAAGGCTTATGTATTACCATAAAATTGTGTAGGTCCTCATCGTGAGTCATCTCGTCCAAAACCGCATCCTTAAAGGTATCTTTAAGAGTCAGAAAATTGATTAATTGCTGGTCGTCATTGAAGACTCTCCAATTTGCTATGTTGTCAGGTATAGAAGGCCTAAACAGCAATTCAACCGAGAAAGCATCAGTAAGGATTCCTTCAGATGGAATCAATCTTGAAGAAACATTAGCTAAAAGATTAGCTTCCTGATTTAGATAACGAGGGATGGAACTAATGTTAAATGCTTCAAATGCTAATAGTAAATTCCATACCTCAGCTTGATAGTTTCTCAAGTGTCCAGCTATGCAGTGTATTGAATTACGTACCTGACGAACAATAATCTCAGAATCTCCTAAGACTACCAAGGCTTTGGCTCCCAAGTCAATCGCTTTCTTCAGCCCTTGAATGAGGGCTTCGTATTCAGCGATGTTATTGGTGCAATCGAATTCTAATCTGCAAGCAATGAAGTACCTTTTACCATAAGGATCAATCAGTAAGCATCCTGCACCAGCTCCTTCTTTTGACTTGGAACCGTCAAAGTAAAGAGACCAACAACCGTCATTAAGATCTAAATGGGGTGTATCTGGGACTGAGATTTCAGCTGAAACTTGTGTAAAATGAAAAATTTCAGACTGCTGATTCGAATCTGGAATTTCTGAAATTGCAGCCTCAAAATTCCCAAAAAATGAATCAGCCATGTAGTTACCCATTATGGTATCAGTGAACAAGACTGGTTCATTTGAGTCATCAATTTCAATGACGGTATGTTTCATATACCGTTCTCGATCGATTCTAATTTTATTCGGGCGACCCTTATGAGATATCCACAGGTGTGACCAGTCTATGGCAAAATACCCATCGATTTTTTGTGACCAATCCCTACTAAGAAACAAAACATATGCTTCAGGGATGTCAACGACAATAATATCGATGATAAAGTGCACCTGAGGATTCGAAGCCAGCCTTATTAACACCTGCTTCAACTTACCTATTACTTTTACATTTGAGCGATCAAGCTGTACGATACTTGTATCACAGGGTTCAGGGACAGCTTTAAGTTTTTTACATACAGAGTAAGGCATCACATTTTTAGAGGCCCCTGAGTCTATCATACAGTTATGTACTTTACGATTAAATATTTCAAATGTAAGTAAAAAGGGTGGAGTTAAAGAATCAGACTTCTTGCCTATGGATGATGCATTAATTGAAGCCTTTTTCGAGTTATCCTTATTAATGGTAGAATTATTTTGATTGGAAGGAGTCTTACCAGATTTACTTGAGCAAAATCCTGGCACCATTTTATCTCGAATCACAGGTATATTTAAGAGTTCATATAGAGAAATGTTGGCTCTGCTTCTCTTCAAGTCTTCGATCAAATCATATTCTAACTCAAGGGAGTGTGCAGACTTACTGTTTGCAGGCTGATCTTTGTTTTGGACAGCTGAACTATTATCTGTAACAGTTGTAGCAGGTTCAGTTGAAGGCTGGTCTTTTTTACTTTTGGTGTTGTACTGATGCTGATTTACATTGACAACAGCCACATCTTCATCATCAGTTAATTCTGAGGTGTCCCAGAAATGACTGATGACATGGGGTGGTTTATCGTCATTGTCATCATTCGTTTTTTGATTATCTTGAGAACTCTGTCCAAAAGACTGAGTTTCATTTTCAGTAGATGTTTCTAGATATGAAACTATTGATTTGAGGAAGCTATTGAGTTCCTCAACGCTGTTGGCTTCAGAGGGTGGAGTTTGTTTCGCAGCTGAATTTTGAAAAGGTTTTCTAAAAAACTGTTTAGGTGGTTCTTTATTTGCGGTATTTTCAGAAGTACCCTTTTTTAAATCTATGATCTCATTAGACAGTTTTTTAATGACTCTTTGTAAACTGTCAAGATCTAAGGCATCTTGGCCCCTTTTGTCAGAGCTTTTGGCAGGACTGTCAGTCTTCTTCTGAGAAGAAGATGCTGAATCATTATCTACCCCGGGATTTGCTTTTGTGGCATTCACATCCTTTTCAACTTTAATTGCTTCTTCAAAGTTTTCAGTTAGGGTAAGTTTGGCCTTTTTCCTGACAAACATGGATATCTTTCCCGGTAAGGCTGAAGTGTAAAATTCAACAGTAACGTCCTCAGTTGGCCTCGAGGTAGCGGGAATCCTGTTTCTCAAAGTTAGAAAACACTGGTTAAAATATTTAACCTTTTCTTTGGGGTCCATGCAAATTCTAGAAAATTCCGAGACTAAAATAGCAGGAGTCTTGTCATCTCCAAACTTGTTTGTAAATGCAAGATCAAATTCATTCCAGCTAGTAATGGAACCAGCTGTAAGTGAAAAGTACCACGTTGATGCTTTTCCCTCAAACGTATAAGGGAAAAGCCGACAGACCACATCTTCATGTTCCACATCCAAGAGTCGAACTGCCAACATAAAATTTTTTACATGATCTTTCGCTGGCTCTTTTAACTCAGGATTGAACTTAGGCAGTAATTTCTTAGGATGTTTAGGTAAAGGGTGCTGAACGCCAGGGACGGCCACTGCATCCTGAGCTAGCCATGGCATATTAGCATTGGGATTCGGGGGATTTGCAGCTGCCATGTTTCTTGGAGTTGGAGGTGGTGAAGGCAGTGTTTGTAAAACACGAGGAGGGGATCGAGGCGGTGATGGTGGTCGACCAGACTCTCTTGAAGCAAGTGGTCCTGCAGAAGAGGAAGGTTGGTTGGTGCCTATGGAAGATTGCTGCATGTGAGGATCGGAATGAGCACCTAAAGGTTGTTCTTGTTCTCCCAGAAATGACTCAGGATGCCGAGTACGAGGACGAGTAATCTGCGGAAGGGGTAACTCAGTAGGCTGTCGCCCAGTAAGGTTCGAATAAGCTCTTGTCAGAATTCTACGAGATTCATTTAAGGCTTGTTCGTACTGGTCTATTTCTTCAGGTAAGTGAATACGGGGAGAATTGAACTGAGAGATCAGATTTCGAACAGAGTCGCTCACTGGGGTTTCATTCACTCGTGATGAACGGTGAGAGCATGGTTGTGCAGTAGGTTGTATTTGAGGGGTAATTGGCTGATTAAATTTGTTTACGGGGTTGTTTTCATCAGCCATTGGCTTACGCTGGCCCTCCTTCTAGCGCCATTGTTGACGGGCGTATTTGACAAAGCCCGCAACGAGGGATACAACCCAGACCGGGATCCTTAGAGCAGGCTCCAAGCTGTTTAGGGTAGCCGTTCCTGACAGGTTTAAAGGCTTTGTTGGCCTGGGGTGCTAACAGTCCAATGGTTAAAACTGCTGCTGCTGATTTTCAGTGAAACATATCTTTATAATTTACAAAGGTTGATTTAAGTTATGTGCTACAGGATGTTAGACTAACAGATTTAATCAACTTAAATCAATGAATTATAAATACATGATACAAAAGCTGAAAAGATAAAATATAAAGATAGTTACTATTGTACAAAAAAAACCTGCTATATACATCTTGTACAACTATTTACAAGAGAGATAAACTGAAAGTAATTCATATAGAGACAGAATCTGATACGAATAGGTTTTCAAGTAATATAATCGACATAAAATAAACAATATATAACCCTAACTATATATTATCCTGATTAGGAGCGAGAGAGAAATTAACCATGAAATCAATTAATGCTAATAGAATTACCACACGGATGTGCCCAGGTAATATTTAAATAAGATAAACATTAACCAGTCCCATACAGTAATCAATTACAAATTATATAAGCAACAATGTCGATTGCTAATTACATAACGTGATATATTAGCAAAACTGAAAGCATGAAACATCGATAATCATAAAATAGATTTATATCTGTAAAATCCTTTAGAGAACTTCAACAAATATAACTAAAGTAAAAACAAAATCACAAGACTAATAGACATTATAAACATATGCCACGTATACAAACTGCACATACATATTGATAACATCACCGGTTTAAAAATGTCAATGGTTGCAGACAGGTAGCTGTCTAAAGTCGTAAACACATCAACCCAGTCTTGTGGTGTCCTTTCATCGATTATCCATCCCCTATCCCATAAACTTTTAACCCTTAAATACATGTCTACAAAAACAAACATCCTTGAAAGTTTGAGATAAACTAGATCGAATTATCCAACTGGTTTCTAATTAAAAACGACAAGTGTAACGTGTCATTTTTCCATATAAGCAAATCATCAAGACGATCCATGGAAATCAAAGATTCGAGGAATAAACAACACCTGGAAAGCTTGTTATGCGGTCTGTTCTGATTGATGCGAGATCGTGCAAAAATAGACAGTTGACAAAATCCGAGCGCAAACAGCAAATTTAACACCTGCAACAAATCAAGTAATAATAAAATTAAAACATAACACAAATCGAAATAATAAATACTAAATACCAAACAAGAAATAGACTGAATAAATACCTGATCACCAAAATTGAACATTAAAACCAACAACAAAGAAATCACAGATTAACTGGTGCGTTAAAAACTTGAATATTGACCCCATTAGAATGATTCGGTGAAGGAGCCCTGAATTGCATAAGCGCGATCTGAGCATTGAGCTCACGGACCTTTTCTTCACTCTTTTCGTTTTCATCTTGCAATTTGAGAACCCTCCTTATGAGCTTGTTCTTATGATTATTCAATCTTGAAAGCTGCTGACCACTTTCATCAACTTTTTCCCTTAATTCCACATTATCAGCTTTCATTAAATCCAGGATCGCTACTATTTCATTCATCCTGTCGTCCATTCTACGAACCTTGTCAAAAAGACAACTAATGAACAGAGGCTGAATGGTTTCCCCATTTCCACGAAGAACAGTCGAGGTTATTTTAATCGGCTTTTCTTTTACTATAGGATCAGTCATACGATCAACTAAAACTTCTCGCACTTCTTTATCCCCTACTGGAGAATTATTATGATCACGGGTGACATCAAATTGCGGCTCGACAACAGACAGAGAAGGATTTTCACGCATGTCGTTATCAATCACAGGGTTACCTTCACCAGCTAAATCAGCAACGGGCTCAGGATGAACCAGATTGTCATTAACAGGCGAAGAAGCAATGATTTATTCATCATCAATCACAACCGTTTCCACTGGAACTTTATTACTTACGGGGGTTTTAACCATTTTAGCTTTCGCCATACTCCTGGTCAGCCTTCTAACCAGCTTGGACTTGGGTAGATTTCCTCGACGATTCCCAATTTTATCACTACTGATGGGCAGAGTAACATGTGACAGAGATGAAATATTTCTCATACGCAAAGGACCTATAGGGGTTTGAGAACTGTTCACTGGATTACTCATGGGCTCTTTACAGGGTTCGAAACCCTTACGGCTAGGGTTCGACAGATATTTGAGCGAGGAAAAGGATGGAGCCGAACCTGAATCTCTATGCTTGCTACAGTCATCCGGACTGTCGAACATGCAATGACAAAAGGATGAAAAACCATTTGACTCTACAAACTGCTCCCATGAGCGACCTGACTTCAACAGTTCGTGATCAATCAACATTCAAACTAAACCATGATGGAAAAGACTGTGGTTGACATGTTTAGGCCCCTTCTTTATGGCATTTGACATCTTAAATAAACTGTGCAGAAGGTAGTAAGGAAAATTAATAGGAAACCCTATAAAGACAGCCATCAGACGAAGATGATATACGTATGCCGAAGATAGCCGGCCTTCACAGGTCAAATATCGATGAATTAAATCAAGAATCGGACGCCATTCTTTAAGAAAATACTTACGTGCTACCCCAGTTCGAAAAGAAATGTCCTGAATCGGGTTCTTTGACAATCACCTCCATTTAGTTATGTCCATCTTCTGATATTTAAACCACCTCTTCCCAGAGAGAGACAAACCCGTTGCGGCTGCTATGGATCTTTCATCAACCCGGAAGTAGAGATCACCAACCTAAGCTTGATAATTAACCAGGGACAGGGCAAAGACTCTGGTAACCTCAGGGTTTGAGTCGGAAAACTTCTCGAAGAACGACATCCACCCCACATTCCTGACTTTTTCTGCGAGCTCAGGGTTCGAGTTTAACAGGGTCATCTCATAGGGTTCGACCCTCACGACAGGAGCCATCACAGGCCGATTACGAATGCATAACCACACACAAAATACGTACCACCACTCGGCCAGAGATAGAAGACCAGGTTGTGAGCACTTAGAACGAAGGCTGAGCAACACCAGGTAATGAGCAGGGTAAGCCATGCATGAGCGCAGGTTATACTTCTGCGGGCTTGACATGAGCGAAAGCATCGGTGCTTGGAGTGGTAACACAAATGACGGTCGAAGGCCCTAGAACGCTGATAATATCATGATTCAACCCTGACTTAAATGATAGGAGACCTTCGCTGCAAGTAGCACAGGTGGTCTATTGGCAAGCAGACACGACAGAGGTTACGTACCGAGACTTGATGTGATGGACAATTCAAGTACCAGTGTGATGATATCGTGGTGAATTCACGAGAGGTAAACCGGGATATAAGCTGCGACATAAATCAATCTTGATGAAACCATAATACCTGCATATCATATCGTATATTCGGCATATCTTGTAAAGGTGGCGAAGGTTATAATATAATCACAAACCATGAACTTGAACCTTGAAATACGACCATATGAAATTCAATCAAGATCAACAATGGCTCATAAACTTAGGATAGGGACCATGAGACATAAGTCTAGGATTCACCAAAGTTACAAACATCAGACCTTTGACAACTATTGCTTAGACAACTCATGACAACCATAGTAATGAAACTTTGCAAATCATCATGGTAACGAAATCAATAAAATTAATCTCTAATGTTTTGGGATAATATACATGACTAGGGTTACAAAATAGGCATAGAAATCATTAAGAGCCACGTTTTAACTTCCCTAGTATAAATCATCTAAAACAATACTTCCATATGATAGTCTCATTAATCCAATAGAATTTGCAAAGGTCATTAGAAAAATTAAATTTCAACAAATCAGTAGCTTAATGGAAACCACCATATCGGTAGCTGAAAACTCATTAAACCAGTCCTTTTAAAATTTAAACATTTCATCAAACAAAATGGAATTTTGTTTGATGAAATAATGATTTTAGAAGGCTGTTGAGCAGGGGCACAACATGAGGTAACCAAAAATTCTTTGGTATTTACCAATACATCCTGAACAATTGATTAGTCCATAACAAATCAATTCATCAGTGGTTCATGGATTCTTGGTCAACTTTATGGTTATTGTAAATTTTATTGGTCATAGGCTGTAGTGTAAGAGATTCATCCGAAGTGTGTAGATAGGATTGTTTTACTCTTTTAATTAAGTGTTTGATATCATTGTTTGAATTTTTCCTACATGGACTTATTCACATGAGGTTGAATTGTATACTCTGTAGAATTTGAAGGTACATGAGAATAGAAGACAGCTGTTTTCTGCTAGTGCGTCAAAAGATTCTACAAATCCTTTTGTCCGGCAATGTCCTCTTGCAAGTAACAGTCGCTCCAGTGTTTCCCCTTCTCCTTGGGCCAATGGATCAACATATTCATCACAGGTTTTCAACCACGGTCAATAAAGAAATCAGTTCTTACAGCTCTCTGGCAATGAATTTTTCTTAAGCACAGTAGCAGGAAAAGGAGTAAAGAAGAATTTTTTGCGATGGCAATGTATAATCCCAAATTAAATTCTTGCTTACCACATGAATTTTCATTTATTTCTCAAAGAAAATGCCACCAATGATAAGCAGTATATTCTTTCAATGGATTTTATGTTATTTGTGGATTTAGCAAACCAAGCTTTGCTTGCTAGAACTATAAAAATCAAGCTCTTCAATTTCATGAATAATAAAACATTGGCGATGGTGCTAATAAAAAATTGGCGACGGTGCTTAGTTATGGCCTCTCAGCATTGATTACCGTGCCATAGATTGAAATTGTAAGCGATTAATTCATTGATTTTGAATTGCATTACAGATATCATATCATAAGTCTGGTCTATCGACCAAGTTTAGGAAGTGAAATACTTAGAGGTTAACTTGTGTCATTCTAGTATTTTACTTTGTTCATTTTGTTTACAAAAATGGGTGATTGTTCATCAAATTGAGTAACAAATCTCATATATTAATAATAATAATAACAAGGTATAACTCTTGTTAATTATGAAAAATTGTTATTTTCAATAAGCTGAGTTCTTCTCACACTTTCAATAAAGAATTCAACTAATAAGATATGGAAAAAAAACTCAGTGAGAAGGGTGTAGCGATGTAACAAATAACCAGTCTTGACAAGCGTAAATCTATCTCCTTTGTATAGAATTTGGTTTGCTATTGCTTACCTAGTGCGATGAGAATTAGGTACTGGAATTTGTTTTTAAGTTATTTATTTTTATCCTGAGTGTGGGTACTAACTTAATTTCAAGAGCCTCTAGTAAGATAATTGACTTCAACACCTTTGCTTTCCCGCATTGAAACGGTGGTGACTATTAAGTAATGGATGCCTACATTGAATCTATTTTCACAATATTTAAAAAAAAAAAAACTTCAACAAGCGTCTCTTAAGCGACGCTTTTACATGTCGCTTTTCCGACGTTTTTGCTAGATATCCGTCGCTTCTCCGCCGGTTATATCTGTCGTTTTTGCGACGCTTTGTCTTAATATCCGTCGCTTCTCCGCCGGTTATATCTGTCATTTTTTCGACGCTTTTTCTTAATAAAAGTCGCTTATCCGAAGGTTATATCTGTCGTTTTTTCGACGCTTTGTCTTAATAAAAGTCGCTTATCCGACGGTTATATCTGTCATTTTTTCGACGCTTTGTCTTAATATCCGTCGCTTATCCGACGGTCCTTCTGTCGCTTAACCGATGGCATGAAGGTTATTTTCTTAAAAAACTTTCAGTACTGTCGAAGATATGCCGTCGCTTAACCGACGCTTTAAATTTAACTGACGGTTACTTAGGTGTCGCTTAACCGACGGTTACTTAGGTGTCAGAAACCCGACGACAAGCTTTCGACGCTTAACAAAAAATCAAAGTGTCGTACATGCGACAGGGAAGTGTCGAAAATCTGACATGATGGTTGTCGGATTTTTGGTCAAAATGTAGTAGTGTGCAGGGAAATTTTCATGATCGACCTCCTTCAACAATTCAGCCAAGACACGGGCCAAGACAAACAAAGGTGAGTTTGGATTAGGGTTATACGCTTCGACCATACCATCTAGATGATCAGTCTGAACATCGGGTTGTACCGTGGTCTGGATGCTAGGATAAACTATGGACTGGACAAATTTTGCCTTCTGCTGTCTGGTGTGAGGTCGTGACAAGGGTACAAACTGAGCAGGAATAATAGGGATGGTATAAGTGGATGGACTTGCCTTCGATGTGTCTTCATCGAGATGAATAACATTGGGGATTTTCTTCTTTATGGATGGGGATTGTCTGGAATGACGATTATGGAGATGCCGAGGGCATTTTTGGATATTTAGATGGGGATTAAGAACTTTAAACACAAAGGTATCCCAAGATTGGTTCCGCTCTTTAAGCTGATCTAGAATCAAGAGTTTAATCAAAATATGATGATATAGGCTACCCTTAGGGTTAATGGTATTTTTCTTGACCTGGTTCGACATCTTCTCTAAAATTCTAAGAAAATAGAAAGGGAAATTAAGAAACTTTCAATCGACAAAATGCGCTAGCAAATGGATTTGACAGGATTTAAATATCCCGAACTTACCCTCACAAGTAATCAAACCGATGATGACTGTCAAAGGATTGATGTACTCTGGCTTAGTCCAATTGCGATGGAAACCTTTGACGCATGTGACATGCTAGTATTCTGGTTTAAGGGTGAAGTTATGAGATGCCCATGGAACAAACCAATGCTTGTGCCACCGTGTGCTCTCTATAGGAAGCTTGGATGCGAGCACAATAGAATCCTTAGTTACTGGGAAGATGATATGGCCAACCCTTGCCTTCTTTCCATCAAATCCCATCATGAAAAGCAGGGATATTTCCTCATCATACCCTTGCAGTAGGTGAAGGAACAGGTTCCAGTCGGCACAAAAAAAGACCTCTTGGCACTCCCTAAAAATATGGCATTTGAAATAAGTCTTGGTAGCTCTCAGGCTCAAAATGATTCAGCATGGTTCAAGAAGAGACTAGGATACAGAGTTTGCAAGGAGTATAGGAAGAAGGTGGCTAACACACTCTACAGGGATAACGGTAAGTAAGAGCGATAGAGTAGAAGTTCGCACGGTGCCAATTTAAAACGTGCTTCATTTAACCGAGAAAATGATCATGCAAAAGGCTCGACACATTTAGGCGATCGTGCCATTATGGATGATCTTGAGATGTGTGCCTTCAAGGACACCTATTTTAATGAGTTCATAAGGTTGCAATTAGTTCAACCATGTCCAAAGTAAAACTTTGGACATGTTGAACGCATGACTTAATACGAATGTATAAACCCCATTCATAATCATAATAATCTTGATTTAACAAGAGGATCGAATTATTTGATAATTTATGCGTGCGAGCGATAAGAGGATAGGGATGGTGGTAGAGTCACGATGACTGAAAAGGTCATAAGGTCATATCGAATCCATATGGAGGTAAAATTAGATCACAAATGTACAACACCATAGGTCTATATTATTCATAATGGCCTCGTAAAGTGACTTAATAATCATGGTATGACTTAGCCAATTTTAACTTTTTTCCCAAATGAAACTAAGCTAACACCTTGACATAATCATTATTGCTATAATATCATAGTTTTTATTTAGACCGTCATTTGGAATTGCATTTAGACCAACATTTAACCCTTCATATGGTCCTGCATATGATCCTTCATATAGATTTTTTTCTGTAAAAACACGCTTTATGCTGGATCAGATTGCTGCTAATTATATTTGAAACCTTTGTCACTTGTCAGAGATAAATAAAATTTTATATAAATAGTCAGAAAAATAAAATAAAAATAGCATAATATTTACAGCATATTCTTCCTCCCCCAAACCAAAGATATGGCGTGTCCTCAAGCCATACAAGAAAAACTAAGTAATTTCAAATTAACTTAATACAAAGTCTTATCATGCTGTGATCATTTTTGCACAAAAAAGAAAATGAACTAGTAAAATGGAAATGATTCAGATATGTACATTTATCAGAAATAACAGTGCTTAGAAAAATCAAGTGAATAATGATAATATAATTGGAAAATGCCATAGGAAAAACTAGTCATCCATGCCTCATTGTAAGGATGTCTTGTCATGTTAAGAATATTTTGAGTTTACCCTAGAGTTTATGAGATTTTACAGCTATGGGTTCCATTTCTAGGATAATGATATCCTAGGTATTGATTGAATTAGATGGCTAGTTCCAAGCCCAACTTACAGCCATTCTCTAATGACATCATAAACAATAGGCCTACACATGTATTTGTATATTTTAATATTATTATTTTCAAAGAACCATGTGTATAGTAGTGCATTAACTAGATCTCTTTTACAGGATATTGCCCCACTGCCAGACAACCTGTTCAGTATTGTTAAGCTGAAAAATCCCTCACTCAGCTCTACATGGCCTACACCACCCAAGGACACCCATGATCGACCCTTGTAACACCCCATTAGACCCCCACACCCTCAAAAGGGCTTACGAATGAAGAAAAGGGCTTAAAAGCCCCAAAAAGGAGCCTAAATAACTCTCCTAGGGGCTACAGCCTCCAAAAAGGGGCTAAAACCCCTTAAAAGAGCCTAAAAACCTAAAAGGAGTTAAATTTAGGGTGGAAGGGGACAAAATCCCAAGGGGCTAAAGCCCTGACCAAGGGCTTAAAACCCTAAAAGTCCCTAAGAAATCTATAAAAGGAGGGGTGGGGGTCACTCTAAAAAAACTTCTCCCTTGCATATTGTTATGCTGCCCATGGATGCCTTGAGAGACCTCTTTGCCTCTCAAGCCACACACATCCCCCTCTCTTCCACTCACATTCCCCATTGAGCCATAACTCCTCCTCCATTGCTGAGTGAGATAGAGAGGTGCTTCCTTCCAGCCAGGGCATGGTGGTCCATTTCACCAAAGGAGAGGTATAATCTTGTTTTGTTTATACATTTTTCTTTGATAGCTTAGTTGTTTTCTGACCATTATTTGTTTGCAGGTTTGATCTTTAACATGTTTTGCAGGTTTATTTTTGCTTAATAGTTGTTTGCAGGTAGCCAAGGCAAAGCCCTAACCTTGTTTACAGAGGGGCTCATGACCGTTTTTCTTTCTTGCTCTTTATTTTCTGTCCATTCCATTTTCTTTCTATATTTTCCACATGCAAGAACCTACCCTTCTGTCCTATAGACAGAGGGAGCCATTATTGCCCCTATAGCAAGGAGAAATCCCTGCTACAGATCTGGTGACCATACCAGCTCAATCCCATAGGATCCCTGGTTCAGTTTTTTAAAATTTCAAGTTTTTTTAGTTTATGCCCTAGTTTTAGAATTTTTTTTGTCAAATCTAGCTTAGATCTAGTTTATTTCCAATTTTTATTGTTGCCAAAGCCTCTGCAAGGAAAATCCGAGTCATTTTGGCAACAATATAGGTTACTGTCGGCCGGATTTGACTCAGGATCAGAAAAACCCCAAATTCGGGGCAGGTCGCACTTATCAGGCCTGAACAGGGGATGAGGTCGCTCTTTTAGGCCTCACAAGTGTGACCAAGTCACCCTTTTCCCCTCGAAAGGTGTGACTTCACTAAGATAGGCAGACCGCTTCTGTCTGTGAAATCTGTGCGCCCCCCATGCTCGTTTCTGGAAAATTTTTGTGAGCCCCTCACTGAAATTGACCCGAAACGTGCGGTCTGTCAATCAGTACTTAATTTTCAGTTTAATAGGGACTGTCAGTGTGGCTCATCCGCCTCTATCCAACACAGTAGTTCAATTTCTGTTTCTGTTTCAGTTTACTATAATTGCATCAACAAAGAAGGTGTAAATTCAAAACAAATTTTAATGGCTTAATGAATGTAGCTTAACTAAAATTAACATAAAATTAACAGTCTTGCTTACCCTTCCTCCTCTACCTAGTCATCACCCTTCGGGGTATTCTTGGATATGACGAAGGGCACAGCTCATATAGTCCTAGGCCCTTCACTGAATATTGTTCTAAACCATTAAAAACAGATGACCTGGAAGGTAGAGGGGATAGAGAAGGAGGGACTTTCACGGCACTAAGCGTCCTCCCTGTTGACCAACCTTGCATTCGGGAGGTGACCTGTGGATATACGGATGGGATTAGTCCCATTGTGTTGAGAGCCCAGCACCTTCTCTTGGTCTAAGAGGAATATAGGTGTAAGGTAGTCACCTAGTTAGGCTGTCACATTTAGGGTTAAAAATGTATTTGTTTACAAATTTCTGATTATTCACTACTTGCACAACAATGATATGAACTCTACCACAATATGATGAATTCATAAACCATTTGCAGCCACTTGATACCAGAAAGACAGAAAAACAAATATACCATACCAAGTAATCAACCCAACTCAGTTCATGACGCTGAGAGAGCCTTAAAATTTATCAATTTACACTAAGTTCAAACAAATCTACGGTCTTTGAGGACATAAGTCCTATTGGCCTGATTTTCTGACCTAGGCCAACAAGGAGATTATTCCCACACAATCAGCTTAAAGCAGCTTCCGGTGTGTTTGGAATAGCAAAATCTCGCAGGTTATGGTCCTGCTACCAACTGAATTTTTCTCTTAGGGAGAAACTAAAATTTAGTAAAAGTCTATCCTAAAGTTATTTCTATTTAAATAAACCCTAAAATTAGTTTTCAACTATATGAGTTATCCTACAATTGCTTTCTTAAGGAAAGTCTTCAAATTTGGAGGGTTTAATATTTAATGGTCTAAATTTTAAAAGACTATTAAAATGATTCTAAAATTACACAAATTCTATTTAATAACTGTTAAATGTAAATTATACTAAGATAATACTAACTGAACTATCTTAACTATCCTATCTATCCTATCTCAGCTGAGAGCGATTCTGAATATTATATTAACTATTAATTAATATAATGATGAACAGAAAGATAAGGAGTAAGATCTAAATGAAAATATTTAAACCATTGACACTAAATCATTCTGCTATAAAATACCATTGACAGAGAAACTGAAATAAGCAATTACTTCGAATTTTCTGAAATGTTTAATCAATTAATAACTAATAAACAACATTAGATATTTGAATGAAGGACAATGTTCAAAATGAAATCATCGCCAAAATACAAATGAGATCACACACACACACACACACACACACACACACACACACACACACACACATATATATATCATTATATCTTGAATTTTTAGTAGAAACACTGGTTAATTCAGTTACAATAATATACTAATTCAAATACAATATTGTGTTGACAAAGTGTAATAACGATTAATGAACACAAGCATAACCCAATATACTGTATCAATATTATAAGTAGAAGATTATATACTGAAATATAAAAAGAGTATCCAAAATAATACCGATCAACGATATCAGTCTGAGGATTTCCAGTCACATTCCACTTCCAAAGATAAAACTTCAACCAGGAACAAAACTAGTATCAAAATAATATTTCAAATATGTTTCTCTTCAGTCACTCCATCCCCATCCCATAAAAATTACTAGTTTATATAATACTCCCAGTCTTTCGATTCAGTTTATTTTTTATATTTTTTATAAATGCTGTATGCAATATTATAGGAGTCCTATCACTATCAAAGAGCATCGAATCTCTTCAACAGACACTTGTCACTAGAAGATAACAATAAAAAAAAACAACTAGCCTGAAACATCCGCTGATTAAAAGGAACTGACATATTTGTGGCTATGTCGAAATTCCAGTATTCAATAAACATCCACGTCTTCCAACTGAAATCCAAGATATCCTGAATCAGTAGAGGATAATGATAACATGCCCACCTATTTAAACAAACAAAAGGATCTTATTAAAACCAATTTTAACAGAAATAACAAAAGAAACCATAAGTTGTATGCGTGCCTGTAAAATCTGTGATTTTACAGGCGTGCACAAAAAAAGCTTTTATTACCTGTTGACAGATAGATAAACCATATAACTGAAAATGGAAATAATCATTAGGTTCGATTTTGTAAATTGACCACTCTTCTGGCTTCAGACAGTTTGGCTTTGAGCTTGATGATCACTAGCTTCTATTTTTCTACTTGTTCAAGCAAATTTTGGTTTGTATCTATCATTGATTTTTTTGCCTTCTTGTATTGGTTCTTTTTGATGTTCACTTCCTTCCATCTGTTAATCCAGTTTAATAACTCTTCCCTGAACGCCTTATTTTCCACCTCTTTCAAAGCTGCATTAGCTTGACACTGTTTTAGTTCATTTTTTAATTCCATAATTTTAGTCTCGTATACCCTGTCAAGGACCTGTTGGAGCGTTTCTTCCTCCTTGTCATGACACGAATCATTTGCTTGAGAAGAATCTAGATTATCTATGTCTTGACCAAGTGATGGAAAGCTCATAAAAGATGGCTCGGGGCCCGAACCATAGGCGTCCATACACGATGGAGCAGCTTCTGCCTTACCTGATTCTGTAATGTCTTTAGCCAATTTTTCGCTATTATTCTCTATAAGAGTAGATTCATCCATATGTGTAGTTTCAGGAACCAATGATGGAACATCGTCCTCAAGATGGACAATCACTGGCTGAGTACTCTGTTGAGTGACCGTAGGAACAGAGGCTGTAGGTGTATTATTCATACTTCTAGTAATTCTTCTAGTACGAATAAACATAAGATTTTTTGATTCAAAACCCCCTTTGTCACAGTACACCTGTTCTAGTTGTTCTAGATTATGCATGGACTCATCACCATGTTTTCGAGGAGTATACAACTCAGGGGGGTTTCCATACTCAACAGCATTAACATCTTCATTTTTGGTTAACTTTCCCTCTGCTTTTGTAGGTATACTAAAGCACTTGTCGGATGGGGATTGGTTCAAGGTTTTCTCAGTGAAACAGGGAGCTACATTCATGATCCCATCATCAATACCAGTGTTTATGGGTGGATTTGCTTCCTGAAGCTCTTTATCCTTTGATTCAGCTTCATGAACATCACCAACTTTAGATTTTACTGTAGCCTTGCATTTCCTATGGGTCTTTGGGGGAGTGTTTGGCCAATATTGAGTTGGCCCTAATTGACATTCAATTAAAAACTCATCCCAGGATTTACCATTAAGAGACAGTTGATGCTGTATTATAATTTTGACTAGGCCATGATGGAACAGACTTCTATCAGGATTACCTATGGTAGTTTGAACCGAATGAGCCATTTTATTTAGACTTTGCAATAGGTAAAATGGGAGATTAAATTTACAGCCTTTTAATGATAACAATAGTCATAGGTGATAATAATGTAGGTGAGAGAATCGTCCATCACATGATATGTACCTAACCAAGATCTCATAGAATGCTCGCCATTCTGGCTTTAGAAAATTAACCGAAACCCCAATATTTAGTTTGGCACTAGCCGGCAAGGGCAATAGCAAGGAATGACATTTCTTCTTATTCACTTTCCCACCTTTAAACCATCGCTCTCTCGTTTGTGGAAGCTTCGTAGCCTCTGCAATTTTATCTTCGTCAATGATAAACTTGAATTCTCCAACCTGTGATGCGTTTTCTTTCAAACTCAAAGCAAACTGTTTAGTAACCTCCATGTTATGGCCACTAAAGCACCTGAAGAACTGACCCCATCCAATTTTTTTCAAATAACAGGGCAGCCTTCTCATCAGCTTCAACAAGCTCCGGTCCTGAAATTTCAAAACGACTAAGTGGAGCCATAGTTCCCTCACTACTACTCAGGTTATGAATTGAAATGAATGGAGTCATGAAGATGGAAGGGATAGGTACCCAGGTGAAAGACATTACGTGAACTGTCAAATCCTCACATGCTTCATACCTGACAGAGATGAGAGCTCCAACTTTGGCCATTTCTACCAAATTCGGTGATGATTAACACAACAACTAGTGCTTTTGTTATGATAAATGGAAGATTATCCACGACTAACCGTAACTCTTAACCAATTCTTCATATTAGAGATCATTCGATTCATGAATCATAAATCAAGACATTAATTACATGCAGTTTGGCATGATGAGCTCGTGCAACATCCTGGAATGGAATGCTTATCAGTCATATACAACATTAAATTTTGTTGATACGATTTCATTATTTCACTCACAGCTGTTAATTGATATGAAAGGTGTTAACCAAATATTCATACCAACGCAGCGATCCTGGTAACAGGTGTCATTTATCAGCCATATGAGTCATGTCTCTTCATAAAATGGTCAATTGATGATTTACTCCAGATTACACGTGAAAGGTGGTCGTGTTTATTAATATGACAATATAGTGTTAAAATAGTAAACCCTAATGTTCTTGAAATATAACTAACTAATGATCCAAATTAACACTTAAACCATGTATATACATAAAGTTTCATTTTGAAGTATGGTTTTAAAACTTTACGAAATCCCACCCATTAATATCAAAAACCAAATTCGATAGGATAGGATATAAAGCTTGTAAGGCTATGACACATGAAAATTTCAAAATGAAATTCATTTATTTTCTTTTCACTAGCTATGTATATACAATTTTTTACAAAATAATGATGCGGTATTAAGTTACATATGAAATGTGAACTTTTAGGTCTAATAAAAATTTTAATTAATAAATCGCCTTTAGTTCTAGTGATTTCAAGAACTTATAATATCTTATCAATACCAAGCTCCAAACGAATTCAAAATGTGTTTTCTTTAAACACCCATTAGCATACTATCCTTTCAAATCTCTTAAACCAACATATATAATCAGGTAAATTAATTAATGATAGAATTGATTATATATAAAATTTATGAAACTGATAGCTGCTAATTATCAAGTTTATGAAAATGTTTTCATAAACTTCTAATATGTCATTTGACTCTTCTACAATTGAGAGTACCTTCAGAATCGAGGATTCTGAAGACACTCTTTTATAATCTTTAATAGGTAAATCATAAAAGAGAGCTGATATCCCTTCATCTCAATGAAAAATGAAGGGGTTGTTGCTGACTGCCAACAAGTCCTTGACTGCTTCAAGTGTGGGAAGTACTTGGGCTCAGCCTAGAAACTCATTGTGAGGAGTACCATGGGAACCCCAAAGTAGCTCGCCGCTGAGAGGAATTGCAAAGCGAAACGGGCAACAACCCCCACTGATTGAGTAGAAATTCCCATGAGGAAAAATCCAAGAACTGTCTTCTGGCAGTCTTGGTGGCCGAGTGACCACCTACAGCCAATAGGAAGCCATTGAAATTAGGGTCCAAACATCATTCCCATTAGTTTGATAAACATCTAACACAATTGATCCGCCATGCTCTTCCTCATGCCTAAGAGGTGAACCACCACCATTTGGGACATTAAACTGACATTGTCGACACTGTTCTCAATGAGCTCCCACACCATCAGAAGGCCACATAGCCTCTGATTCAAATTTAGACCCATACCAGTCTGAACCAGACCTCCATACTGCACCATCAAGCCCCACGCCTGGTGCAAATCGGGATCCATTTTCTGGCATAACCATATCAAGTGGACCCATGTCCACACCACAACTTGTCACCAACAACCCTGTAGCTAGCCCAAGCACAGTCATGCAAACTGTCATCAGTCAGCTGCCACCACCCATAGTGACCAGCCAAGCTGGCCCACTTGCAACACATGGGGGCAGTGGCCCTTCCACACACATTGCCCCTCCTGCCACACAGGAGGGCAGTGGACCATCCACTTACATTTCCCTTACTGTCATACATGGGGGCAATGTCCCTTCCACCCACACTGTCCTTCCCACCACAAGTCGGGGAATTGGCCCATCTATAATGGCACAACCAATACCCCTAGTTATGCAGGTACATTATGCACTTGTAAACCCCACCAGCATCCCTTCCCCATCTCACATCAACCTGGGGTCAAATATACCTTTCATGGCTCGTCTTAACTTGCCTGATTTGGCTCGATTAATGAACGACCCCATTCGCCATCAAGCTTTTTGGCCTCCCATGCCAACCAAGCTACCATCAGACATTCCCAAGTTTGAAGGCAAGGCAGGGGAATGTCTCCAAAACCACATTATGACATTCCATCTATGGTGCTCATCGAACAACATCGTAGATGATTCCATTAGAGTGAGGCTATTCCAACGCACCCTTATAGGTGCTACGGCCAAATGGTACATTGAGCTACCGCAAGCAAAGTACCCGGATTTCAACTCCTTAGCTTTCATGTTCCTATAGTATTTCCAACTCCCTATCAGATATGACGAAGGGGTGGAGATCCTATTATCCTATCGCCAAAGCACTGCGACACATATAACCGACCACATCCATGAGTGGTGGCGACGTCGCAACTTATGTAAAATCCAACTTGACGACAGGATATTCTTGGATTGGTTCCTCAAGACCTTGCTCCTGCCCATAGCAAAGGACGTCGCATCCGAACATCCCCAATCTGAAGAGGAAGCCATACTGAAAGCCCAACAGTTTGACCTTATCTATGCCCAGTCTGGCTATTTGTACACCATCATTCCAGATGTCCCCCATCCAAACACCTCCTACCAGGATGCACCAGGGGCATCCCATGTTGCGGATGGGATCATAGGCTCGATCTCCCAGCAACCACAACACCTTCCGACACCACTTGCCATTACACCACAACCAAGCAACACTGCTAGTGTTGCTTACCAAAACCAAACTCCGGACTATGCCAGAATGATGTCCCAGTCTAGAGCAACAACTTCCTATGCACAACCTGCGCCACCGCAGCAGGATCAGGCCATGGCATGGCCAACACAGCAGTACGAAGCATGAATTCCCACATTTGTGGCACCGCAACCGACCCAAATTTATTATGCACCACGAGTGCAAGCGGTTCAAGCCCTCGCCCCTGCTCCAACTACTCCATTGGGACAAGTATTTGCACAACAAAACCATCCCAACCAGCCTGCCCCCAACAATCAACAAGGGAAAGCTATAAATAATCAGCCCTGGAACCAAGCCAATAACCAACTGCAGGGAGGTGGTCAACAACCAAACCCTCCCAATAATGCTGTAGCAAATCGAACAGCCCAAAACCCCCCATGACCAAATGCTCCAAAACGTAATGCCCTGTTGTGCATAAACCAACCATGCACACTCTGTGAGGTCTATGGGCATTACACATTCATGTGTCCCCTCATGGGTCATGCTAAGCAGGCCATTCAGAACGAGGCCCAACAGGCCGCCAATGCCATGAACCAATCCCAAACTAATCTGACACCACAACGACCTCCTCCTATGGTGCTTCAAAATCCACTACCAGTACAAGGATTAGTGGCAACCGCACCCCCTCCCCAGGCCAATCCCAATGCTCTGGGGGCACCTCCCATGGCAGAAACAGGTGTCCACCACCTACTAGCCATGATGACTAAAGAGGTTAACCTACAAACCAGATGAAATCAGTACGGTACCACCACCGAACCCGCTGACATATCAGTGGCATCTACGTCCAAAATAGTCAACCTACCTCTTCAGTTACCCCCATTCCCCCACCCCCCATACGTCGAGTGGCCAACAACGCCATAGCTAGAGCTGCTGTCAGCTATAGCATTGTGGATGATTTGGCCCAAACACCAATGGCCATGTCCACTTTGGAGGTACTCAAAATGTGCCCAACACAGTGGAAAGCATTACTAGCCTCCCTTGGGACCGTAGACCCCTCTGACTCCAAGTTGATCACGCTCGACATGGAGAATGGAGAACCATGCATGCCATCGACCATCACCTTCCAAATCCTGGTATCTATTGGGAACTTGGTTGTTCACCAATGCATAGTAGACGAGGGGGCATCTATGTGCGTTATGTCTACCCTGGTTTGGCAGGAACTGGGATCACCAATTCTGCAACCATCCTCCACAACTCTGTAGGCTTATGATGGCCATCCCACTAAAGACCAAGGAATCCTCCCCATGTCCCCATCACATTAGTCGGGAAGACAGTGCTGATCGACATAGAGGTTGTCAACGCTCAACTAGACTATAACCTCCTCCTCGGAAGAAGTTATATGTACGCCATGAGAGCGGTCGCATCAATTGTCTTCCATCTCATGATGTTCCCCCATGAAGGGAAGATTGTGGCGGTTGATCAAATCACTTATCACGATCCACAAGGGTTAATGGCACCCACCAACGTTATCCCTACCATCACCACCATTGAGCCACAAGGGACAACCACACATGCCAATGTCGTCCCTGAAATCAATACCATGGTTGACAACACACCAGCCTCCCCATTGTTGAATGTGGGTCCTGGGTTGTTTGCTGATACCACCATGATGGCTCATTTCCCCTTAGTGTCAACACCACTGACACAAAATGAGACTGCGGACTTGTGCATGGTCTCATCTAGCATCGCTGCACCCAAACAACAAGCGCAGCCGCAACAACATCCGTAGCAGCAACATTTTGCGCAGCTCCAACCACAACCACATCCCCACATGTAATCATCAGGGAGTTATTTGGGCTCATCACCAGTCCATATGATTCCCTTCCTCTTTCCCCCACCTGACGTCATGAGCAAGCTGGTAATGGACACCTTAATCCTACCTAACTTCACATTGGGAATTCTGGTATGGTATCTTGATCCACCAGCTCAACCACCAATGCCCTAGGTTGTTTTAACCCCTGTGCAACCCATTGCGGTGGAATCTCACCCCCCACCCGGCCTGCAAAAGCCAACCGCCCCATCCACACCCACACCACCCCACCCAAAAAGGGCCAGGGGAAAGAATGCGAAACCTACTGCAAAGCCGCGACAAGTCCTACCTTGCGCCATCTGTGAACAACATGGGCACCCAACTCAGAATTTCCCTAAAATCCCAGTGATCCGTGTGCATTTGGATGCCATGGACACAAATGAAAACATCCCCATGGTTGAACTCCCAACCGCACCATTAGTCATAAACAAGGCATTGAGAACAAACCATGCTCACTCCCTCTACAGTTTGTATGGACATTACTCTCACCATTGTAAAGACTTGCTCGAATTTTGAATGGTTCTAGCCGACCTTCGTCAACATTCCCTTGAGTCTAAAATCACCTTGATCGAAAAAGTTCACCCCCCACTGCCTTCTTTAGACACCATGTCCATTTACATGATGTCCATTCCAACTGACCCACTTATCTCCACCTCCAACGATGGTCCATCAGACCTGTCTCTTCGTTGCATCAGCAATAATGAGGAGATACTTGAAGCTTTGATCGCCCTAGAATATCCATGGGATGACATGCACCATCACTCTTTCTTCCTCCCCGAAGAACTTGTGTCGCAGTCTGACCAATTTTCCATGGAGACCAAAGATTTCATCCATGGGAAAGTCGATTGGTTCAAGAACCCCATCCCGACACCATATGCCTTTGAAGAAGAGAACATGGCCAACATTTCACCCACCATAAAAATTGACATCTCAACCAATTCTAAGATTTTTAAAGAAATCATGCTGGGGGCATCTTGCTCCCCGGAAGAGGTCGCTGCCTACAAAGCTCTCTTCTAAGAATTTCGTGACATCTTCGCCTGGTCGTACACTGAAATTCTTGGTTTAGATCCATCCATCGTGGAACACCACATCAACACATGCCCTGATGTGGCACCTGCACGCCAAAAGCAATGACCCATTCACCCTTCCAAAGTGGTTGCGGTGAAAGCCGAGATAGAGAAGCTGTGCACTGCTGGCTTCATCTACCCCATTGCTTACACCAATTGAGTTTCTAATGTTGTTCCCATGAATAACAAACAAGGTACCATTCATGTTTGCATAGACTTTCACGACCTCAATGGGGCGTGTCCCAAAGACAACTTCCCAATGCCCTTCATCGATCAGATCATCGATGCATGCACCGGACATGAGGCCTTTTCCTTCATGGATGGATTTTTCGGCTATAACCAAATCTAGATCCAGAAAGAAGACTGTTACAAGATGACATTCACAACCCCATGGGGCACATTCACGTATCAAGTCATGCCCTTTGGCCTGAAAAATGTTGGATCCACTTTCCAGCGTGCCATCACATACTTCTTCCTCGACCTCTTTCACATCATGTTGGCTTGTCTAGACAACCTCATTGTGTGGTCGCAGAAGCAAACACAGCACATAGATGACCTGCAACAAGTCTTTCTATGATGTCACAAGTACAGAATCTGCTTGAACCCTTTCAAGTGTGTTTTCTGTGTCCCAACCAACCATCTACAAGGATTCATCATGTCACACAAAGGAATGACCGTTGATCCCTGGAAAGTCCAAACGACTTTCCCTCTAATGTCACCCCTTTGAGTGATGGCAGTAGAACTTGTATTATAGTCTTTCTCCCTTTTTTGTTTTACACATTTTTCAAAAGTGAGTCTTATGTATTGTTTCCCCTCATTACTCCAGATGGATTACACCTCAAATCGGTATATGGGATTCGCTGATGGAGAAAGCAGATGGTCTCCAAACCATGCCTCGGCTGCATGGGTCATCTACTCCCCATCGCACGAGTTGATCCATATCGACAGAATATGTGTGGGCATTACGACCAACAACTAGGATGAATATGATGGTGTCAATGGCCTCTTGGCCATTGCTCTTCAGTTAGGCATTCACCATCTCGATGTCTTCTTAGAATCCCAACTGCTTGTTTCTCAGTTAAACAACTACTATCAGGTACGTGATCCTTGCCTCTTTAGAAAGTTCCTGTGTACTAAATAGATGGTTAGAAAATTTGAATCCATCACATTCACACATGTTCCCAGAAACCTCAATAGTGTCGCAGACCAAATGGCTAATGATATTCTAAATTGGTACATTCATAATCACATATAGGGAGCATACAACCATAATATCATGCATAATCATATCCAAAAATACACCCACAGTGTAACAATACATCACATAGGCATTTGCATTCCATATCATTATAAAAGAATCACATAATAAAACCATAAAAGCACATCCACGTGCGTCAAAAATATATATATAAATCGATCAGTCGCATGTCCAAAACATGTCCAATACAAAATGAGAAGCCACATATGCTTTCTCAGCAAGAAATACATAACAACACAAAAAATCCTAAGTGCACCAACACACTAGGGACAATCCCACTAGGCTACTAATCAAAATCAGACTCATCATCTGACTTAGTATCGTCATCTTCCTTAGAAGACTCATCCTCCACAGGAAGATCACCTCTTGCCACCCGATGAACTTGCTCACAGGCCATAGACATCCTCCTCATCACAACAGTCCACTCAGGAGGAAAAATATGAATAGAAGCAATCAAATTGCTGCTCGGATGTTGCCACCCGTCATCAGAGATCCTAGCAGGAATCACCACAGGAGCTATGGTAACTACCCACCTCCGATGTCCGGGTGGTGGACGAGGACCAATATCTGCATATAAAAATAAGGACACCATCAGTCCACACATATCACACATACAACTATCAACCAACTCAAACTACACTATGTATAAAGATGAACACAAAAACATCATGCATACATACTAGCTGGTCCCCACGCCTGGCCGGGAGGTCGAGGCATCTCGGGGTCCCCATGATAGTCCATACTCATGTACGGGTACTCCTTGATCACCACTAGAAGCTGTCACCACTGCTCTAACACCTCCTTAGTTAAAAAGAGGCCCACTTTGCCGCCACCCTCTCGGATCATCATCTAGCACCACCGGTACATCTGTGGCTCCCGTGGACCACTATTCTGCACATCCCGGTGCGGACGCAGTGTAGGTACTTTCTCAAAAAAGAAAGCACACAGGAAGGAACAAAACAAAATCCTTCCCCAGATGTATTCGACTTGTTCAGCTACCGCCGAACAGCCCGAAGATACATCTGGCCTCATCCATAGTACGTACCCCCTATAGCACTCTCTACTAGCTGAAGCTACCCTCCAGAGATCGTGTGGGTCCCCATGGAACCCAATATGCACAGCAGTAATGTCTCCACCACCCATGTCGATAGATCCTAATTGTCACACATCAGGATATAGGAGCCACGCACATACGACGTAGCACAACAGTGCATGTCAAAAGCTCCTCCAATGTCTCCCCCCGAGATAACACCGATGCCAAGTCACCCACAACTCCCAACATAGGGAACCCAGTCAGAAAGTATACATTCGCTAGCATGATCTCAATCCACTGGCCCTGAAAGAGGAACGCCTTCTCATCAATATCCCATAAACTCACCAGTGTTTGCAGCAACAAACTCAAGCTCTTCATTAGGGGTATCCTCATGAACTTAAGCAATCTGCAATGGGATAGTGTATCTCTCACATTCCCGTCTCATAATGATTCCTCTCGGAGGTCTTTGCAGTATCTCTCTCACCACTTGATCTCAACCATCTTGCATAAGCAAAAAATCTGATGTTAGCCACAACTCTCATAAAAAAACACCCCTCAGAGGCCAAGTCACACCTGTTTGGGAAAAATGAGTGACTAGGTCACTCAAAAAGGCCCCATAGATGTGACAAGGTCACACCTTTTCCTTCGAAAGGTGCGACTTGGCTCCATGAAACCCCAAACTGCTCATGGAGGGTCTCCGGGTGACCAAATCTAGAAAATAAACCACCAAAAAGATGAGATTTAGTGAGAGATCTTACCTGCAAGTCGCAGCACTCGAAACCATTGGTTGGATCAAGAGAAATTAGCAAATAAAGATTTAGGGCCCACCTCTCCAACTCCACAATGAACAAATATAATGGCACCTCACCAAGTGGACCCCACCCTTATATAGTCCCCATTTGACCTAATTTCTTCCGATCGACATAACAGGACCATACAGACTTTGTTTGAGACCCCATTTTTGCCATTGGTTTCAGAATTCCGCCCTCTATCTCTTTATTTGACCATCGTCTCATGTTTAATAAATTAATTTTGGGACCATTTCCCATGATTCACCTCGATTTACGAGCCATGACATGACGATGCAAGTGTCTGCAGACTTGTACTTGTATCACTCTTCCCTACCGCTACTTATGCGGGTTTTTGGGCCAGCGCNCCCCTCGATTTACGAGCCATGACATGACGATGCAAGTGTCTGCAGACTTGTACTTGTATCACTCTTCCCTACCGCTACTTATGCGGGTTTTTGGGCCAGCGCCCGTTAAGGGTTGCTATTTTTTCTTCTCGTTTTGTATTTTAACACATAGTTGTCTTCTTTATCCACTGCACCTTATGTGGACCTTTGGACCATTGTCCACAAAACGATTTATTTTTCTTGTACATATTTGGCATATAACTGCCCCTAGACTTGCACTCACATCACATGTAGTCAAGTCCATTCACCGCAACTCACACACGCTCTCCTGACCTCTGTCTAAGAGCCACCTCGGTTGGCATGCCTCTGCCGCACCAACTTGTGAGTCTCTACCGTGATCTATCCCGTGCATGTATTGGTATGTTTGAGAGCCTTTTTCTTCATCCATACTGCGCGGATGACCTTTGGACCACTGTCCACCATCTCGACATGGGGCACTGTCTGTGCCACCGCAATTGGTTGACCATACTGGATTTTTGTTTAAGCTCTTTTGTGACTCCTAAAAACAATGAAAAGATAGCCGAGTGCAGCTGCTTCCTTTCCCACTCGATAAAGGATAGGAAAGGGCGTCTACATCATCTCGTTTTGCGGACCATGTAGACCATCAAATGAAAAGGACCTCCTTGGCACACTCAAGCCAAGACTGTTCCCCTGTACATAATTTTATGCTTTCTCGGGTAGAGGGGCCGCACTTTATGAAAAAGCTCACCATGGGTTGTCGTTAAGCTCTTTTTTGGCCTTCTCATCAAGAAAATATTGCCGAGCAAACTTGGTTTCGTTCATGCTCGTAAAAGTATCTGAATGACCATCTAGTCAGTATAGGTTTAACCTTTTTCGGCCTGATTGGACTACCAATGGCAAAGAAGTCTCTCATCCCCTACAAGATGGGCGAGCTCTCCTATGTATACGTTTATCCTTTCTCGAGCACAAGAGACAACCAACAAAAAAGAGCCCCCACTGGAGTCTTCTTCGTGCTTTTAGACTCTCTAAAATTGAAAGCACCATCGAGCATTTACTTTCTTGGGCTCGCCAAAAATACATGAGATCGTACCATAACAGTGTCCCTAGACACCACCCCATAGAAAACAGTTTGGCACCATTCCTCCTTTGGTTCGCCTTTGTTTAGAGTACTTTGCAATGTGTCTTCCTTGGATCCCATCAATATCAAAAGCCTCTACCTCCTCCAAGTATTTCCCATTTGTAGTGACATTCTTGGTATTACAGCTATGATCCCATTCTCCTCCCTTTCCCTTGTTCAACTCTTTCCCTCTCCCCTCCCCTCCATTCAGTGGGTTAGTCCGCAGATTGTCTCACACCTGTCGGTTATCTCCCTCGCGCTCCTGGTCAAGGAAACATCATTACCTTGACTAGGGGTAGGTCTCCCTCTATCGACGACAATGCATATATTCCAGAGGATAGACCTAGAGGTCCCTGTATCCTGGTTTCATTAACCTCATTGATGAGCTCCTTGGACCACTTGAGAGGAGTCCTTAGTGCCTCTCGGGATGGTTGTTTCTCACATGATCGACTCCAACTACATCATTGCACCGTTGAGATTCGTACAAGGTTTGGTCCGCACAGTACTTGGTCGAAGACCCCGGATGTCACCTGACTCTAGCACATTGATGAGTCTATTCGAGAGACCTAAACAGGTTATGTCCCTTGTGATTTTTGGGTTGCGTTGGAGATAGTGTTCAGAAGCCCCAGTAGTGATTCTATATAGATTTATGATTGATGCAGCATACTTGTACCACATAGACTCTGATTCTCAATCAGCAAGTCCATACAGCTATTTACCATTCCAGATCCAGTCGGCCGTCAGTCATGAAGATATAGCATTCCATGAGAATGCCATGGGTCCAATGTACCATTTCTTCAGATCAATATTGTATTCAGCCTCACATTGAGGCAACCATTATTGTATCACCAATTGTATATGATCGGCTCTTGTATTTTAGAGCATAGATCAAATTATTATTTTGACATTGTCACAAGCATGGGGATGCCCACCTCATCCATATACATGTCACACATTATTTGTATCTCACCCATTGATGGGAACCGTATTAATAAAAAAACCAAAAGCCACCATGCCCCAGCCCCGGAAGCACCACCTCTACACAACAAATCCTCTGATGTCCATCGGCCATACAATGAGCTCCTACCCTCACACATCAGGGGGAAATCTATTAACCCAAAAAATCCCTCACTCAGCTCTACATGGCCTACACCACCCAAGGACACCCATGATCGACCCTCGTAACACCCCATTAGACCCCCACACCCTAAAAAAGGCTTAAGAATGAAGAAAAGGGCTTAAAAACCCCAAAAAGGAGCCTAAATAACTCTCATAGGGGCTAAAGCCTCCAAAAAGGGGCTTAAACCCCTTAAAGGAGTTAAAGTTAGGACGGAAGGGGCTAAAATCCCTGACCAAGGGCTTAAAACCCTAAAAGTCCCCAAGAAAGCTATAAAAGGAGGGGTGGGGGTCACTCTAAAAAAACTTCTCCCTTGCATACTGTTATGCTACCCATTGACGCCTTGAGACCTCTTTACCTCTCAAGCCACCCACATCCCCCTCTCTTCCACTCACATTCCCCATTGAGCCATAGCTTCTCCTCCATTGTTGAGTGATATAGAGAGGCGCTTCCTTCCAACCAGGGCATGGTGGCCCATTTCACCAAAGGAGAGGTATAATCTTGTTTTGTTTATGCATTTTTATTTGATAGTTTAGTTGTTTTCTAACCATTATTTGTTTGCAGGTTTGATCTTTAACATGTTTTGCAGGTTTATTTTTGCTTAATATTTGTTTGCAGGTAGACAAGGCGAAGCCCTAACCTTGTTTGCAGAGGGGCTCACGACCAGTTTTCTTTCTTGCTCTTTTCTTTCTGTCCATTTCGTTTTCTTTCTGTATTTTCCACACGTAGGAACCTACCCTTCTATCCTATAGATAGAAGGGAACCATTCCTTCCCCTGTAGCAAGGATAAATCCCTGCTACAAGTACCCCAGTGGGTTTATCTTGGTACCATGTAAGCATAACCCTATTGCCAGCGAGCCTGTTCAGTACCCTGATGGGTTTACTTGCATTTACCGAGCTTCCCTGTTTTAAGATGTTACTTAGCATTGACTCGCTGCCAGCAAGCCTATTCAGTACCCCGATGGGTTTGATTCGTATAATGCCTTGAGTATATGGAAGTCGGTTGGTACTAGAGCGTGCTAAGCCTACTAAACACATAATTCATCTTTTTAATGCAAAAATTTCTTACATAAAATGGCCTTAATTATAGATCATGTCAAAAGAGAATAACTTAAAGCTGTTCTTTGATTTTTCAGTCTTTCTTCTTCATAAAATGATAAGTAATGTTCCCCACAAGCAGCAATTTCGCTTACTTCTGAGTTACCACAAAAATGCTTAAGAGACAAGTTTTGATAATAAGTATAGGATGAACTAGTAATCCATAGGTATAGGATAAGAATCTGAAAAATATGATAATTAGAGTAGGTATTTTAAGCAACTGTCTTATTAAATCAGAAATGTACTTTTCTGAATCAAAATACCATATATAAAAGCATAACAAATCATAGAATCAGAGGTTAAGAATGATATACAAGGGATTCTTCAATTGTACTATAAACTCCAATTTTGATAGGAACCAAAAAAAAGATATATCATAAATCTTTTAAAGCAATAACCCTTTTCAAATAATACTTCATAAGCTTCTTATAAAGATAAAATATTTGTAATAAAACTGTGACACCACTTGTTAGATGATTCATATTTATTCATAACAAAACATCTACAAAATTCATAAGAAAAAGGAAAAAGAGTCTTTCCACTTTAATTTGACAAAGCTGCAACAAATGGTCATAGGGATGAGAATGCAATTAATTTGTTAGAAATGACTCTTACTTATTCAGGTAAACACAAACATATTTACAATATACAAATAATGACAAACCAAAATAACTTTAAGGATCAGGAGGAGGAGGAATAATTTCCTCTTCAACCAATTCCATCTCCTTTTGCCGTAAGACATTTTGTATGAAATTCTGTTTAGATATGGGTTGATGGTAAAGTCTAAGTTTGTTTCCATTTACCACAAAGGAAATTTGTGAATCATCAATATTCTTAATTTCCACTGATCCATTATCGAAAGCTGTAACTACTTCATATGGACCCATCCAATGAGTGGTTAATTTCCCCTTAAAATTTTTGTATCTTGAATCAAATAGCAATGCCCAATCTCCAGTATTAAATTGTTTTTTCTTTATAAATTTATCATGCCATTTGCTCCATTGGTTCTGTATTAACATTGTTCTTTGGAGTGCATCTTGTCTAATTTTATCTAACTCATTAATCTATAACACTCGTTGTTTCTGTGCTTCATCCAAATTCATGCCTAATTTTGTTGCCATACGAAATGTTTTAATTTGAAATTTGATAGGTAAAAGGACTTGTTTTGCATACACCAACTCATAGGGGTATGTCCGGTAATGTTCCTCTATGTTATCCTATAGGCCCACAAGGCCTCCAGGAGTCTATTTGCCCAATCCTTATGATGTAAGTGAATGGTTTTGGTTAATATTGCTTCTAATACTTTATTGGTTGATTCTACCTGGACATTAGCCTAGGGATGGTAAGGTGAGGATTTGCAATGTCGAATGCCATACTTTGTGGTGAGTTCTTTCATTAAATTAGAAGTGAATTGAGAGCCTTGATCTATGACAATTTATCTTGGTACACCAAACCAAGTGAATATTTCTTCATATATGAATTCTACTACCAATTTCTCTATGGCCCTAAACAAAGCTTTAGCTTCTACCCACTTAGGAACATAGTCTGTGCAAACTAGGATATACTTATTTTACGAGACATGGGAGAAATAGGTCCTACAAAATCCAGAGCCCATTTCTCAAAAGGCTCTATCATGACTTGAGGCTATAAGGGCATCTGATCAAATCATGTAGGTCTACCCATTCTTTGGCAACTATCACATCCTTTGACATATTTGGCAGCATCCTTGAAAATGCTTGGCCAGTAATAACTAGAGTGCATCACTTTGTTTGTTGTCCGCTTATCATAAAAATGTCCTCCACATGGTCCATCATGGCATGCATGGAGGATATCTGTCATTTCATCTTCTCGTACACATCGTCTAATAATAATATCTGGGCCAGTACGAAAGAGATCATTATCAACCCAGGAATAGTTAGAACTCTATACTATAATACGACGCTTTTCGGGTGGGGACAAGTGATTTGGTAATTTTCCAGTTGCTAAATAATTGGCAATGTCTGCGAACCAAGGGGTTTGAATGGATACAACAAATAAATGTTCATCGAGAAAAGTGTTGTCAATGGGTTTAGTATCGTCCTCATGTTGAATACGAGAAATGAAATCTTCTACTAAATTCTCTTTACCAGGTCAATCAATGATAGAAATGTTAAATTCTTGTAATAAAATAAGCCACCGAGTCACCCTACCATTAGTAATTGGTTTATTCATTAAAAATATGATGGCATAGTGATCCTTATGCACAAAAAATTTGTACCATGTAATGTAATGGTGAAATTTATTAATAGAATAGACTACTGCCAAAAATTCTTTTTCAGTTTTGATATAATTTAGCTTGGTAGGGGTCAATTTCTTGCTAATAAAATAAATGGAATAAGGTGATTGGCCTTTGTTTTGGCCTAGGACTCCTCCTATGGCCGTATCAGAAGCATCAATATATATATGGAAGGGAAGGAACCAATCGGGACCCCTCAATATTGGTGCCACTGATAATTTAGCTTTTAAGACTTCAAAAGCACTTTGACAAGAGTCTGTCCATTGGAATTCTACATCCTTTGTAAGCAATTTAAACATACGTGCAGATATTTTAGTAAAATTCTCAATAAAATGACGATAATAGCCTACATGACCTAGAAAGATTCTCACCTCTTTTTGATTTTTTGGAGAAGGAAGGCCAACAATTACCTCTATTTTCTTAGGATCCACCTTGATTCCTTGGGAGTAAACATAATTTCCTAATACCATACCTTTTGTTAACAACATTTTGTGCTTTTCATGACTAAGTGCCAGGTTTGTTTCTTGACATCGAATCTGAACCTTCTCAAGGTTGTCAAGGGCATCATAAAAGTTATTACCATCAGCTGTAAAGTCATCCATGTACACCTCTACACAACCGTGTATAAGATCAGCAAGTATTCCTAAAACTGCACGCTGAAAAGTGGCAAGTGCATTACATAAACCAAATGGAAAACCTCTATAGACGTATGTTCCCCAAGGGCATGTAAAAGTGGTATTATCTTGATCCTCTGGTGCTATTAAAATATGATTATATCCACTATACCCTTCAAGAAAGGAAAAGTATTGTTTTGTTGACAGGGTATCTAACACTTGATCAATGAAGGGAAAAGGAAAATAGTCTTTAAGTGTGGCCTTATTTAACTCTCTGAAATCAACACAAATACACCACTTACCTGTGACTTTATTCGGGACTACCACTAGAGGGGACACCCATTTACTATCGGAGATAGGATAGATGAAACCAACATTGAGAAGTTTTTGTAAATCCTCCTTTACTATATCTTTTAGAGCAGCATTCATCCTCCTCTGAGGCTATCTCACAGGTGGAATGGTTAGATCCATGTAGATATGGTGAATACATGTGTTAGGGTGTATACCTTTCATGTCAATGTATTCCCATGCAAATTCTCTAGATTGTTTTTTAAGGACCTTAAGCAATTGTTCTTGTTGAATCTCGGTTAGCCCTATTGTTATCTCCCAAAATAATTTTTATTTTCAATAAGTTCACTCAAACAATTTATTTTTTGAAAAGATGAAGATTTCAAGTCATATTATGAAAGACATTGGGGTGACTTACAAAGTTGGGATATTTGGTGTTCTGTTATTTGATAAATTTTAAAGTTTTAGATTTCAGTGGCTTAGGTGAGATTTTCAAGAGCTCATTAGCAGTCAAAAAGCCTAGCTTTAAGTAGCTAATAGTTTAAACGCAGGACCGGGTTATCCATCGAAATCTTTCTCATTACATTATTTTTTTAAATTCTGGTGAAAGGAATTTCGGTGGCTTAGGCTTTTTTTTCGACAGCTCATTAGCCACCGAAAAGCTTTGGTTTCAGTAGCTTAGCGAGTGCTTGCAGGAGGGCATTAACCACCGAAAGCAAATGAAATACGTTGGAGAAAAAGTGAGTTTTGCTGGCTTGGGAGAAAGCGTGGGTAGTTCATTAGCCACCGAAAGCTTAGCTTTCCATAGTTAACAGAAAAAACTTTATATGCTCTTAACCACTGAAAGAAAATAGAATACAACGTGGCAGAAAGGAATTTTGGACGACTTGGGAAAACATGTTGGCAGCTCATTAGCCACTGAAAGCCTAGCTTTCAGTAGCTAGCAGACAAAACGTTGATACTCTTAAACCACCGAAAAGGAAAGAAAAGGAAAACGGTTAGTTGACTGTCAAATCAAACCTGTCATCACCAAATAGGTCATGATTTGGCATGACAAGCCACCGAAAGGACAGGGAAAAACTACGGTAAGGCATAAATTAATGATTAAAGAGTTCGTTGCTCCTATGACCTTACTAATGGGAATAAAAACCCTAATCTACCTCCATATGTACTACGACCGTAGAAAAACTACCACTGAATGCCAAGTTTGAAATTAAAATGATTACTGAGCAATCCGTCTCGTCGATATCACCGGTAGCCATCATCATCTCACTCAAGTACTTATCAAGCAGTTAAACCCTCAGAATCAGTGCCATATCTACAGTACACTCTGCCTTCGATTGCATGCATCCTTACCACTTGAGGCCTTCTTTGAAAAACCAGTCTGCTAAACATCTTCCACAGAATTTGAATTTGATTTTTGGAGGTACTCAAAGGCACAATTCAAAAAATAAGAAGGGAGGGCCTGCTCTTAGGAAATAACTAGGAGACATCAGCTACCTACAATCCCATTCAGAAGTCTGCCAGTTTTTCAGAGACATAGGCTGCTACAGGTGTAGTTAAAAAGTTCAAGGGTCACACCAACAAATTCCAGAGGCATTTTCCCTTTCTTTTGATGGATCCAAGGAAATAATAGGGAAGGAGGAGTTCATGGTGGATGAAACCCTAACTGCAGAGGTGACAGAACTCCCAATAACTGGGGAGAAGTGGTTTAAAACAACCATTACTAAAAATGTGGAGTTCAGATCCTATTTAAAGCCTGAACACAGAGATGTGGTGTGGAATAAAAGTGTTCCATCTACCTGGCTAGAAGAAAGGTGGCAGCAATTACTGAAAGCCATTGTAGTATATATAACTTATGAAGGGAGATACAACAGGGAAATGCTATATCACTTCAAAATAATGAACCATTTTATAGGAAAGAGCCCTCTACATTTACCTTTCTACTTACACAAGAGCCTAACAAAAATGGCACACTAGGTGAAGGCTCAACCAACCAGGATTGCTGGAAGGTTGTTTCACCGTGGCCTTATACAACTCCTTATCCAAGAATTGCTGAAGAAGAGAAATATGGCATGGACACATTTTTTGTTTTGGAATGGTTTTGAAATAGGCCTACAACTAGAAGAGAAGGGAAAATCTCCTTCCAAGAAATCCACCACCCCTAGGAGTGGAAAGAGAAAAAGAAGGGCTATCTCACAAGCACCTATAGATTAGCCTTCTTCCCCTTCTAAAAACAAACAGGCTAAAAGAAACCTATAATTCAGTGAAAAGGGCAAAGAAATCCCAACACAAAGATAAAACATTTTGAACTTTACCTACTCAGACTCAGAAGAAGAGAGGGGGGAAGGGGCTGAACTAGTAGAGCAATTGACAGCAAAGCAAGAAGAGCTTCCTTCACCAACACCTAGGGAAGAGAAGGATGAACAAAGAGCAGAGACCTCTGTAAGCAAACCTATATCTCAAAGAGTGAGAAAACTTCTAGAAGAAATACATGAACTAGAGATTTTGGACAAAGAGATAAAGAGGAATAATGACATTTTGACCAGGAGGAATAAGCAGTTGAAAAATTCTGTCCTAGACATGAGAGGGATGTATGTCCTGCTAAAAAGGAGAAATCCAAGGTACATGAAAGACAACACCAGGCTATACATTATGATTAGGCTTTTGAGTCTGTAGTTAAAGAAATCCATATCAAACCCTAGCTCTCGTTTTACACTAGAAACCCTAGTTGAAGCAATAGCGAGCCTTCGAAATCCAGAGGCAATCCAAGAGGTTGCTGAATTTCCAAACATTGGGAAAGCTGAAGAAATACCACAATATCAAAAATAAAACTGAAAAGGATGAAGTTGGGAGGTGAATGACAAATTTTGCAAAAGCAGGGCTTTCGGTGGCTTATGCGGATGCTGAAGCGGTTCATTAGCCACTGAAAGCAGAGCTTTCAACAGCTAACAGACCCAAGATTTTGACTCCTTAACCACCAAAAGAAAAAAGAGGCACAGAAAGATATTTTGGTACAAGATACCAGTTTGAGTGAATATAAATATCTCAAGGACGAAGTGGAAAGCTGAAAGTTGCTAAAGAACACCATCAGAGAAGCTCTGTTCTAGTTTTACAGTTACATCAAGGAAGAAAGGGTCACAAACCTTACCTTTTTTACCAGTAGTGGCTTATCCATCACATGACAGGTTACAACTCTACTTCAGTACTCACTGCAATCATCAAAAATTTCAATGAGTGAACAAGAGTTAAAGTTAGATAGACTAGTAGTTAAATTAGGGTCTCTGACCTAATTTTACAAAAACATTAATTTTATCTATTTTTCGTAAAACAGATCAAAAGTTTTAGGATCTGAATATTTTTGTAAAGGCTATAAAACCTAAGAATTATTTTGAATCAAGGGTTCAAATTTGGGGACCTACAGACCATTATCATTACCAAGCTTCTCATGTTATTCATGACCTAATATAAGCTCTTTTGCTATTATATGTTTAGCTTCCATATATTTTCTGTTTTGTGCTTGTGCTTTAATGTCTGATTCAAGTTTATTCATATTATCTAATATCTGATAGTTGTCATCCTATCTGTATGTTGATGAGTTGAATTGCAAGTACTTTTCCTTGTTATGATTAGCCATTTATATGTAATTGCTTGATATATGAATCTACCAGCGTAGTAAGTTCTCCATCTGTTCACCCTATTATCAAACCTCTGAACATTAGTAGTTAGAAGCCTTATCTTTTGATTGAGTTCTATGCATGTCTTGACATGTGAGGTGCTTTAGGTCATCTGACTTGATCCATTTAGAAAAACAATAAAAACATTTAAGTTACTAGGCATCCTTGAGCTCCAACCTAAAGGAGTTTCCTGGAGTGATAACAAATTGGTGCCGTTGGGCCTGCTTTTAGGCAAGAACTAGGAGACATCAGCTACCTACAATCCCATCTAGAAGTCTGCTAGTTTTTTAGAGACATAGGCTACTACAGGTTTTTTGAAAAATTTCAAGGTTCACACCAACAAATTGTAGAGGCATTTTCCCTTTCTTTTGATGGATCCAACGAAATAATAGGGAAATAGGAGTTCATGGTGGATGAAACCCTAATTGTAGAGGTGACAGAAATCCCAAGAACCGGGGAGAAGTGGTTTAAAGCCACCATTACTAAAAATGTGGAGTTCAGATCCTATTTAAAGCCTGAACACAGAGATGTGGCATGGAAGAAAAGTGTTCCATCCACCTGGCTAGAAGAAAGGTGGCAACAATTACTGAAAGCCATTGTGGTATATTTAACTTGTGAAGGGAGATACATCAGGGCAATGCTATATCACTTCAAACTAATGAACCATTTTACAGGAAAGAGCCCTATAAATTTACCTTTCTACTTACATAGGATCTTGACAAAAATGGCACACCAGGTGAAGGCTCATCCAACCAAGATTGCTGGAAGGTTGTCTCACCATGGCCTTATACAACTCCTTATCCAAGAATTGCTAAAGAAGAGAAATATGGCATGGACAAATTTTCTGTTTTGGAATGTTTTGAAATAGGCCTACAACTAGAAGAGAAGGGAAAGTCTCTTTCAAAGAAATACACCACCCCGAGGAGTGGAAAGAGAAAAATAAGGGCTATCTCACTAGCTCTTGTATATCAGCCTTCTTCCCCTTCTAAAAACAAATAGGCTAAAAGAAACCTATACCTCAGTGAAAAGGGCAAAGAAATCCCAACACAAAGAGAAAACATTCTGAACTTTCCCTACTCAAACTCAGAAGAAGAGAGGGGGGAAGGGGCTGACCTAGTAGATAAATTGACAGCAAAGAAAGAAGAGCTTCCTTCACCAACACCTAGGGAAGAGAAAGATGAACAAAGAGCAGAGACCTATACAAGCGAACCTAGAACTCAAAGAGTGAGCAAACCACTAGAAGAAATACATGAATTAGAGCTTTTGGACAGAGAGATAAAGAGGAATAATGACATTTTGACGAAGAGGAATAAGCAGTTGCAAAATTTTGTCCTAGAGATGAGAGGGATGTATGTCCTAGTAAAAAGGAGAAATCTAAGGAACATGAAATACAACACCAGGATATATAGGATGATTAGGCTTCTGAGGTTGCAGTTAAAGAAATCCAGATCAAACCCTAGCTCTTGTTTTACACTAGAAACCCTAGCTGAAGCAGCAGTGAGCCTTTAGAATCCAGAGGCAATCTCCAAGAGGCTGCTAACTTTCCAAAAATTGGGCAAGCTGAAGAAATACCAAAATATCAACAACAAAACTGAAAAGGATGAAGTTGGGAGGTGAATGACAAATTTTGCAAAAGCAGGGATTTCGGTGGCTTAGGCGGACACTAAAGCGGTTCATTAGCCATCGAAAGCAGAGCTTTTGGCAGCTAACAGACCCAATATTTTGACTCCTTAACCACCGAAAGCAAAAAGAGGCGTAGAAGGATATTTTGGCACAAGAGACCAGTTTGAGCGAATATAACTATCTCAAGGAGGAAGTGGAAAGCTAAAAGTTGCTGAAGAACACCATCAGAGAAGGTCTATTCCAGTTTTGTAGTTACATCAAGGAGGAAAGGGTCACAAACGCTACCTATTTTTACCAACAGTGGCTTATCCATCATATGATAGGTTACAACTCTACTTCAGTACTCATTGCAGTCATCAAAAAGTTCAACGAGTGAACAAGAGTTAAAGTTAGATAGACTAGTAGTTAAATTAGGGTTTCTGACCTAATTTTGCAAAAACATTAATTTTATCTATTTTTAGTAAAATAGATCCAACTTTTTAGGATTTGAATGTTTTTGTAAAGGATATAAAGTCTAAGACTTATTTTGAAGTCAGGGTTTGACTTCAGGGACCTGTAGAACATTATCATTACCAAGCTTCTCATGTTATTCATGACCTAATATAAGCTCTTTTGCTATTATATGTTCAGCTTCCATATCTTTTATGTTCTGTGCTTGTGCTTGAATGTCTAATTCAGGTTTATTCATATTATATAATATCTGATAGCTGTCATCCTATCTGTATGTTTATGAGTTGAATTTCAAGTACTTTTCCTTGTTCTGATTATCCATTTATATGTAATTGCTTTATATATGAATCTGCCAGCGTAGTAAGTTCTCCATCTGTTCACCCTATTATCAAACCTCTGAACATTAGTAGTTAGAAGCATTATCTTTTGATTGAGTTCTATGCATGTCTTGAGCATGTGAGGTCCTTTAGGTCATTTGACTTGATCCATTTAGAAAAACCATAAAAGAATTTAAGTTACCAGGCATCCTCGAGCTGCAACCTAGAGGAGTTTCTTGGAGTGATAATGAATTGGCGACATTTCCAGGGAGAGGAGACTAAAGCTTAGCTTCCCTGGGAGATGACATAGATCCTGCTTTGATGATAGACAAAGTTTGGACACTATTATGGTAGTAATCATCTATTTGGGAAACTCCATTGGAATAAGGTGGCTTCAAGAAGACCAAGTACCAGAGCAAACCCTCAAGGGCCACCAGCAACACCTGTTTCAGATCCATAAGAGATTCTAAGAAGAGATAGGGCTTCACTAAGGCAGATCTCCAGAGCTACAAAGGAAGCTACATCAGGTATTTCAATAGATATTCCTGCTATTATTTCTTCTGTTGAAACATTTGATTCTCAGGAATTTATAAATACATCAAATTTTTTTAGGGTTTATGTATCTTCAAGCACTACTGCTCGTGAAGATCCAATCCCCGGTGACTCCACTGAGATAAATTTACCACCAACACTCTTTCATCTACCACCCACACCAATAGTATCTTCTTTCAACCTTTCCATACCCATTTCCAACATGGATGCCCCTCTGACCAAAATGGAAAGGATCCTGGTAGCTAGGTATGCCCCTCTAAATTTACCTAACCCCCTCTCATCTATGCCTACTGGAGACTATCTCAAATACATGCCTAAATTTACTAGAGAGGGAGATTTCATAGCTGAAGAACACCTAGAAGCATTCTACATTTATGCTGAGAACATAAATATAGAATAAGAAGATGTGTGGACTAGGGTTTTTGTGCAAAGCCTAGATGGTCAGGCTAGGAAGTGGTTCAAAGAATTTCCTGCTGGATCAGTAGCAGGAATTGAAGCCCTAGATGACATTTTTCTCTAAAGCATTTGGGAGAGAGGAGAGACCACCTCTATTATATCACCAATTTTAGCAACTTGAAGAGGGAGAATGGTGAGTCTGTTTCTAAGTTCACCAAAAGGTTTAACAAGATGTTCAGCAAGATCCCTACTGAGATCAAGCCCACTGATACCTTAGCTAAAATCACCTATGCCAATGCCTTTGACTTTGAGTTCTTCCTTCTACTTAGAGAAAGAAGATCTGCTTCCTGATAACTCATGCAGGATGCTTCCCTAGAGGTATAATCCAACATCATTGCATCTCAGAAGTTCAAGGGTAAGATAGATAGGAAAAATCATCCCACAGATCCTCTTGGGGCTTCTTCATCAGAGAACAAAATTGACAAAATGGCAAAAATGTTGGATAGTTTTACTGTTGAAATGTCCAGGCTGAAAGACTGAGGGAAAATACCTGTCATTAGAGGAAATTTGGGGTCTAAAATGGGCCTTATAATAAAACGTGCCAAAATAAGTTTTTGTGAGTTGGAATTTAAGAACAAATAGAATTTCAATAAAATAAGTCAACCATAATGGTTGAATTGACATATTTGTCATTAAAAAAAACTACTTTTTTGTTCGTATTTTCGACATATCTCATTGTATTTTTACTCAAATTTCGATCAGGAGAGCTCGTTGGATGAGGAATTTGATTCTGCATCCAACGAGTACCCACACTGCATACTTTTGACAGACTGTGCTACCCCAAAAACAAGGAATACCTGAAAAATGTGATGATGATGTCATCATCACATTTTTTCAGGTATTTCTTGTTTTTGGGGTAGCGGGGTCCATCAAAAGTATGCAGTGTGGGTAAATGTTGGATGTGGAATCAAATTCCGCATCCAACGAGCTCTCCCAATCGAAATTTGAGTAAAAACACGGGGAGATATGTCAAAAATACGAACACAAAAAGTAGTTTTTTTCTTTCTTCCTCCAAAATTAATCAATATTATTTTATTATTTTAACTATTATTTTATTATTTTCCTTAGGAGGCCCATTTTAGACCCCAAAATTCCTCTAATGGAGGGGTAAAGGGCCAAATGACTTTGCTCCCAGAAACCCTAATTTTGTCCCTTATAGAAGAAATAATCCCCGATCTCAGATCCTTCAAAGGGATAGGAATCAGGCTGAGGATCAAAGAATAAGAGCTCCATTTCAGAATGCAGTACTAGAAGAAGAACCAGACTTCACTCAAGAAGAAGGAGAGGCAGAAGACAACCTCAATTGCATGGAGGATGAATTTGATTACTCCTTCTTGAAACAAATAGACTATGAGGAAGCACTCATGAATGAGCAGATTATGGAAGAATCTCTATATCAAGCTGATGATCAGGAGGGGTATAATTTGAGATCTAGGCTTATGGCTCCCCCTAATAAAAATGTTGTTCCAGCAAAGGAGCCCACCACTTCAGCTAAAAGGGTTGCTATCCCACCTAAGAAGATGGCTGCCACTCCAAAACAATAACGAAGGCCATTGCAACCATCAACTCATGATCCTAGTCAGCTAAAAGCCATGCCATAAGAGGTAAGAACTTCTGACAAGTTGTCCTATGCTTTCAACATTGAGTCAGAAATTCAGAAGTTCAAGATCCCATTTCCCTTGATAGAATTGATGAAGAATGAGGCTTTCAAGAAATCCATATTGAAATCCTTTTAGCCAAGGACTCACCTAGATGATGACTTCATGAACTTGCAATATGATAAGCCCACAAAAATCCTAGGCCCTATGATTGAAGAGCTGGATGAGTCTTTCCCACCTTTCTACATATCTTTGAATATCCATAATAAAATAATTCATAACTATTTGCTGGACTCAGGAGCTATCCATAACCTAATGCAAAAAGCTGTGATGGATGAGCTTGGCCTCAGCATTAAAAAACCCTACCATTATCTATTCTCCTTTAACTCTAGGAAGGCCAAGTGCTTGGGCCTCATCAAAGACCTTATCATAAACCTCTCCCAGTTTCCTTCAAAATGCATTGTGATGAACATAGTGGTAGTTGATATCCCACCTAAGTTCGGCCTCATGTTATCTCTCTCAGAGAGTAAGAGGCTGGGCGGTACCCTTCAAATGGACCTTGCATATGATACAATTCCAAAGTTTTGAGGGGAGACCAAGAGACTCTACAGAGAGAGCCAGTTCACCTATATCATCAGTAATGTGAAGAACTTTGTAAACCATCCAATATATGTAGTATACACAGACTTTGGGTTATGCATAGGCGACAGATAGATGACTCCCAACAGACATCCATATATCTTACAAAGCCCATCTATCAACAGTCTGAAGAAGTGACCACATCAGTTTGGAGCATGTATTTTGATGGGGCTAGTAATCAAGCCTCAGCAGGTGCAGGTGTAGTGTTGATATCTCCATCAAAAGAGACTATTCATCTATCTTATTAGCTTGATTTTAAAACCACTAACAATATAGCAGAATATGAAGCATTGCTGTTAGGAGTGAAAGCTGCCAAGGAAATGGGGATCATGTGCATGAAAATATTTGGAGATGTAGACCTTATTATATATCAGGTCAACAACACCTTTCAAGCAAAGAATGTCAGACTGAAGGCTTACAGGCCTGAGGTATGAAAACTCAGAGACTCCTTCATGATTTTTGAACAATCATATCTACCTAGGGATATGAATCACTTGGATGATTTCCTTGTTGTCTCTACAAGTCTGTTTGTTCCCCCTTTACCTCCTAGGCTCATCTATGACATTCAAGTCAAGTACAGACCTTCCCTACCAGATAATGTGAAATTTTGGAAGGTGTTTGAGAATGATGATGAGCTTAGTAAATTCCTCCAGGTAGTAGATGAATTCTCTGATATGCATATAGATCTCAAAGAGTGAGTAAACTGCTAGAAGAAATACATGAACTAGAGATTTTGGACAGAGAGATAAAGAGGAATAATGACATTTTTACCAAGAGGAATAAGCAGTTGCAAAATTCAATCCTAGAGATGAGAGGGATGTATATCCTGCTAAAAAGTAGAAATACAAGGTACATGAAAGACAACACCAGGCTGTATAGGATGATCGGGATTTTGAGGGTGTAGTTAAAGATATCTAGATCAAACCCTAGCTCTCGTTTTACACTAGAAACCCTAGTTGAAGCAGCAGTGAGCCTTCAGAATCCAGAGGCAATCCAAGAGGCTGTTGACTTTCCAAACATTAGGCAAGTTGAAGAAATACCAGAATATCAACAACAAAACTGAAAAGGATGAAGTTGGGAGGTGAATGAAATTTTTTGCAAAAGCAGGGCTTTCGGTGGCTTAGGAGGACGCTGAAGCGGTTCATTAGCCACCGAAAGCAGAGCTTTCGACAGCTAACAGACCCGAGATTTTGACTCCTTAACCACTGAAAGAAAAAAGAGGTGCATAAAGATATTTTGGTACAAGAGACCAGTTTGAGTGAATATAACTATCTCAAGGACGAAGTGGAAAGTTGAAAGTTGCTGAAGAACACCATCAGAGAAGGTATGTTCCAGTTTTGCAGTTACATCAAGGAGGAAAGGGTCACAAACCCTACTTGTTTTTACCAGTAGTGGCTTATCCATCATATGATAGGTTACAGATCTACTTTAGTACTCATTGCAGTCATCAAATAGTTCAATGAGTGAACAAGATTTAAAGTTAGACTAGCAGTTAAATTAGGGTTTCTGACCTAGTTTTGCAAAAAAATTAATTTGATCTATTTTAAGTAAAACAGATCCAACTTTTTAGGATCTGAATATTTTTGTAAAGGCTATAAAGCCTAAGACTTATTTTGAAGCAAGGGTTTGACTTTGGGGACCTATAGACCATTATCATTACCAAGCTTCTCATGTTATTCATGACCTAATATAAGCTCTTTTTCTATTATATGTTCAGCTTCCATATCTTTTCTGTTCTGTGCTTGTGCTTGAATATCTGATTCAGGTTTATTCATATTATCTAATATCTGATAGCTATAATCCTATATGTATGTTGATGAGTTGAATTGCAAGTACTTTTTCTTGTTATGATTAGCCATTTATATGTAATTGCTTTATATATGAATCTGCCAGCGTAGTAAGTTCTCCATATGTTCACCCTATTATAAAACTTTTGAACATTAGTAGTTAGAAGCCTTATCTTTTGATTGAGTTCTATGCATGTCTTGAGCGTGTGAGGTCCTTTAGGTCATCTAAATTGATCCATTTAGAAAAACCATGAAAACATTTAAGTTACCAGGCATCCTCGAGCTACAACCTAGAGGACTTTCCTAGAGTTATAACACCTGCATTTATGTGTAAAACCTTTCTAGGGCTAACTTCACAAGGTATAGTATAAGACCCTATGTGTTATTCAATTGCAAAGACACATGGTGTTTCTACAAACGTTGAGAGAGCCATATTTTCTTCAAACTCATCTCCAAATATCTGATCAAGTTGGGAAAAAGACTATGGAAAATCTATACAAGTTGTGGAAGAGACAAACTGGTTTAATGCATTCTCAGTAGTTTGGTCCTCAAGTGCCCAGGAGTAGTCACTAGGAAAGAAGAGATATTCAATATTTTCATCCCTAGAGGGGAAATCTAACCACCAGAATGTTTCAGTTATAGGTTGTGCTGGGGGATATAAAATAAGTCTCTATGTAGACAACCCATTTGAAATGGTCATTTCCCCATACCTACATCCTACAAAGGCATTAGCAGTGGCTAACCATGGTCTCCCTAAGATAATATGATTTCCTTTAGAAGGATACTTTGATTGTATGACCATAAAGTCAATAGGGTATTCCTATGAAGCCACTGATACAATAATGTCATCCAAGAATCCAACAGGTTTTACCATGGTACGGTCTGCTAGTTCTAGGATTGAAGGGGTAGGCCGGAGAAACTGTCCGAACTGTAAAAATTCTCAAATTGTGGTGGTCATCATATTGATAGCAGATTCTAAATCGATAAGTCTATTATCTATAGCGGTGTTATTTACAATCACAGTCACTACTGGAGCTCCTAGATTTGTATATTTCACAATCCAAGATTGGCTTGTCATACATTCATACATCTCTCCTATAACATGAATTGTGAGGGGGTATTGTTGCTTCTTTCCTAGGTGCTTAATGCATAATTCCTTTATTACCTTGTTGTAAATTGGTATATCCTTAATAACCTGTAATAGAGGGATTTTAACACAGATATTCTTTAATTCATTCATAATGTCATATTCGGGATGAACTACAGGTTTTTCTATTGATATTCGCTCTGGAAATGGAGGAATCCTTTGTTCCTGAATGGGTTCTTGCTGCGGATGGGTATGCACTCGAATATTTGGAATATCCACATCCTGTAGAATAGAATCATTCATGACTTCATTTGAATCTTCTTCGTCATTCTTTTCACGAATGATGACTGATGATTTGGGTCTGTCATTTACAACTCTTCCAGATCGTAGTTGTATCTCATGTATAGGTATAGTCAAAATAATGTAGGATGGAAGAGTTTGCGACTCAATGCTATTAAGAGCTTGAGTTGTCCTATTATTTGGATTAGGTATCGGTTGTGTAGTTAAGAATGTAGGTCATGGAGGGTTTGTATTTTGAAAGTGATGAGGTTGTTGTGTAATAAGGGGATCTAGAGGCACAAACCCTTGTAAAAATTGTTGGGTATTGGCTGAGTGCTGAGGATGCAGGTGATTAGGTGTAGAGACAGGTGGTGGTTGGGGGTAGGATTGCCCCCTCCACCCCTGTGGCTAATATTTTTGTTGAGTAAAATGAGGAGGAGGAGGGTACTGGGGTGGCCACTGCTGTCAACTTGTAGTGTTCCACTGTTGAGGTGGTTGGTAAGGTTGGTAATAAGGTGGAGGCTGTGGTGACAAATTAGGATATGGTGGAAAATCCATTGGTTTCCAAGGAAGCCTCATAGATGTTTCACCAACATCCCCACTCTTGTATATGGCTTACAACCCTGGTAACGATGGGAAATCATCTGTTGGATGCTCTTCCATACAAATGTGACATACATAGATGTTATTTAATGAACATTCCCATTGGGGATGTTTAGTCCTACATCTTGTACATAAAATACTCATCACTGCTCGTTCCTTGTCTTGCCTTTTCTTAGCTTGTAACACATTTAGTTGGGAACCCATTGCTCCTAAAATAACAGTTTTGAAATTTTCCAACAGGTTTCCTAATTCCATCCTTGTAACTTTTCCTGAAATGGGATTATTTCCTTTTAGATTTCTATTATAAGGCTCCCGAAAAGTTCTCTCAAATTTCCCCCTACTCCTAGAGTAATTTCTACATATCTCCCCAATTTGTGCAAAAGGTTTATGAGAGATATCGCCGGATGCCATCAGATTAAGGATTTCTACCAGGTCTTCTGAAATCCTGTTAAGGAAGAGTGTTCGTACTACTTGTTCTCGAAGGTCATTATGTTTAGATTTATTCAACGTATAGATAAATATTTCAAGATAATATTCCAAGCTATCGTCTTTGAGTTGTTGTATCTTAAATATATCGTTTAGAGAGTCTCTTGGTTTGCAATACTCTTGGTACTACCGTAAGAATGTAGTTTTCATATCTTCCCAAGTCCCGATGCTAGATTCTCCTAATCCCGTGAACCATCTTAAGGCAGAGTCTTTTAGTGTAGTAAAAAAAAGTTTTAATTTATGGGAATCTTGTAGATAGTTATAAATTCTATAGAGGATTTCAAATTCGAATAAAAATATGTCCGGATCTTCATTATTTTTCCCATAAAAAGTAGGTGAGGAAGGAGGAATACTCTTCATATTTATATCTTGTGCAGTGTATAAAATAGGGAACCCAAAAGTAGTCTCAGTTTGGTTTTCTTCTTCTCCTTCATCATTTCTAACCTCATCATTATCTTCATTTCCTCCCCATGGTTCCATGTAGGTTTGATTCTTAAAGAGTGTGAACCTAGGAGGCTCCTTTCGAGGTGATAATGGGCTGTCCCAACATTCCTTTTTCGGGGGAGATCTTCCTACAACCAACTATGTTTTTATTAGGTCCTATAGGAATGGTAGGTGATACTATGGAGGTATATATCTATGAAATAACTGTATTTGTAGAGCCGCCAAAGAGGGCTTGAACCTGGGAAGGATCAATAAGATCAACAAAGTTAGGACCCCATACTAATGAGAAAGTTGTTTTGTTAGGCTTCTGCACTAGTGGAGGGTTGACAGTTTCTGAAGGTTGACCCTCTTGAATTTATTCAACAATGGGATCCTTAGGAATTCCCACTAGGATTTCTTCCCTGTTTATGGTTTCTCCTATAAAATATTTAGGTCTCCAAGAAGAACTACTTCTTATATGGGTTTTCTGATACCTTTCTGCGGAGTTAGTGGTTGGGGTATTTCTTCCCCCATAAAGGTCAGAAGGGATTTTAATAAGGTTTTGAGAATTAGCTCTAATGTATCTACCCTTAGAATCTCTAGGTATGTTCATGAAAAACTAAACTAAAGGGAAAAATATGCTACTAATACCACTAATACTGGATTTGAGGGTGCCTGTTTGTTACAGAGAGAAATTCCTATGGCTTGGGGTACCACAACAGACAGCTTGACTCCAGAAATCAATCCTTTCCAATATGCAATAGAAATTAAAAGTCTAACACTAAAGGATCAAACCTCGTACCTTATTCCAGATGGTTGAAGTAGATCCTCGTTGAGCTTTCCAACTTCAGCTTGAATTGATAGATTACTTCCTCAACAACAAGTAAACAATACAAACATTCTATGTATCATGGTGTTAGATCTATTCTAGCATATATAATCAATAATGTAAGAGCATTTGACATAATCCAATGGATAAAATATTCATTCAAACACACATTATTGGACGGGAAAATATATTTCTATTCATATAAATCAGAGATTACAAGATACAACCTCTGTCGGTACGTCTGCGAACCGGAGAAATTGAATCCCCCACTTGGGCCTCCACCACTTCAATCCTCCATCTCTAGATAGCAAGCTCACAAGCAAAAGGAAAGCTTGGGAAGAACACAACAGTGCTCCAAGGGACAAAGGGATGCAGACTCAAGCATAAGTTCTGTCAACAATGGACTATAATTTCTTTGCTCTCAATTCTCTCTTATGCCTTCAATGTACCATAGAGTTCCTTATATATCTTTTCAAAGGGGTAATGAAAGGTTGAATCCGAGCGATATCAAGGCATAGGGAAGGCCAAGAGTCAAGTGAGTTGGATCCATGTTAAGGAAAACTCCAAAAGGATTTGGATTTTGTACACATCCCGATGTACACAGTTTTAATGGTCAAAACCACGTATATACATGATTAGAGGTTTAAAAGTCGCGTGTATAATTTTTCACATGTTTTTAGGGATGGTCAAGGAAACATCAAATGACAAAAAATGGTCCAAGGGGTCTAAGGAGTCTGCAGCGGGACATGGGAAGGCCATACAAAGTGTGATTCACTTGGAGTGGTGAAATCAGCTATAACACTGTTATAACAGTTGTCCAGGTTCTTACCTCTCATATTACCGCTCCTCCACCACCAGTCTATTACTAAACTTCATAAAGGAATTCTACATAATCTACCTTGATGAAAAACTCCTTGGAAACGACACCAAAAATGTGGGGTGTTATAATGACTTAAATAATCCACCTAATATTTAATTATCGACTGAGGTTGGTAAACTTTGAGTTGACACAAAGTATATGTGAAGGTAGAGGGGTTCCTAGGGCATCATAGAAATATTTTAACAAAGAAAAGAACGAAAGATCTTTCAAAATGAAAAACCAAGTCAAACTCCTATAAATTCAACTATAAAAGTAATTAGATTGAAACATAGTACTAGACGAGAGCAGTATCAAGCTATACTACTCTACTCTATAAACAAATACTGAAAAGTATGGATATGAACAATACTAAAGAAAGTAAAGTTCCTGGTAATCAACTATTCCACTTCTTAATCTAAGAATTAGAAAGCTTTTACAAACAACTTCAGAAACTAACTATACAAGAAAACAAAGTTACAACACTAGATATAGTTCACAAACTGCAACACTTTGCAATTAACAACTATACATAATGGATAAACTAAACTATCTAGTTCCACTCTCCTTCGTTGTTCTGTGGGTATGCATTTACTGTGATTGGAATAGGAGCAGGAGTGGTGTCGAAATGACTTTCAAAAGAAGTAAAGAAACTAAATGGAATCAAATCTAATTTAACTTCTACAAATATATGCAAGCTAAGAAATGTCCAGTTACAGGTGATGGTAAACATGATTATTTATTCCATAAATGAAGGAATTTTGACTCATCAAATAAAGAACCAGAATACAAGGAAAAGAACCTAACTTATAAACAAGTAGAAAACTTAATAAATGAAGCAAGTAGAAAACTTAAGAAACATAACTTAAGAAGAAGCAAGTAGAAAACTTAATAAATATAACTTAATAAGAAGCAAGTAGAAAACATAATAAAAATAACTTAAGAATAAGCAAGTAGAAAACTTAATAAAAATAACTTAAGAAGAAGCAAGTAGAAAACTTAATAAAAATAACTTTAAATCATATTCTACAAGTCTCTTTAGTAACCACACATTTAAAGGAACAGGCCTTGCTACTATAACCAATCTACAAGTGCTAGTGTACTTTCCTAACATTGACATATCTAGTCCTATCCTTTATAAAAGAAATAAATCAAACCAAACCAATAATATGATTACAAAACAACACAACAATATTGAATAAAGAAACCAGAAACCACAATAAACCAAATCACAAGACATAACTCAAAACATAGGGTGAAAGGAGAGAAAAATAGGAATAAGGCTGTAATAAATACTTTAAACAGTCTAAACTAAGTCTTTAATAATAAATATAACTATTATATAACTATCACAGTCAAAACATAATAAAAAACCTGAATAAATAGGCTTAAAACATATTAAAAACACTAAAGGATGAATGAAAGGTTGGATAACAGACTAGAAGGTAGGTCTGAATGACTGACTAAATAGTTTGTATACATAAAATACTAAGGTTTTAAGAAATAATTAATCTAAATGATTTCAAGATCAGCTAATTCATGCATATGATAATAAAGTGCAAAGGAAAAAGCATTAAACCTACTTAATAATTAAATTCAGCAGTAAAGTAACTCAAATTAATTCATATTTATAAAGACATCATTATCTATTGCATTTTTCAACAAATTAAAATATAACTGAATGAATTTATAAAAAAACAGAAGTAAATAAAACTGAACCTATTGTGAAAAGAGTGACTTATACTAATCTATAGTTATGAAAAGAAATTTCTTCCTATTATAAAACAAACTGTAATATGATTGAACTAAATCTAAAACTTAGATAAAAAACTGACAGAATCAAACCTAACTATAAAAAAACTAAACCTACAGAATTAAACTAAGTCTTATCTAATTGCAACAATGAAACCAAACATAAGACTAGAAGGAAAGCTGGAAAACAAACTGAAAGCAAATCTATGCACACAACCGGTTAATTATCTTTGGAAATGAACATACTTTAACAACACAGCATTATAATGTAATCTATGCTACTGGAAACAAGAAATTGCAGAAAACTAAATTGCATAACAACTTATAAATGAAATTAAACTAATGCAAAGAAAGAGATACAAGAAAATACACATAAGAATGAAACCACTGGTTGATGATGGGCCCTCCCAACAATCAGAGTGACGACTCACTAAACAATTTACATGAACAGGATCATAAACATAGCAAGAATGTAACTGGTATTAAGTTTTAAAACAATATTACAGAGTTCTACAAATTGATTGATTACATATAAAAGAGACTAACTAAGCACTCGTGTAGAGGCTGATATATATAATGTTTACAGAGGTGAGCAGGTCGACCCTTTAGTGGTCGACGACTCTCTAAATTTAGTCAACGTTTATGACAACTAACTGATCAAGAGACAACACACAATGCTTCTTCCTCCTTTATTGCGCGTTAGTTCTCCATGGTGCGTGATGTGGCATGAGGATCCTTCTTGCATGGATTGATGTTACGGTGTCAAGCAGATGAGGAAGCTGGCAAGTTTTCTAGAATGAAGATCACACTATCACCCATATTCATGGACAGTAGGAAGTTTACATGCTTTAACGCCCGAGAATCTTCCATCAACAGTGTGCCGTTAGCTCAGCGGACTGAACGGTGAACTAGACAGTGAAATGGATATGCTCTATGCATAACTAGGGTGGATGCATTGTCTGTTCATTGACTCATTTGAAGACTATAGTCTGAAATCAAATTAAGCATCAAACATATATCAAATATCATCGAATTAACTAACAAAATCGTTAAATAACAAGAATAAACCGAAACTTTGCATAAACCCGAAATATAGTCATACTTGGGGTTGAATAACGAGATGCATGACATAAAACATGCCAAAAGGTGACAAAACATATGTCAATTTTGTAAATTATCAGCTGAAAATGATAACAAAAGTAGGATCAACATGAATCTGTTTAAATCTACCCATTTTTATGTTTCTCACAGCTGCAACTCCTTTCAAATCTGTCCATTTTTCTGTTTCTTGCAATTGCGACTCCGTTAAAGTATGCCATTTTCCCATTTCTCGTAGCTGCAACTCTGTTCAAATCTTCCTAATTTCCCTATATTTTTCAAATGTGACTCCACTAAATTTCACAGATTTCCCTATCTTTCGCAGCTGCTACTCTGCTAAATTTCGTGGATTTTCCTATATTTCGCAGCTGCAACTCCACCAAATTTTGTCGATTTCTCCTATCTCCACAGCTACAACGCTGCTAAATATTTCCTATATTTCTATTTTCACAGCTGAACTGGTGCTATTTTTTCACCAATTTCCTTATCTTCACAGCTGCGACTCCTCCAGATGTATCGGCAAGATAGGTACGACTCCTCTAGATTTGGCCATCAGTGTTGTCGTTTGTGACTTTACCGGACTCTGACTCACCTGACAGTTTCAATTATGTCTCTTCCAAGGTTGAAAAGATAGTTCTTGATTCGTCGGGGGTAATATCATAACAACATGTGCACAATAATGTTTAATTTGATGGTTGCAATGACATAGTGCACTATTATGGAAAATCACAGTTCATCTCATAATTTCTAAGGTATGGGGTCCGATCATTTACATGATTAGGTGTTAATTGGATTTGATAAAATTAATCGTGCTTTGCCTTTTTGTACCCATCATTAGATCCATATTCATTTAACTATCAATCCGCATGATCTATCCGGTACTTAAACTTACCATTCGACCGTCATCTTTTTCCTAATTTGGGACCAAATATTACCAATTATTCCCTGCTTACGACTGTCTTAACTTTCCTAATTTATCCAACTTCAACCTCGACTATTCGTGCATGTTCCTGTGCTGTAACTTCCATCTCTGGGTCTGTAATTTGTGAATTTGATACCAGAATTTAGACATAGAGATGATATGGGTATCCCAACCCAGCACGAACCTGTAAATACGGAGGCCCTACGAAGAAATGCAGAGGTTTTTTCCATTTTCGAAGCAACGAGATGGACCAAGTTCTTCCAGTGCTTAAATGGTTTTCATCAAGAAACGGCTCTGCCATTTGCTCTGAATTTGACATAGACATATTCAGAAGTCATATGTCTATGTATAGACATTACTAAAGAGATTGTGGCTGAGGTTACTGGTCTTCCTCGCGAAGGAAGAACCTGGTTTGGAAGAAGAACCCAAAATGCGGCCGCCATGCAGGAGTTTTTGGTAGCCAGTGAATAGGTCCACCAAGAAAAACAAGGGATAGCATTACAATCATTGCCTCAACCTTGGAATGAAGTGGTGGTTTTCTTGAAGAAGTACATTACATGTGAAGGTAGGTATAAAACTGTGTATTTCTCTAAGTTCCCTCTACTGTCTCATTTACGCCATAGGTATTTACTCAATATCCCATTTTATTTATTTAAAGACTTGCATCATATGGCGTGGTTTGTAAGATCATCCCAACGCCCTTAATCTTCTCTCAGCCATAATGGATTAATTAAACTGCTTATCGTAAGGGCATTAATGCAATAAAAATAGAATTGGGAACAATTTACTGGTCAACTGTCACATGCCCCAATTTTGCAAAAATAATTTTATATTATTTGATGTTATTTGAGGACAATATGTTAAATTTTATGCTAAGTTGTAATTGATGACTCAACAGAGTCAAGGATATTTAATGTAATTCTGAATATTTTATTTATAAATAAATAAAGGGGGAGGCAATAGCTTAGGAGAGCTGTTAAAAGAGTGTTTACTGGTCAAATTGGTGGAGGAGATTGGGTGGAGAGCAAACTGACATGTGGCAGCATCCTCAAACCATTTCCAATTGTTGCAGGTGGAAACCACCCTACATTTGGGGTCATGATTCCCCAAGAAAGTGGAATCAGAGCAGGTGCCTCAATTAATGAAAACTGACCCAAAAGACCTAGGCAATCTTTATAAAAATTCTCATTGAAGAGAGCCAAGACTACTCATTCTAGAGAAGTGATCATTTAGGTGAATGAATGTACTTCAGAGAAATTCAATGGAAGGTAATTGTCAAAAGTTTTGAGGGGATAACTGGTGATTGATCTAGTGCAGCTTTTAAGCCTAATGATCTTACTGCTGAGAGCAGAGTGTTTTACTGAGATATTGGACTAGTATACTGTTTGCATTCTCCACCAGTTCTTAGCCAAGAATACCAGGAATAGGCTCTGGGGTCCTAAGGAAACGTTGTTTGAGCGCTTTGTAGGAGATTGGTAGTGAGGAAGAGCCTCCTAACGTTGTTGTCGTTTGTCCTAAACAGGTTCTACATTAATTTGTTTTATTGTGTTAGATAGATAAATCCGAGTCTAACTGTTATATGAATGTTAAACATTCAGTTTGTAAAATGTTAGAATCTAGTAGTCTCTTTAAATGATTGAAGAAATGTATTTGATTTAGAAAAGTAATGTGTTAGAATGGAAATAATTTCTAGACTATCTTTTTCCACACCTAGAAAACCAGGCCATACTCCAGCACGGTTAGAATATCTTAAGTAGATGAAAGAAAATGATAAGAGATCGAATATAATAGATAGGGTTCTGCATTTTGTAGATAGCAGAGTAATTTATTTCAGTATGTAAGTTATTATTAAAAGGAACAATGTTCTGAGTATTTATGTTTATTGTTTTAACAAGCTTATCTATGTAAAAATATTGGAAAAGAAATAGCAGTACTACAATAGAGTTATAGTAAAGATTTATACTGATACAATAAACATTATATGAGCTATAGTAAGTATATAAAACAAGGGTTTAACCACACTTAAATCTTTTAGCTTAAAACATATTATTTTAGATATACTAGAATAGGATTATGTTACAAATACTATTAATGAAGAAATAATCAAAGTTCAGAGTTAATGTTTTTAAACATTACATAACTTTGAATCTTTACTAATTAACAGAGCATTAAACAAATGGAAATTTAAGTGTAAACAGTAAATAGAATGAAGCTAAGAATTTACCTATTCCAAGAATAATTATTTTCCAAACAAGCTCTAAATCTGTGTAAGTTTCACCTGAGGATCTAAACCCTAGTTCTATTTTCTTTCTTTTTACAAAAGTATTCTTTAAAACATAATAAGCAATTAAACTAAGAATACTGTAAGTATGTACTAGATTGGGTACAGTCTTATATCAAGAACATATAGTATTGTGGGAATATATTAAACCCACTCACAACTTAGGATAAAATAATTAATCATTATTTGATTAATTATTCACCCACTAGCTTAATTAGGTGGCACCTTAAAGTCAATGCATGCCATCTATATCCTAGGAATGAGTTATTTCTGATTCTGGGTTCATCTAGAATTAGTATGCAGGACCTTATAGCAGATTCCGCTTTTTTCTGCTTTTTCTGCTTTTTCCTGCTTTTCTATTGATAAGATAAAAGCTAGTCAACTAGGAAACTGGGAGCTTTTGTTTCCAACCCATCCTCCATTAGTTTTTCTCCATTTTCTAGGATTAGCATTTTATTTCCATCTCCTTGACAACTCACTCATGCTTTTTCCAACTCATGAGGTCCTTGATAGATTTAGCAAGTGCTTTATCCACCTATGGGGGTTTGCTATATTTGGGTAAGTCAGCCTTTTTGAGCTTTATGAGTTGTTTCCATACAATTTTACTTCCCCATGAGGGATGTACTATTTATGTACTCTATTATTCATAATTATTCAATGGAAGGATACACACCAATATTCATCTCTTCATTCATGTGATTCAGTCTCTTTTCTTCTCTCTAGTTTTCCTGTGTATGCTTGTGAGAATTCTTAGTAGCAAGATATATTTCCTTTGCTTCTTCTTAGCATCATTGCACATAGCATTGATCTATTATTTTTACATGGTATCAGAGCTACAAGGTTGATCAAGTTCTACAAAGTTGAGGAGCGCTTCCAGTCTCCTATCCCTCTTTGAAGAAGAGCTTGTCTAGCTTATAAGATTTTCTCCTAGTTTGTTTTGCAGGTTGCAGAGAGTATCTCTTAGAGCATATCAACAACTTCAATATGGATTCAAAATTTCCTCTACTATCTCCTTTCAACTATGCTGATTGGAAGCCAAAGATGAGTGCATACTTGAAGAGGCAATGTCTCTTTGATGTCTCCATTAGTGCATTGAGTGAACCTGAGTCTTATGAAGAGAATATTGATTGGATAAATAATTGTGATAGAGATTATGGAATTATGTGTTTGGAAATTTCTCCAAATATATATCATCTTATAGATTCTGCTGAATTTCCATATGAGCTTTGGAAAATTTTGGACAAAGCTTTTGGTTTGCAGGAGATCGAAGATGAAGCATGGAGCGAACCTAACATCTCCTCTTGTTCTCTTTCTCAATATTTCTTGGCCTCTACATTCTCTGATGAAGTTGATCATGATGAAGAAGTTTCTCATACAGTTCATGTTGCTGCTGCCCTCATTCATTCGAATGCTTCCTCCTTCAATGAAGAAGCAAATATTGAAGAGCCATCTTTTTCTGTGTCTCTTGAAGGTGATTTTTCTTCTTGTGATACTAATGATGAAAAAGAAGTAACATATGGAGCTGCTGCTGATATTGATTATGATCCTATAACCCATTCATTGTTCTCTCAATCTCCTATCTTAGATTCTGATATCTATGTGCCACATTCTTTACACCTCTTGCATGCCTCTCTCATTGATGGTGCGCAACCCAGTGACTTACAGGATGTTTGCTTAGCCACATCAAGCTTTATTTGTGTCATACCACTTACCTTAATTGAACTCATGTGCTTCAGCATATCCTTCTTTGATCTTGGAATCAATACTCAGAGCCTTCTTGAAGATCGTGAACATCTCATTCTGCCCATCCATCATTCAAATTTTTACACCTATCAGTTTTCCCCAGTTGCTCATAATTTTCCTAGTCTAGCCCTATATCCTCATGGAGTAATTGAAGACTTTGTACTTGATGTTACATATGTTAATATTTTTGATATATCAGAGTTTTATCAGCCTCATATCAGATCTATACAGGTGCTACATCAGATTGGAATATTGACATGTGATTCACATCACAATTTTGCAACTATTCAGGGAATTGAGTGTGAAATAATTGCCTTATTTTTTGTACTCTTTGGGAAGGAGTATGCACAGATCTCTTTTCCATTTCAGATTATGTTTGCATATCAGAGTTTGACAGCAGAAAGAAGCATTCAGATAATGCTCCTACTTCATTAGTTGATGAGATACAGGGAGTCTCTCCTCTTCCTTCTTGCAGGTTCTACACTCCAGCGCATGATCATGGAGTTCATGATTTCTTCAGCAAGTCCTTCATCCAGAAGCAGTTCAGTCAGCTCATTAAAGTGAAGATGAAGATATGTTGAAGACATATTTCAAATTTTGTGCCTTGTCCTATCTTGAGGGAGGATTTTCCCCATGTGGTTTTGCCTCTTTCCTCAGTTTTCTGGACATAATAATTGTAAAAGGGTGACCATAGCCTTGTTGCTGGGCCCTATATGCATCCATAATTTTTGTCATACCATCATAAATTCAGACTTATAGGGGGGTGTGGGAATATATTAAACCCACTCACAACTTAGGATAAAATAATTAATCATTATTTGATTAATTATTCACCCACTAGCTTAATTAGGTGGCACCTTAAAGTCAATGCATGCCATCTATATCCTAGGAATGAGTTATTTCTGATTCTGGATTCATCTAGAATTAGTATGCAGGACCTTATAGCAGATTCTGCTTTTTCCTGCTTTTCTATGGATAAGATAAAAGCTAGTCAACTAGGAAACTGGGAGCTTTTGTTTCCAACCCATCCTCCATTAATTTTTCTCCATTTTCTAGGATTAGCATGTTATTTACATCTCCTTGACAACTCACTCATGCTTTTGCCAACTCGTGAGGTCCTTGATAGATTTAGCAAGTGCTTTATCCACCTATGGGGGTTTGCTATATTTGGGTAAGTCAGCCTTTTTGAGCTTTATTAGTTGTTTCCATACAATTCGAATTCCCCATGAGGGATGTACTATTTATGTACTCTATTATTCATAATTATTCAATGGAAGGATACACACCAATATTCATCTCTTCATTCATGTGATTCAGTCTCTTTTCTTCTCTCTAGTTTTCCTGTGTATGCTTGTGAGAATTCTTAGTAGCAAGATCTATTTCCTGTGCTTCTTCTCAGCATCATTGCACATAGCATTGATCTATTATTTCTACAAGTATTTTGATAATCCTTTTATTTAAAAGAAAATAAAACATTTTAGCAAAATAAATAATTCCAATACTATCATAACAATGAGAAATAAGTAACAGAAACCAATGCATAATTAATAAATTTTAAGAATATATTTACATAAGGGTCCCTTTATAGTAAACCCTAATATTGTATCCTAACTGAAAAGTGTAAACATATAGAAATTTACCTTACGACTGAACTTACAGTCTTCACATTATCTTTATTTATTTACAAGAAAAATATTAAAACAAATAATTACCATTATTAACAGTCGAGGAAGGGAAGACTCAAATTACACAGAGTCATAATTTACAGGTTATAAAACTAATGTATAAATGAGACAGAACTCGAAATTTAAAATCCTTTTTAAACCAAATGTATTACTCTGTCAGGCCGAAATGCTTAAGACATAACAAATTTACCTCACCCAGCCCAGGGCTGGCATACCCAGCATCGTGGTGAGTGTTCGAAATGTAAAACTAACAATCAACCTATAAAAATTCATTACTATAGTAACTTTTATAAAACAATGTATATTTTATTAAAGTATTTGAAACAAAGAACCATTAAAACCATGAAGACAGGAGAACCTCCACATATTAAGAAACAAAGTTTATCATTACTTAGCCATAAGGTTGCAAATCTGTCAATAAGTTGAGAACAATGAAATACAAGTCACGACATCGAAGCCGGAATCACCTTGCTATAGGAAATGGTTTTTAACAACAACAAAAAAATACTAAATAACAACTGAGCTAAGAATTTTTAACACTGAAGGAACCGAAGTCGTATTTCTTCTCCAACTGAAACCCTTTTTCCCTAATTTGTACAAGTAGGGAGTTGCCACATTGTAACCGAGGCTTACCTGTAGGTCTTGCTGTATATCCAAACATGGATAGGGTCCTTCCAAGCGTAAGAGCGAACTACAACCTGCAAGCAAACCCGGGGTTATAGTTAGAAACTGACTATTCTATAAATAAAACTGTAACTTGAAATTTATAAAAATTATAAAATAAACTCTTTACCTGAAGGTGAAAGATTTGGGAGCCGAGGAGGATTTGAGCCCAAACCACGAGCAGCACAACCCTCATGCTCACTAGTGACAAAGGCGAAAGGGCTTACAATACATCTACACCAACGACTGGAGCATGAGTAAGCTTTAGCAATGGCTAGAAAAGGAAACAACACTAAAAACTACTGACAGAGAACAACTACACGCATAACAAATTATTGTATGCAGAAGGAAAAACCAAGTGTGAGCTGTGAGTCTTGAAAACCACACACTAGAGTGACAACACCTTTCTACACATAGACAATGGAGTTGGAGACAATCACAAGCGATCCCTCATGGTTGTTGTAAACCAGACAGTGCAAAGACCAAAACCCTCAACAAAGAAAGAGAAGTAGGGCTGCGTGGTGAGCTTTTAAGTTATGCAATGCACGGTGGTGCATGTTCCACGTGCCCACTAAATTATTCAGTCCAAAAGGGGTCGAATGATATAGTTGTCACTGCAATTGTCGGGACAACAAATTATTGTCAATAATTTAAACAATGACTATAATGATAATGTAATCTACAAAGTCAAAACGTATCATTTCATTGATAAATCATAAAATCAAGCTATGATAAAGAACAAGGTTTACATGGTATTGGCAAACCTTATACTATAAATCTTGGAATCTTCGTTGGAAATGAACCAAAACATATATTGCATCGATATCCTTGTTTATAGAGATATTATAATCCTTCTTAGTAAAACATGTTATGAAGAGATCAATAGTATAGTAAAAGTTGTTGAACATGAGTTGATAGTACCACTAATAACCATTTCTTTTTATAACCTTAAACGATGCATGTCTATGCTGTTAGAACTAGTTTATGCAAAGCTAGTTTATAAATCATTATTGTGTAAATGAAAGTAAATAGTATTTACACCCTAGAACAACTCTTTCTTTTGAATGTAGTCTATAGTACTAAGAGTAAGATAAACTTCTTGAAAGTACATGATCATTTGGTCTCCATAAGATACCAAAACTCTAAACGAATCAAACCAAGGCTAAATTAGACTTGGTAATAAAGAATCGTAAAACTATTCAAGAATAAATATAGTATCCCTTGTTATTATAAATATTATTATAATGTAATTTCATCACATTACTTATTTCATGAAGAAATTTGGAAGATAGAAACCACAACTTGGCGACATTTGTGCAAATGATCATTTATAAATATAGTACAATAATAAGCTGTTAAATTTCCTCTACTGAAGCTCAATTAAAAGTAGAGCTGAGGGTTTTTTTGTAAACTTGTTCTTGAAAGTCCTTAGGTCTATCTCCATACTGAAGCAGTGTTTTAAATTTTAGAAATAACAACAGCAGGAAACTCTTATTTCAGTAAGAGTGTTGATATACTAAATCATAAGCTCTATGAAGAACTAGTAAATAACTTAGTGTATAGATGAAAAGAAGATTTATCTAAAGTTGCAATCAATCTGATAAAAGACAATCAGTAGGGAAAATTTATTGATCTTTACGACATGAATTTAAAATACTATCTTAGTTGCAAAACAAGTAAAGGAAAGATACTTTACCTCGTAGTACCCTTGAATTCTATTAAGCAAACTTTTACTCTAGCAGTATATTTATGCTAAAGAAATATATCTGGAATAACGCCTTAATAAACTGTTACTGGTTCAAAATTTACTTGTCAAGCCTGTAAGATCCAGAAAATCCAGCTAAGTTAGCAATAGCTAAGTAAGCCCCAGTTAGAACGTAACTTCTCACCTACTTGACAAAATCAATTTGTCAATAAACTAGAAGTAAATGAATGCAGATCATACACTTAACATATCCAAAAATTAATGTGTATTACTTCTTATATGTTCAAAGTCAATTATTATTTATTTTAACTGTCTCATTATCTGCTAGCCGTTAGTGGTTATCAAACTGTGACTCTAGACAATTTATGTTACATCAAATATTTTTTATTTTTGTGAAAATTTGGGGTTATGACATGTGGTATCAGAGCACAAGGTTCAAACACTAGGCCTTGATGAAGCCCAACTTGCTTTTATAAAAAAATGAATTTAAAATATTTTGCTGATGTTATTTTCTTTTAAATGTTATTCAACAAAGAAATTGTTTCTGAAGTTTAACAACATGTATGGAAAGGATGGAGGAATATGTAGAAGAGGAATCTCCATTTACTGAACAAGAAAACTTACCAAGAGACCCTATACAAAAAGACCTAACCACTAATTCCTCAGAACTGTTAAAAACAGTAAAAGACTTAAAATCTGAAATGGAATCTGTTAAACGAGAGAATGAAAGGATTCCGAGGGCTTAGGAGGAGCTGAATCAGATCCTAACAGAAAGGTTTCAAACTGAGGGAAGGGGAAAAAGAGCCAATTCAGAAGATACAAGTAATCAACATAAATATAAAAAGATTAAAGAGACTAAAAATGAAAGCAGCTCATCTTCAAAGGTATTTGGTGATCAACGTAATTTTCATTCCACTAGTGATAGTAGTGATGACAACCATTATACTAAAAAGAGAAAATATAAACCCTATGAGGAAATTTCTGGAGAGTTTAAAAATATTAAACCACCAACATTCAATGGAGAGACTGAGAAGGGGGAGGAAGTGGAATCCTGGTTATCTGGGATGAAGAAGTACTTCCAGATTTATAACTATTCTAACCAATTAAAGGCTAGAATGGCTATCTACAATCTTTCAGGGAAGGCTGATATATGGTGGAAAGACTTGAAGAGAGTGAAGGGAATAAAAGAGAAGAACGTAAATTGGAGTACCTTTAAGAGGTACTTTAAAAACAAATTTCTGTCTAAGCAGTACTATGAAGAGAGAGAAAAAGAATTTTATGAGCTTAAATTAGGATCAATGACTATGAAAGATCTGAACAACAAGTTTTTAAGTCTGCTCAGGTATGTGCCATACCTTGTAGTAAAAATCAAAGGTACAATGATTCCTCGGCTGTCTACCTTATCATATTAAGGATAGGATTGAGTATGACAATCCAAAAACTCTGGAAGAAGCTATGAGGAAAGCCAATTTATGTTATGAACAGAATCGGAAGAAGGAGAGCATGGCCAACTGGAAGGCCAAGAAGAATAACAACCATATGATCAAAAGAAGAAATAATTTGTGCCCAGTTGGAATTCTAAAAACAATAAGGACAGAAATTTTGCTAACAATAATTTCCAAGGGAATAAGAATAATTCACCAAACAATCAGAACAATTCAAAGGGTAAATATTTGCTAATAACCATGGTAATTACACAAAGAATTTTGAACACAAAGAACTTATAAAGTGCTACGAGTGTAATGGCCAACATTATGCCTCAGTCTATCCTAATCGGAAAAAGACTGTTAGTAATATTCATACCATACAGGAGGAAATGACTGTCAGAGATTTAGCGAGGACTATGCCCAGAATCAATGTAGCCTTGGAGAATCGACAAGAAGAATATCAAACTTCCATGGTGGAAGTAGAAGGTATGATAAACCAAACCCCTATAGCTATTTTAATTGATCTAGGAGCTAGTCTCAGTTATATTTCACCTAAAATGGTATAACAATGTAAGTTGCCTGTTGGAAAATTTAAAAATTCTTGGTTGGTTCAGTTAGCCACTGGTGCAAAAAGGAAGGTAACTTGTTTTGTAAAAGAATGTGCTGTAGTTATGGATGAATTTGAAACTGTTGTAAAGCTTAATGTATTACCTCTTGGTTCTTATGACTTACTAATCGGTATGGATTGGTTAGAACAACATAGGGAAATTTTAAATTGTTATGATAAAACCTTTACATGTTAAATAATGATGGAAAACCAATAAGTGTAAAGGGAATCCCTAGAAAACTACCATAAGGCAGATTTTTGCTCTACAGCTTAAGAAGGCTGTTAGGAAGGGTTTTAAAGCTTATGCAGTAACAATAACTGATGAGGAGAATCTAAATAAGATAGACAAATTAAAATTGGAAGACATACCAGTTTTAAGAGAATATGTTGATGTATTTCTGGAAGAAATTTCGGGACTGCCTTCGAAAAGGGAACTAGACCATTGAGCTGGTACCTGGTGCAGTACCCAGCTTAAAGGCCCCTTATCAAATGAACATACTTGAAATTAATGAATTAAAGTCACAATTAAAAGAACTCATTGACAAAAAGTATATTCGACCTAGTGTGTCTCCCTGGGGGGCACTTGTCATCTTTGTTAAGAAAAAGGACAGAACCATGTGACTTTGCATAGATTACCGTTAGTTGAATAAGATGACTATTAAAAATAGATACCCATTGCCTCACATAGATGATCTATTTGATCAACTACGTGGAGCCACGGTGTTCTTGAAAATTGATTTAAGGTCTGGATATCATCAAGTTAGGATTAAAGATGAAGACATCTTTAAAACAACTTTTAGAAATCGATATGGCCATTACAAGTTTGTCGTCATGCCATTCGGGCTTACTAATGCCCCATTTTTTTTTACGTGTTTAATGAACAACGTTATGCATAAGTATCTAGATAAATTTGTGGTCGTGTTTATCGACAACATATTAATCTGTTCAAAAACTGAAGAAGAACATAAAGAACATTTAAAAATTGTTTTGCAAGAGTTATGAGATCATCAACTCTTTGCAAAGTTTAGTAAATGCAATTTCTTTAAGGATAAGATTCAGTACTTAGGTCATGTGGTGACTAAGGAAGGGATTTCGGTGGATCCCGAAAAGATAAAGGCAATTGAAGATTGGTCGGTTCCTAAGGATGTAACTGATGTTCGATCCTTCATGGGAATTACCGGTTATTACTGGAGGATCATTGAAGGTTTTTCGAGAATCGTGAATCCGATAACTTCTTTGCAGAAGGAAGGAAAGAAATTTGATTGGAACCAGAAATGCGAGGATAGATTTAAAAAGTTAAAAACTTTATTATCCAGTGCACCTATTTTAAGAATAGTTGATCCAAATAAAGAATTTGTAGTGTGCACTGACGCCTACAATGATGGTTTAGGTGGTGTTCTGACTCAAGAAGGGCATGTTATTGCCTATGAGTCAAGGAAATTAAAAATTCATGAAAATAATTATGCAACATATGATATGGAATTAGGTGCTGTTATACATGCTCTAAAGATGTGGCATCATCACCTAATTGGTAAAAAATTTATTCTAATGACTGATAATAAAGGACTAAAATATCTATTAGATCAGCCTAATCTAAATGCTAGACAAGCTAGGTGGCTAGCTTTCCTAAGTGAGTATGATTTTGAAATTCAGCACATTAAAGGGAAAGAAAATAAAGTTGCTGATGCATTAAGTAGGAATGCAAGGCTGAACTTCACAGCAGTTATCAGCACTTATACAACAAATTTAGATGAACAGCTTAAAGCGGGGATAGAACGAGATGAAATTTACCAAAACTTACAAGCTAAAACGAAAGAAAATCCAACAAAAATCTTAAGTAAAGGGTACAGATTGAATGCAAAAGAATTTTTACTGTATAAAGACTGAATGTATGTACCTAATGTACCTAAAGTGAAGTTACTAATTTTGGATGAAATCCATAAAACTCCATACTCAGGTCATCTAGGCTATCAAAAGACTATATCTATGTTAAGAAAATAATATTTTTGGCCAAACATGAAGACTGAACTGGTAGAGTATATTGATAGGTGTTTTGAATGTCAGCAGGTGAAAACTAAACATCAACACCCTGCTGGATTACTTCAGCCGTTGCCCATTCCTAGCTGGAAATGGGAGATAATTAGTCTTGATTTTGTTACTGGACTGCCTAAAATTCAAAATTTAAATGATTCTATCATGGTAGTGGTTGATAAGTTAAGTAAATCAATCCACTGTATACCTGTTAAAACTACGTATAAAGCTGCAAACATAGCTGATATCTTTCTAAAGCAATTTTTTTAACTGCATGGAATACTGAAAGTTATAATCTCGGATAGAGATCCTAAATTTATAGTTAACTTTTGGAAATATCTCTTTAAAGGATTAAACACTATGCTAAATTTTAGTACTTCGTTCCATCTTCAAACAGATGGACAGACCGAAAGAGTAAACCAAGTACTGGAAGATTTATTAAGAATGTATGTGAAAGACTAGCCAGGTAAATGGAAGGATTATTTGCATTTGGTATAATTTGCTTACAATAATAATTATCAAGCGTCAACCAAATTTAGTCCTTTCAAAATATTGTATGGAAGGAAATATAATACTCCTATCTCTTGGAGTAATCTGATGGATAGATTAGTATTAGGTCCTGAACTATTAAAGGAAATGGAAGAAATTGTTAAGCAGGTACAAAGTAAACTGAAAATTGTGCAAGATCGACAGAAAAGTCAAGCGGACCTTAAAAGAACTCCAAAGGAGTTCCAGGTAGGTGAACATGTGTTCATCAAGGTGAGGCCCAAAAAGAGCTCTTTGAGATTGGGTAGTTGTGCAAAAATAGCACCTCGTTACTGTGGTCTATTTGAAATACTGTCCAGGATTGGACAAGTAGCTTATCAATTAGCATTACACCAAATTTAAGAGTACATAATGTTTTTCACATTTCTGTATTAAAGAAATATGTTCATGATGCTACTCATGTTGTTAACTGGAATGATGTACAGGTGGAACCAGAAGGAGATTTTCTGGTGGAACAGGGCTGTATCCTTGGGCAGAGGGAGATCACACTTCGGAACCACACCATTGGTCAGGTGAATGTGCAATGGAGGCACCTTATTCTGGAGGAAGCCACCTGGGAATTGGAAAGCAATATGCAGGATGCATACCCAATTCTGCTCCAGGGGAATTCTGAGGATGAAGAATAAATAACATTGCTAACGATGTTATACTTTAAGGGGGTGTGTATGTCACATGCCCCAATTTTGCAAAAATAATTTTATATTATTTGAGGACAATATGTTAAATTTTATGCTAAGTTGTAATTGATGACTCAGCAGAGTCAAGGATATTTAATGTAATTCTGAATATTTTGTTTATAAATAAATAAAGAAGGAGACAACAGCTTAGGAGAGCTGTTAAAAGAGTGTTTACTGGTCAAATTGGTGGATGAGACTGGGTGGAGAGCAAACTGACGTGTGGCAGCATCCTCAAACCACTTCTAACTATTACAGGTGGCAACCTCCCTACATTTGGGGTCATGATTCCCCAAGAAAGTGGAATCAAAGCAGGAGGCTCAATTAATGAAAACTGGCCCAAAAGACCTAGGCAATCTTTATAAAAATTCCCATTAAAGAGATCTGAGGCTGCTCATTCTAGAGAAGTGATCATTCAGGTGAATGAATGTACTTTAGAGAAATTCAATGGAAGGGAATTATAGAAAGTTTTGAGGGGATAACTATTGATTGATCTAGTGCAGCTTTTAAGCTGAATGATCTTACTGCTGAGAGCAGAGTGTTTTACTGAGATATTGGACTATTCTACTGTTTGCATTCTCCACTAGTTCTCAGCCAAGAAGACCAGGAACAGGCTCGGGGGTCTTGAGGAAGCGTTTTTTGAGCGCTCTCCAGGAGATTGGTAGGGAGGAATGGCCTCCTAATGCTGTTGTCGTCTATCCTAAATAGGTTCTACATTATTTTATTTTACTGTGTTAGATAGATAAATCTGAGTCTGACTATTATATGAATGTTAAACATTTAGTTTGTAAAATCTTAGAAACTAGTAGTCTCTTTAAATGATTGAAAAAATGTATTTGATTTAGAAAAGTAATGTGTTGGAATGGAAATAATTTCTAGATTGTGTTTTTCCACACCTAGAAAACCATGTTGTACTCCAGCACAGTTAGAATATCTTAAGTAGATGAAAGAAAATGATAAGAGATCGAATATAATAGATAGGGTTCTGCATTTTGTAGATAGCAGAGTAATTTATTTCAGTATGTAAGTTATTATTAAAAGGAATAGTGTTCTAAGTATTTATGTTTATTGTTTTAACAAGCTTATCTATGTAAAAATATTGTAAAAGAAATAGCAGTACTACAATAGAGTTATAGTAAAGATTTATACTGATACAATAAAAATTATATGAGCTATAGTAAGTATCTAAAACAAGGGTTTAACCAAACTTAAATCTTTTAGCTTAAAACATATTATTTTACATATACTAGAATAGGATTATGTTACAAATACTATTAATGAAGAAGTAATCAAAGTTCAGAGTTAATGTTTTTAAACATTACATAACTTTGAATCTTTACTAATTAACAGAGCAATAAACAAATGGAAATTTAAGTGTAAACAGTAAATAGAATGAAGCTAAGAATTTACCTATTCCAAGAATAATTATTTTCCAAACAAGCTCTAAATCTATGTAAGTTTCACCTAAGGGTCTAAACCCTAGTTCTATTTTCTTTCTTTTTACAAAAGTATTCTTTAAAACAGAATAAGCAATTAAACTAAGAATACTGTAAGTATGTACTAGATTGGGTACAGTCTTATATCAAGAACATATAGTATTTTGATAAGCCTTTTATTTAATAGAAACGAATTTTTTTTAACAAAATAAATAATTCCAATACTATTATAACAACGAGAAATAAGTAACAGAAACCAACGCATAATTAAGAAATTTTGAGAATATATTTACATAAGGGTCCCTTTACAGTAAACCCTAATATTGTATCCTAACTGAAAAGTATAAACATATAAAAATTTACCTTACGACTGAACTTACAGTCTTCACATTATCTTAACTTATTTACAAGAAAAATATTAAAACAAATAATTACCATTTTTAATAGTCGAGGAAGGGAAGACTCAAATTACATAGAGTCATAATTTACAGGTTATACAACTAATGTATAAACGAGACAGAGCTCAAACTTTAAAATCCTTTTTAAACCAAACGTATTACTCTGTCAGGCCGAAAGGCTTAAGACATAACAAATTCACTTCACCCAGCTCAAGGTCGGTGTACCCAACATCGTGGCGAGGGTTCGAAAGGTAAAACTAACAATCAACCTATAAAAATTCATTACTATAATAACTTTTATAAAACAATGTATATTTTATTAAAGTATTCGAAACAAAGAACCATTAAAACCATGAAGACAGGAGAACCTCCACATATTAAGAAACATAGTTTATCATTACTTAGCCATAAGGCTGTAAACCTGTCAATAAGTTGAGAACAATGAAACACAATTCATGACATCGAAGCTGGAATCACCCTGCTATAGGAAATGGTTTTTAACAACAACAAAAAATACTAAATAACAACTGAGCTAAGAATTTTTAACACCGAAGGAACCGAGGTCGTATTTCTTCTCCAACTGAAACCCTTTTTCCCTAATTTGTACAAGCAGGGAGTTGCCACATTGTAACCAGGGCTTACCTATAGGTCTTGCTCTATATCCAAACATGGATAGGGTCCTTCCAAGCGTAAGAGCGAAATACAACCTGCAAGCAAACCTGGGGTTATAGTTAGAAACTGACTATTCTATAAATAAAACTGTAACTTGAAATTTATAACAATTATAAAATAAAATATTTACCTGAAGGTGAAAGATTTGGGAGTCGAGGAGGATTTGAGCCCAAACCACGAGCAGCACAACCCTCATGCTCACCAGTGACAAATGCGACAGGGCTTACAATACATCTACACCAAATACTGGAGCATGAGTAAGCTTTAGCAATGGCTAGAAAAGGAAACAACACTAAAAACTACTAACAGAGAACAACTACACGCACAACAAATTATTGCATGCAGAAGGAAAAACCAAGTGTGAGTTGTGAGTCTTGAAAACCACACACTAGAGTGACAACACCTTTCTACACATAGACAATGGAGTTGGAGATAATCACAAGTGATCCCTCATGGTCGTTGTAAACCAAAAAGTGCAAAGACCAAAACCCTCGACAAATAATGAGAAGTAGGGCTGCGTGGTGAGCTTTTAAGTTATCATGCAATGCACGGTGGTGCATGTTCCACATGCCCACTAAATTATTCAGTCCAAAAGGGGTCAAATGATATAGTTGTCATTAATTTAAACAATGACTATAATGATAATGTAATCTACAAAGTCAAAACGTATCATTTCATTGATAAATCATAAAATCAAGCTATGATAAAGAACAAGGTTTACATGGTATTGGCAAACCTTATACTATAAATCTTGGAATCTTTGTTGGAAATGAACCAAAACATATATTGCATCGATATCCTTGTTTATAGAGATCTTATAATCCTTCTTAGTAAAACATGTTATGAAGAGATCAATAGTATAGTAAAAGTTGTTGAACATGAGTTGATAGTACCACTAATAACCATTTCTTTTTATAACCTTAAACGATGCATGTCTATGCTGTTAGAAATAGTTTATGCAAACACTAGTGGATAAGAAGCTAGTTTATAAATCATTATTGTGTAAATGAAAGTAAATAGTATTTACACCCTAGAACAACTCTTTCTTTTGAATGTAGTCTATAGTACTAAGAGTAAGATAAACTTCTTGAAAGTACATGATCATTTGGTCTCCAAAAGATACCAAAACTCTAAACGAATCAAACCAAGGCTAAATTAGACTTGGTAGTAAAGAATAGTAAAACTATTCAAGAATAAATATAGCATCGCTTGTTATTATAAATAATATGATAATGTAATTTATTCACATTACTTATGTCATGAAGAAATTTGGAATATAGAAACCACAACTTGACGACATTTGTGCAAATGATCATTTATAAATATAGTACAATAATAAGCTGTTAAATTTCCTCTACTGAAGCTCAATTAAAAGTAGAGCTGAGGGTTCTTTTGTAAACTTGTTCTTGAAAGGCCTTAGGTCTATCTCCATACTAAAGTAGTGTTTTAAATTTTAGAAATAACAATAGCAGGAAAATCTTATTTCAGCAAGAGTGTTGATATACTAAATCATAAGCTCTATGAAGAACTAGTAAATAAATTAGTGTATAGATGAAAAGAAGATTTATCTAAAGTAGCAGTCAATCTGATAAAAGACAATCAGTAAGGAAAAGTCATTGATTTTTACAACATGAATTTAAAATACTATCTTAGTTGTAAAACAAGTAAAGGAAAGATACTTTACCTCGTAGTACCCTTGAATTCTATTCAACAAACTTTTACTCTAGCAGTATATTTATGCTAAAAAATATATCTGGAATAACGCCTTAATAAAATCTTACTGGTTCAAAATTTACCTATCAAGCCTGTAAGATCCAAAAAAATCCAGCTAAGTTAGCAATTGCTAAGTAAGCCCCAGTTAGAACGTAACTTCTCACCTACTTGAAAAAATCATTTCATCAGTAAACTAGAAGTAAATGAATGCAGATCATACATTTAACATATCCAAAAATTAATGTGTATTAGTTCTTATATGTTTGAAGTCAATTATTATTTATGTTAACTGTCTCATTATCCGCTAGCCGTTAGTGGTTATCAAACTATGACTTTAGGCAATTTATGTTACATCAATTTTTTATTTATTTATGAAAACTTGGGGTTATGACATCAACCTTCGATAATTCAGTCACATGTACCCTTGCATGGTGTCCTAATAGAAGAGGAAGAGAAGGCACTTGCAGAGTTGGGGGGAAGTGGAAGTAGAGGAAGAGGACCAACCACCTTAATCAATTAGGATATAAAGTCACAACGCGTGCATTTGTGGCACAAAAACCCGCACAGGCAGTGGGGAAAGAGAAAGAAACATCTGCGATAGAATTGAGGGGTGAGGATGAACCAGAAGTGGAAATGGTCCCCAACATAGAAGTAAGGGAACATGAGAAATTATAGTCTCAGCCACAGGGTGTTGTTACACAAGAAACAACATCCTTATAAATTTTTGTGGAGGCTGCTACTCAAATGGAAACAGGTGAGACAGAGGTTGAGACAATCCCTGATTTTAACTTAGGTTTTTTTACTATGACCCCTGAACAATCTTAGGACACAAAAATATTGGAGGAAGAACCTCAGCAACAGGAAAATGTTGAAGATGACCAGGATTTTGTCACACAAGAACCAACATCCTCAAGAATTCTTGTTGAGACCCCCATTCAGTTTGGAACAATTGACCCTCAGGTGGATATAATCTCTGATGTGGAGCTAGGGGAAGATGAATAGATGTAGTCCTAGCCATTAGGGGACACTGAAGTATTTGGAGACCAGTATCATATTTTAGGGGACGTGGAAGTGACTCAAGAAATACCTCAGCAGCCTGAAAAACTGGAAGGAAGGGAAGCTGCTACACAAGAACCAACACCCTTACAGCTCCCTGTCGAAGCTATAGTTGAGACTCAAGAAGATGCTGAGATTAAAACTCAGGAAGATGTTGTCACATAAGAACCAACATCTTCACAAAAGGATGCAGGAGCTTATAGAAATGGGTTTTAGGAGGAGGATGTTGTTATATAAGAACCATCATCCCCAGAATTGACTGCAGAAATAACCATACAGGCAGATGTGGTTGGAAGGCTGGTAGAAGAGGAAGCTGTCACACTTTCGATTCAGAATGATCAGGATTAGACATTGGGTAATAAGGTATGGAATCAATCTTCCTAGAACTTTGTTGACTTAGACTCTGACAAGGAAAATGATGTAGGAGATGGAAGGATGCAAGGAATGATAAAATAACTCTCGCTGCTGAAAATAGAAGTAAATAAATGGAAGTGTAAGGTGGATAGATATCAAGAAGGAATGATTCCCCTTGTTTAGCATAAAAGAACTATTAGGGAAATGAGGGAAATATGGGCAGAAGAGTTAGAATTCCATAGGTTTCATTGGGAAGAAGTACAAAAAGAGTTGAAGGAATTGAAAAAATTCAATTCCATGCAGAAGGAAAAGGATCAATAGTACATTCTCTCCCAGGAATTGATGAGATATAGAGTTCCATCTCCCTCTTATCCTGTATTTTTGTATGAACAATTCACTTGGTTTAAATTGAAGTCATTAAAGGAAGGGAGACCTTGTGAAGTGGCATCCTCTGACCAATTCATGGAGACCTTTATGAGAAGCAGTTTCACTGAACAGAACTTGTTGTGTGAACTTTATATGCATGAAATGGCATGTCCCTTGGACCATTTTTCAAACCCTGCTCCTTACTTAGGAGATGTCTAGCTCAGGGATTTTGCTTCTTTTGTCAGCAATCATGTGCGGTGGGAGAGTTCCTTCTAGACAATTTCTCAGAATGAGGTTAACTCTAATCTCTGGATTCAGAGTGAACCTCAATCTCCACGTCTTATTATTTCTCTTCAGGAACAGAGGCTTAAATATCCCATTAAGACTCAATAGCTAGTTGAACTTCAAGAGAAGGTAATATCCACTTGTGTTAGCCAGATTTCAAGACAAAAACATTTATCTTTGGAAGGTAGTAAGCATATATGGCAGGGTTCTCCTTCATCATTGAAGAAAAGGGACCCTTACTGCTTTAAGAAATTTAAACAGTCGCTCCCTAGGGTCGAAGGATATGCTGATTGTATGAAGAAGTGTGGAGTTAACTAGTTAACACTTAAATTCGAGTTTCCACTTATTTGGTGGCCAACATGGCTATATAGGGATTAATTTTCATTGACAAAGGCAGAGCAAAAGCAGTGTTGTAAATATTGGGCTGCCCACAATAGGTATCTAGATGGGAATGAACCACCTGAACTCTCCTACAACTTTTCGTATCTCCATGAACAAGGTACAGTTCCAGCATCAAATTCAGACTGAGTAGAGATTGTTGCATGAGGACATGCAATAGGATAGTTGGGGGGAGATGTTGGGTCCTGAAATTCCCCCTTTTGAACACACCTATCATACCCTTTTTTCCTTGTCTTAATCCATTCTGTGCACCATAAAGATGTTATTTCCTCATATTGAGCCTTGAATCTTATAGGTATGATCAATTATTATTTTTTATCTTATTAATGCCTACGATTGTTATGTTTGGAAATCTGTCTCTTGAATTATGCTAATACATTGTGATTTTATAAAGATAGTTCAATATTTGAGAAGTACATGTGTAGCAACCACGTCTCTTGAAGAGGAGATGAGCTTTCATTGCCAGCTTTTACCTACTATTCGCAGCCCCATACGCTGAGCGTAATAAGAGGTTGTTAATCCCTATTTAGATGCAACAGACTCAACTGTGACAGCGTGCCGGTGCTTAAGGATTTAGCTGCAATAGAAAGGGTATTCATTGAATTGGTTATGTTATCACTAATGACTCATGCAACAACATTCCCTATATTCCCTTTTTTCATTCGATTCTACTCACACCTGAACAACTTGTTGTAACAGGGAAGCCTGAAGATTGTAGATCTTCATGGATGCCTGATATTAGTGGGAAAAGGTTATGATTTATCATGTATAAATATGGGAAATTTTTTTGAGCCAAGGGTTGGTTGATATCGTATTATACTATGTAAGCTGTGATAGAGAATTGTACTTTCATTTTACCATTTTAATATAAGGAGTGAGATTCTTTAGACTTCTGTGTTTTAATCTGTTTTAGTTTTGATGTCTTTGTTTGAAGGCTGGGCCCGCCTTCTCATAGAGACCGCCGAGTTAATTAGATTTTTTGATTACTCTATTGTGTGTTGTGGAAATTATAGTAGATGCATTCCTTTAAGTAGCTGCAACAATAATGGTTAATCGTTGTGCTTTCTTTGATAATTACTATCTGCATTTCTCTTAAGCTACAACAGTGTGGTGTGATAGTTGACTATGTAGGTTAGTTTCTGTTATGCAAGTGTGTGTTATTTGTAACAATCAAGCTCATCTCTAGCATCTTTCAATTGCTTGTCTTTTTCAGGTTTGCTAATTTAGTCAGATTATAGCTGAGAGTTGTTTGGTTCAATTCCTGTTTTGTCCAATTCTTAAATTAGTGGAATTAAACTAGTGAAGAGTGATCTACATATAGTCTAGTAATGTTAAGATTTAAATTATTGCAAAATTAGTCCAGTTCTTTATTTATGGAATCATTAATTGCTGGATTAAAGTTGTAGGAAGGTAATTGCAATTTTGAAATTTTGAAGTAGGTAATTTAGATTAGTTAATCATGAGAGGAGTTTGATTGAGCATATAGGTAAGAGAGTTAATTATTCATTCAATTAATCAGCTACTTAGTGTTTATGCACTGACAATGTGAATTATATTTGAAATAAAAAGAATTCCTCGGGTTGACAATTTATATTGAGCATTCTGCATGTTAGCTATAATGAACTAGCATATATAGTGACCAACATAAAGATGGAATTTATTATGAGTTTGATGCATATTTTTGTAGAACTCTGTGCATTTCTCTAGAGTCTTTTCGACTTCATTATTCAATCTTAAAGAGGATTTTCTAGAAAATTCTAGAAGCACCAATTCTATTTTTTGACCTCCTGCTGTCTTTTTTAGGAAAGTGTTCAGAAAAATTTGAATTGGCCTACACCCAAGTCAGTTGAATTTTAGATTTCTTACTGGCTTCTAGTAGTTCTTCCCAGAAATTAGATGATGTTTTAGCTATTTCATTTAGCCTGTTATCTTCCCATTTGACCTTATATATCTCCTCTGTAAGTCTTACTTGGACTTGATGGCTCTTTCTCTGGATGATGCAAGCTTGATCACAAAAAGAGGTAATGTTAGGATTCCTTTCAGTGGCGACCTTAAGCTGAGTCTCTAGATCTCCGTTCCAAGCCTCTAATTCCTATACCCGGGTCCTCAATTCTCCTGCTTATTTATTTGCCATGGATTTCTGTGATTCTAATTCTAACTTTTTTTCTTCAAAATCCTTCTTCTCTCCTTCCATAATGGTGACCTGTATCTCTAGGGCATCCTTTTCCAATTCTAAAGTCTGATACTCCTTTTGGAGCATTTCCTTTTCTAAGAGAATCTCCTCATGCTTCATTTTTAACTCTCGGTTGTCTCCTCTTTCTTTTACTAAATTTTCTTTCATTTTAAGCACCCTTTCTTTATAATGTTCTCCATCCTCCACCAACTTGTCAACATTATCCGCGTTGGCTTGTGCAATTGCTATATGTAAAGATGATAAGAATTTGGGGTCTTGATTGGTGCATTCCACAATGGTTTTCTTGGTCACCGTAACTACATCAGGTTGATCGTTTATCTTTAACCTTCTAACAATAGTTTTCCTTGTCTTGTCAAAGAATATAGTGTCCAAGCATGCCACTGTATGATGCTTCGATGGATTGAAAGGAACCAGTCCTAGTTATACAAGAGGAACATGGCCTCCTGTGATTGTCTCACTTGATGAGGTAGGGGGATCCATTGCTTTGTCTTGGGCAATGTCATGGTCCAGATTTTTTATGTCCGTATCTTCTTGCTCCTTCTTTCTCAATTCCTCAGTTGTTTTCTCAGCTTCTCTTTATGCTCTTTCTTCTGCTTCCTTTTGTGAGATTTCTTCCTCCTCTTTTTTCCTTTGAGCCTCCTTAGCTTGTTGCTTCTCAACTTATTCTTGCAGCCTCTGAGCATCTTTTGCTCGTTTCTTTTTAGCTTCTTCTTGTTGCTTTTGATTTTATGTTGTGTTGCTACTACCTTTTCCCCCGCTCGTGCTTATCTTTTTCTTGAAACGCTTTCTTAGGGTAGTCATGTTGCTGGTGTTCCTGTATGTTTCCTCATATTTATCAAAATGATGAGAGTATTTATAACAGAATCCTACGAATGCACAATGGTTTGCAACCTTGTCCATTGAGTCATTTCTGTGGAAAATATTTTCCCCAAAGTGTACTCTTGACCCTCATAAATTTATAACTGCCTATGCAAAAGGGAAGTGATGGGAAAGCTTCCTTCTTCATGTCAAATAGGAAATTGCCTACTCCATCTATGAACAGTTGTCTAACTACATAGTCCGTGTCATATCTAAGCATCAATGATGGGGATCTCGATCCTCCATAATTTCTCAGGTAAGTTCCTTCCTAAGAGAAATAATAATATCCATATTCACATACGATTTCCATGGCACTTTCTGACAAACAATTGGATTCTTTAAGGAAAATTAGTTCGTACAGCGGCATCAGGAACTCCTCGCATATAAGCATGTATAATCTTAAGTACTTATGAGCCCAAATACTTTGATAGACAACAGATATAGGGGTTTTAGTATAGTCCCAATCACAATAAATCTTTGGGAATGGATGTCTGCACATGATGCAGTCTATTAGGTAAGAGGCCATGTATATTTCCAACCTTCTCTGAGTCAATCCTCCTTGTGCAGTAACGACACACGATGACAAGCTGTTTGATAAAATGTCTGCCCAATTGAAAATCTTGCCTTCAAATGCTACGTAGTATATCAATGGGATCCAACTTAACTTGTACAATATCCCATTTGCACGACCGAAGATATTGTTCAGCATTAAGGCTATGACCCTGTAAGGGGTGCGTAAACTTGTAGTATCATATTATCTAGTGTATTTTTTGCAAAGCTATTTACCTGCAATCATCATATTTTTGGCACAGTCAATAATTTTCAAATTCACATTTTTAACCCACTCTTATGTCATCAAAACCTGCGGGATTGGTAATTTGCAGGCCCTAGTTATGTATGCCAGAGTAAAACAAGCAAAAAATTCCCCTTCTATGTTGGAAATAATCATGTGGACGGGTCTGTTTGGGGTAGTATCCATTCAATTAATTCATCACATGGAAAGATCTAAGGGCGCGTGGATGCCTTAGTAATGCCTGATTTTCTGATATTTTCATATAATGGCATATCTTCCAGGTCCATCTTAGGGATATTTTGGTCTTTGATCATTTGGTATATTTCTCCCCACTTGAACTTTTGATCAGCCCCTATGATGGCCTTCATGTCTTCATATATGATTTCCATCCTAGATATGATCTCCATGTCTGAATCAGCTTCGGTGTTCTTGGCCTTCTTCTTTCCACTCTTCTTAGGCATTGCATGAGGTGAGGAATGTAACTATAGCATGGTCACATCAAGAGATTTATTATTCATACTAACGAAAAAACAACTTACATTAACATCAACTTGGAATAAACGAAATGAGAAACCAAGCCACACAACAGATGAATCACTGTTCCAAAATCACTTGTTCTTTTAAAATATGAGATTACAACCAGTTTCTAACATGATAGAAGAAAACATAACAATATTTACCATTTCATTATTAGCCACTCAGTCTCATGAGAAGAAGAGAGGTCACTCCCTAGAGGTTTCCTAGTCATTTTATACTTGCAGCAAGGATGAATGTTTGGAAAAATCTTAAATGGAAGTCATCAACACAGGTGTAGGTGTTATTTTGGGAGTGAGATTTCTATTATAATACATTCATTTTGTGCTTCTGAATAAGTCAACATACTGGAGGCTGATCAGTTTCCTCTAGTTTTTAAAGCATTAATATTGATTTCCTTGTGTTTTTTGTTTACAAAGTTTACCAATCTTATTTCCATCCTTTTACATCAAAATCATCAAAATTAATTCCTCCCAGAGGTGAAAACATGTCAAAGAATCCATGATTTGAAAACAAGGAAATCTTGGGGGCCTTGAAACCCTGGTTCATGACTAAAACCTATGAAAACTTCATACATGACAATGTCGACCTTGAGGAGGAAAACATCATTTGCAAAGAAACCCTAGGTAGAGAGTTTAACTGGCAGCGATATTCAAAGTGAAAATCCACCAAGGGTTTTCCTACCACCGCATACTCATCTGAAAAACTTGATCTAAACCATATGTGAATGGCGCAACACCTGACCCATATTAGTTTCACCCCAAAATATTTAGGTTCGACATATGCCTATCTACGGCTTGAATAACAAAACCAATGGGTGCAGCGAAGGTGGAGACAAAACCCACAATGGTTGGGATAGCAAGGGGAAAAATTCTCAATGAGATCAAGGGTTTTCTTAGAACCAGACTCAAGAAGAATATGGTGGTCAACCAGTCAAAATGGGAGACCCTATAGGCTAGGGTTAGGTTTTAAAACAAGGCCACAGACTGTGACAGCAAAAATCATATCATAGTAACCCTAAACCTCCAACAATGTAGTGCTTTCAAGCTTATAGGACAAAGATCAATTTAAGGGCCTACTTGACAACTGTTGGTGTAGGTACGATGCTTGGTGAGACAATCCAAAAGATCCAAGTGTCTAATGGATATTCGATGTGTCCAAAATGTGATTGCGGTAACAAACCATAAAATCCCACCACGTTTATATAAAAATATTTCCAAAACATAATTAATGTGGTGGTTGGGTGAGTTAAATGCTACGGGATCGAAACTCTGATTTGGTGCTTAAATTTAAATTATGTCGAAATATTTCCCCAAGTTTGCCGATGTGTTGATGTCAAACTCTGATTTGTCTATGATAGTGTCGGTTGAAAAGGATGAGTTTCACTAACACTTTCGGCGGAAACTCGTCAAACTCTTCCAATAAAGACATGTAGGCACAACTTGCAAAAGTTTTCCAATGAAAACTGTTGGCTTCAAATTCTAAGTTTTTCCAAACACATCGACTGAAAATACTGAGTTTCATTGACATTGTTCACAAAATTCTGTGAGATCTTCCGATGAACTTCAAGAAACTCCTCCGATAAAGAGCATTGGAAAGAAAGGGTAAGTTTGTTCGATAGTGTTGGATGAAAAGGATGAGTTATGTCGAAACTGTCGGCAGAAACTCATCAAATGTTTTGGATAAATACTTCGGCCTTGGTTTCAAAACTTGACAAACAAAACAAAATCGACTAAAGAACATCAAATGAAAAAGTTGAGTTCTTCCGATGTGTCGTCTCGACTCGCTGAGTCCTTCTGACACGTCGGAAGAAAAAGTTGAGTTTTTTAACTTAGTGAAATATCTTTTCTGGCTTGATTAAAGAAAAACTAAGTTATGGAATAAAAATTTCAAGGTGTAGAAACAGTCTAAGGAAGGCTTAAAAACAAAATTCTAAGGAGGGGCCCTAAAAATGTAAAATTTTGGGGAGACAGTGCAGCAATAATAGGTGGGGATCTAGTTATAGAGGTAGTTGATACTCATGCATACCTCCTGTTATAGCAAGTACCCATGGTGTGGAAATCCAATTATAGTAGGTACCCATGGGTTGGACTTCCTGTTATAGAGGTGGATGATTTGCATGTCAAAGCATTAATGTTGTGTGATGTATTACTAACCATGATCATTTGAGATGGATAAATCTATTAAGTATCCTATAGAGATTTTCCACCTCTAGAGTGAATTACTTAAGCATATGATCATTTTGTCCAAGAGTAATATAATATGATAAAAAAATAAGACAAATATTCCTAAAATAATTTTGATAGATAATCAAAGTTAACACATATTGGCCATGCAATAAGGATAAGAGATAAAGAGATAAAGCATAGAGAATAAGAGAACTCGAATTGCACATGAGATGACTTCAATTGACTAAGATGAACTCGAATGACTAATATTTAGTTATAAAGCTTTAATTAAATAGTAATGTATGCCTCAATCAATGATTTACTTAAATCATCAGTTATAAATGTATGCAATCAGGATAACTCACAATGATTACTACAAGTAAATCAATTAGCATGATTTTAGTTAATAATAGTTAAGTAAGTGCCAATAAATATCGACTGGTTAATGAAATTCTTTTGCATTGATTACACTTTAGTTAAAATAAAAGATGACACTTCAGTTAATCAAAATATGACACTTCAGTTAATAAAGTGTTTGCATGACTAAACTTCAGTTATTGCATCACGACACTTAAACTAGCATTATCACTAAGGAGATTTCACTTTAGAGTAAATCAATCATGATTTAATGCCTTAGTTGTATGGCATTTCACATCATGTTTTACAGGATTGAAGAAACTAAAGCACTAAATATTTATCTCAAGATGGAAATTCGCAGTGTGATGCATTGGAAGCATCATATAATGCAATCATTCACTATTCCTTGCATGGAAATGGTTTTAGCAAGATATTAATGTATAGAACTCACTGCAATGTTCATCTGATTGATCTCTATTCTCTATTGCTCAGTATTCTCTCTTATATTTGATGTGGGGTGCCAAAAGCAACCTGCTATTATGTAAAAGACATTCTCTACAATCTATCATAATTATACTTTAAATATTTGCTAGGGTTTTTCATCCTCATTTTTTTGAGAGTTTTCCCTAGGGTACATCTTGTGTTGTGGATGAATAATTTATGTGATTGAATGTTCTATTGATTCCAGTGTTTAGTCTCTCCGCTAATAAAGTTTTAAAGTTCAAAGATATTCATATTTGCTCAAAAATCAACATGATATCAGAGCTCCGGAAATGAACGAGATGAGTTGTGTAATCAAACTATAATCTTATGTAGATCCTGAGGAGTTGAGATTTTTTTTTGAGAGCCATGGCATCGATCTATGTTAAATTGGAATACCGTATTGAGGGTACTTTCAATTTCAACACTTGGAAGGAAAGGGTGTTAAACATAATGGAGGAACATGACCTAGATAGCTACATATTCATAGTGGTGGAGGAGACTACATCCAATGTAGGGAGATTTAATTTCAAGAAGAGCCAAACTAAGTCTAAAAGGTGTTGATGTAATTGTAACTTAGGAATGTATTTGTAATGTACTTGAGTCATGTCATGCCCTAAGGTTCCTATCGGGTGTTTCTATAATGTAAACAAGTCATCTCAAGTCAAGGTGGGTAACCCTCCTATTTCCTAAGGGTTAAAGTCCTCGTAGTTCCGGGGCACTAGTGTTATTAGAATCACCTAGTGAAGTCAGCCCTAGTTGGGTTTAGTCAAGTTGAAAATTAGTATAAATAGAGAGCTAGCCTCTCTATTTATCACATAGTCACTCACACTCAGTTTTAGTGCATAGTTGAGGAAGAGAAAGACACTAGGACAAGGAAGAAAGAGGTTACTATTGTCGGGATATCATGTTACTGTTTTGGGTTTCACTTTTGGTGCTGATTCTATCTCTGAGGAAGTTACGGGGTTTTCTCCATTTATGGTTTCCCCAAGGAAAAACACTGTTCATTGTCTCTTGTGTTTGATTGATGTGCTTGTTTTTCTATCAGTTAAAGATCCTAATGATATGCTAGCTTAATGTTAAAAATCTAACATGGTATCAGAGATAACCTGAGAAGAAGACACTATGCAGCTATGGGAACTAGGGCTTCCTATTTTGTGTATCTCTCTCCACAAATTTTCAACAAAAGTAGGGTGGAATAACTCTCCTCCCTAGGCCGAATCTTTCTGTCGAAATAGAATCCAATTCTGAGGTTTTTCAATTTTGGACCCGACACTACTGTCGGAAATTAGGGCTTTTTGCAAAAGGGGAATTTTTTAGTGAGCCTAGGCCTGGATTGATCTCCTCCCCAAAATCAAAGTTAGGGATCAAATTCAAATCATTTGGTTGGACAGAACTCCAGAAAAGCAAAACCCTAATCTGCTCCTGAACTAGCACTGCAGGATTTCAGGTCCAAATCCAGATCCAACATCTTGACCTGGTAAGATCTAAATCTTTTGTATTTCCATTTGAGGTTCTCAGTTAATATGTCTCATCATACCAAGCTTGATGAAAATCTTGAGGGAGTTGATAACTTCTGAGCCTAGAAGTATAGGATCTCCCTGGTCCTGGAAGAAAATGAGTTGGATTCCTATATTAGTGAGGAGGTTCTATTTCCAGAGGGAGATGAGGCCAATGCTTTACATAAGAAGAATTTGGTTATGGAAAAGAGGATCATTGCTGATTCTATCAAGGATCACCTCATACCACAGGTGTCCTCCCTCAAGACACCTAAATCTATGTTTGATGCCCTAACCAAACTGTTTGAAGGGAAGAACATCAATAAGAAGATGACTCTAAGGATCCAGTTGAAGAATGTAAAGATCCAAAATGAGGCGACCATCCAGTCATACTTCACAAGGGTCTCCCAGATCAAAGAATAGCTAGAAGCAGTAGATGAAGAAGTGGAGAGTGCAAAAATTGTGATGACAACTTTGAATGGTCATGGGATTCTTTAATCCAAGGAATCTATGCTAGGAAGAAGTTAGTCAAGTTTAGTAGACTATGGGAAGAATGTTCACAAGAAGAAGCTCGAATAACAGCTCGAGAAGAGAATATGGGAAGTGAAGATCAAGCTCTCACAGTACACTCCAAGAAAGGAAGAAGGGAAATGCATCATCACAAAGGTAAGCATTCTCATCAGAAAGGTTCATCTAAACTCAGATGTTATACATGCAATGAAATAGGACACTATGATAGAAACTGTCCCATGAATAAGAATGGATCCAAGATGAAGAGGAACTCCAAAAGAAGACATCATGCTCACATTGCTGAGGATGATGATCCTCCCAGGAAGAAAGTAAAACAAGAAAGTGAAGACTCTTCAAGTGAAGATGAATATGTTCTGATCTCCGCTCTCATGGGAACTGTCACTCATGGAAGCCAAGATTGGATTATTGATAGTGGGGCTTCCAAACACATGACAGGTCAAGGAATCCTTTGAGAAACTATCCAAACATAATTCACCCCATAAGGTGAAACTTGGGGATGACTACCAATATTCCATAAAAGGTAGTGGTGAATCCTCCTATAAGCTAGACTTTGGAAAGTCTATGAAAATGAAGGATGTCTTGTTTGTACCAGGACGAAAGAAGAATCTTCTCTCCATATCAGCACTGGATGCAAAAGGCATGAGGGTTCCATTTGTAGATGGCTAAGTCCTCATGTGGCCAAGAGGAAAGACTATTAATGATGGAATAGTAATTGGAGAACAAGAAGGAGGATTATAGAAATTGAAGGGCCATCCAGAAAAGCCTTGGTCCATGAAATTGTAGAGCCAAATGAACTTTGGCACAAAAGGCTTGCACATGTGCACTACAGAGCACTACCACTTGCAAACAAAGCTGTTGAAGGTCTTCCAGAAATTCAAGCAAAAGATGAAGGGGTCTGCAAAGGATGTGTGAAAGGAAAGAATACAAAGAAGACATTTACAAGTAGAAAAAGCAAAGCAAAAGGAATCTTGGAAATCATCCACTCCGATGTATGCGGACCAATGTCATCAAGTTCTCTAAGCGGGTATGTATACTATGTTTCTTTCATTGATGAATTTTCTAGGAAGACATGGATTTACTTCATGAAGAACAAAGATGAAGTTTTCAACAAGTTCAAAGAATTCAAAGCCTTGATCGAGAACCACACAGAAAAGAAGATCAAGACCTTTCGGTTAGATAATGGTAGAGAATTCACATCAAATGAATTCAAAGAATTATGCAAAGAATTAGGGATTAAGAGGGAGTTATCCACTCCATATAGTCCACAACAGAATGGGGTTACATAAAGGAAGAATAGAACTATCATGGAAGCTACAAGAGTAATGCTTCATGATCAAGATCTTCCCATGCATCTATGGGTAGAGGTTGCCAGAACAACGGTGTATGTACAGAACCGTACTCCACACAAAGTACTCGAGAACAAGACTCTTGAAGAAGTCTTCTCCAGTAAGAAACCAGAAGTCAGCCTTCTCAGAATATTCGGTTGTCCAATGTACATACACATTTCAAAAGAAAAGAGGACAAAGTTAGATCCTTCAAGAAAGAAGGGTATATTTGTGGGATACTTTGAAAGCTCGAAGGCTAATAGAATATAATTCCCAGGATTCAAGAATATTGACATCAGCAGGGATGTAACATTTGATGAAGACACAACTTACAAAAAATCTAGAAAGAGACACGCTGAAGAACCCGACGAAGCAGAAGCACCCAAACTTCATGATACAACCATGAATGAAGAAACTCAAGAAGAAGATCGAGAATTTGAAGAACCAAAAAGACCTATAGATCCACCTCAAGAGAAGAATCCTCACAAGAGGAAACCTGCTTGGGTACGAGAAGATATCCAGGGTGTAGAAAAATATGGGGCTCCAGAAGAGAATCACAGAGAAATAAAGAGAACCAGATCTTGCTCCAGATATGTAGCTTTACTATGTGACTTTATCAATGAAGAACCTTCTAATTATGAAGAAGCGACAAAACAGAAAGAATGGAAGGATGCTATGATCAAAGAGTATCAATCAATCATGAAGAATGATGTTTGGGGTGTTGTCCCAAGACCAGAAGGGAAGTCGGTTGTAACTTCCAAATGGATCTACAAGATCAAGCATGTTGTAGATGGTATCATAGAGAAATATAAGGCAAGATTCGTGGCTCATGGCTTCTCACAAAAAGAAGGAATATACTATGAAGAAACATTTGCACTTGTATCCAGATACACTTCCATCATATTAGTACTTTCTCTGGCTACAATGATGAAATGGAAGATACACCAAATGGATGTCAAGACTGCCTTCTTGAATGGTGTAGTGGAAGAGGAAGTGTATGTACAGTAGCCTGTAATGTCCCCGGTTTCGACCCCGTTTGCATGATGTATATATTGTAATTAATCGTGGTGAGGAGCTCAAGGCAAAAGCCCCACCATCGATTTTGTTGTCTATGTTTCGGCAATAGGGATAATTGCCGGTGGTACGCTGTGCTATAAGGCACATTATAATTTGGCATCATGTAAACACACACATCAAATAAAATAAAACGACAACCAGCTACAGCAGTGCAACGTTGAATGAAAAGGGCATGGTTCCAAAGGATAAGGGGTGGGGGATGTCAAACCTTGGTTTATGGGGGAAAAACCCATGTTTTGTCACCTTGTTGATTTTCCATCTTCCCTTGTTAACCTCTTTAATGCTTCAGCTGGTGGTTGGGGGAGTTATTGCTGAAGTGGTGGTGGTTGTGGCAGGATATCAGCCTTACCCACCTGCCCACTCCACCCATGTTTGCCATTCTTCTCCCTCACGAACTCATCCCTGGTCAGTTCACACTCACCACAATTTTGGTCTGTTGGCTCCTCACGCACAGGCTCTGGGTGATTTTGGTCTCACGCAGGCATTTTCTTCCTCTTCACGAGTTGCTAAATGCTCAAGCACTTGCAATTCATGTCCTCCTGACTGCTGTGCATTCTCACACAGAGAATTTCCCTCCCGTTTCTCATTTTCGCACACAGGAATTTCCTGGGTTTTACCCACGTCGTTTCCTCTGTGGATTGGTGAATGGAGTGGCTGAATCCTTTCCCCATGGGTCGAATTGTGGGTTCGGCGTTAATTATTACCCACGCCCAGGCTGGGAGTATGTAAATTTGTTTCCAGCGTGGTCTGTGTGAGTCTTCCCATGGCTCAATTGCCTTGGACAAACTGTTGATTTCACTCACGATTTGGGTCACTGTGGATTTCCAATATGTCGGCTGAGTTTCCCTATTTTGGACTGTGCATAGTTGCCATCGTTCTCATTGTGAAATTGGGTTGTTGTTGTTACCCTGGTTTGGGTGTTGTTGCTGAGTTGTTTTGGCCATGATAGGGCCAAGAACAACTCCGTATTGCCCTGTTTAAGCTGTGACAGCTAAGTAATTTCCTGAGTGCAATGGTTAGTCTTCGGACTGTGCTGGCTTGGCTTGTCTATTGAAAGCCTGTGAAACCTATCTGCGTTGGTTTGTTGTTTATGTCCCCTTGGCTATGTATAAGCCTGCAATTGACCCTTATTCCGGAGGAATCATGCCCAGCTCGGGGGTGGCAGCGTTGCTGAGAGATTGATGAGCAAGCTAGCCTATGGTTGGGTGGAACGTTGTAGCGACATAGCTGGTTGCGAGTGAATTCTTCATCAAAAGATAAGTACTGCTGTTTACTGCATCTCTGTAATTTATATTGATTGTAAATGCTGGAATGTCTATGTTTGCTTCTGTTGATTGTTTGAAGGACTGTGCATCCTTGTATGATGAATTATGCATCTGTGTATGCTTGTAAGTTTTAATTTTAGCATTTGATTTCTGTTTTATGTTCATGGGCTATTTGCCTGGCTGCGTTTTGATGTTCGTCGTGTCCTCTTCGCCGGCTGAGGGATGGGGACCTGACATAGCCACTCAGTTTTGAGACACATGACAGGGAGTCTCATGTGTGTAGATTGAATAAATATCTGTACAATTTGAAATAGGCACCCAGGACATGGTACAGAAGAATTGACATCTTTCTATCCAGTTTGGGCTTTACCAAGAGTAAAGTAGATTCCAACCTTTACTATAAGGTTGAAGATGGAAACCCAGTGATACTCCTATTGTATGTAGATGATCTAATTGTAATAGGTATGGACGGGTTGATTACTGATATGAAGAGAAATCTTGATTTTGAGTTTGAAATGAAGGAATTGGGTATGATGCATTATTTTCTAAGCATGGAGGTGTGGTAGAATGCAGATGGAATCTCCCTCGGACAAGCAAAGTATGTAGTAGAGATCCTAAAGAGGTTTGGGATGATGGACTGTAAGGCCATGACCGTACTTATGGCATTGAACCTAAAGCTGTTGAGTGATACTTCATCATAAGTGGTTGATGCTACGATGTATCGTCAGATGATTGGGTCCTTGATGTACCTAACGAACACGAGACCAGATATTTTCTTTGCTGCGAACACCTTGAGCCAGTTCCTGACAGATCCAAGACATGTTCACTTGATTGCTACAAAGCATATTCTGAGGTACCCGAGGGGTACAATTGATTATGGGCTCAAGTACAAGGCGAATCAGAAGATTAACCTAGAAGGCTATGTTGATTCAGATTGGGCAGGCAGTGCCATCGATAGGATCAAGGTGTTGCTTCAGTATGGGATCAGGTGTGATCTCTTGTTTAGCAGGAAGCAATCTTGTGTGGCTATGAGTACAGCTGAAGTAGAGTATGTCATAGCTTGTTCATCTAGTTATGAGGCAGTATGGCTAAGGAAGATACTGTCTAATTTGTTTGATCTCTAGATGGATGCTACTTGTATACATTGTGACAACCAGAGTTGCGTGAATTTGTCAGAGAATCCAGTGTTCCATGACAAGTTGAAGCATATCTAGATCAAGTATCACTATATCAGGGATATGGTGCAGAGGGGAGCAGTGAAGCTCCAATATGTTGCAATGGAGAAACATATAGCTGATGTGTTGACAAAGCCATTGGCTAAGGTGAATTTTGAGTACTTCAGGGAGAAGCTTGGTGTTCTCTAGATTGAGGTTTCCTCCAAAATGAAATCATGAGACCCATAGCCATTCTGACATGGTGAGAGGATTGGTTCCTTCCATGGTCAGATGTAAGGGCTGAGCCATTCTGTCATGGTGAGGATTGGTTCCTTCCATGTCAGATATGAGTGTTGAGTCATTTTGATGTGACTGTAGGAGTGGTTCCTACATGATCAGAAGTAAGCGCTGAATGTGCGCTGAATGCCATTCTTGGAATGGAGGCACCTTGTTAGTTACCAGGTAGCTCAGTATGGGACTGGGGGCCATTCTGATATGATTGTAGGATTGGTTCCTACTTGACCAGATGTGAGTGAAAGCCCTTTCGAACATGCATGTTGGATTGGTTCCTTGCATGTGTCAGATGTAAGTGCAGAGCCCTTTTGAACATGCATGTTGGATTGGTTCCTCGCATGTGTCGGATGTAAGTGCAGAGCCCTTTCGAACATGCATGTTGGATTGGTTCCTCGCATGTGTCGAATGTAAGTGCAGAGCCCTTTTGAACATGTATATTGGATTGGTTCCTCGCATGTATCAAATATAAGTGTTGAGCCTTTTTGAACATGTATGTTGGATTGGTTCCTTGTATGTGTCAAATGTGAGTGCTGGGCCTTTCTGACAGGGTTGTGGGATTGGTTCCCACATGGTCATATGTGAGTGTTGGGTGTTCCTTTCTAATATGATTATAGGATTGGTTCCTAAATGATCAGATATAAGTGCTAGGTAGGCCATTCTGACTTAGGGTCAGATATAAGTGCTGAAGAAGACCTACATGGAGGCTAGGCCTACAACCAACATGAAAAAGGGCTGGCTCTGTAGAACTTACTACGACGAGAAGAATCATGAGATAGCACTCGTGATGATCTAGTGATGATGATCCAGTAGAGATGATCTAGATCGAGGGATGATCCAGATCTAGAGATGATGCTCTAGAGATGATCCATATCGAGGGATGATCTAGATCCAGTGATGATGATCCAGATCGAGTGATGATCTAGATCCAGGTGAAGATGACTTGAAGATGAAGGTGACTTGAAGGTGAATATGACGAAGACTCGATGATGATCCAGATGATACAGAGAAGAATACTTGTGCTGATAAATTGTATCGATAGAATACCATCCTAGTTAAGAGGGTGTGTTGATGTAATTGTAACTTTGAAATGTATTTGTAATGTACTTGAGTCATGTCATGACCTGAGGTTCCTATCGGGAGTTTCTATAATGTAAAAAAGTCATGTCAAGTCAATGTGGGTAACCCTCCTATTGTATAAGGGTTAAAGTCCCCGTAGTTCCGGGGCACTAGGGTTATTAGACTCACCTAGTGAAGTCGGACCTAGTTGGGTTTAGTCAAGTCGAGAATTAGTATAAATAGAGAGCTAGCCTCTCAATTTATCACACACTCACTCACACTCAGTTGTAGCGCATAGTTGAGGAAGTGAAAGACACTGGGGCAAGGAAGAAAGAGGTTACTGCTGTCAGGAGATCATCTTACTATTTTGGGTTTCACTTTTGGTGCTGATTCTATCTCTGAGGAAGTTGCATGGTTTTCTCCATTTATGGTTTGCTTGAGGAAAAACACTGTGTTCATTGTCTCGTGTTTGATTGTTGTGCTTGTTGTTCTCTCAGTTAAAGATCCTAATGATTTGCTAGCTTAATGTTAAAATTCTAACAAAAGGATCATATATGATTGGTTAAGAACTATTTGATGTCTGTGATCAATCCATTGAAGGCCCACTAAGGAATGTTTTGATACACTAACAAACCTATATGAAAAGAAGGCCCTAATTCAAAAGAGGCATTTGAAGAATAAGCTTTGGAACCTAAATATAGAGAAGGAAAAGACCATGGCATCATTCTTCACAAGGATCTCTCAGGAAATAGATGAGCTTGCTAGTATTGGAGTACTGATAGATGGAGATGATCTTCTCTAAATCGTTATTGATGGTATCCCATTTGCAAGGGAGACATTCTTGTCTATGGTAAACAATCGATAGGAGAAACCTAGCTTTGCGAGGTTGTGGCATGAATGATTCCAAGAGGAGGGGTGAATCTAGAGCAAGTCAGCATGCACCAAAGATGAAAATATCTCCCTCACACCAATAATGAAGAACGGGAAGAAACCATTCACTCCAAAGAAGTTCAACAAAGAATTTGATAAATCAAATGTTAGATGTTACAACTATGACAAGAAGGGCCATTATGAAAGGTATTGCAAAGAAAAGAAAAAAGGGTAAATATTGGTTTCATGCTTCTACAACTATAGAGGATGAAACTACTTGGAAGAGATCATCCGAGGAAAAAGATGACGACCGTTGGAAGTAGTATTTCCTTTAGTGAAGAAGAGAATTCACTTTAGTTTTCATGGGATCCTAATTTTCCATGCATATATTCACTACTTCCTGTATGCTCTCAAATTTGCAAGTCAAGAAAGAAGATCAAGCCTGAGGGACTCTCGTAATCTCTGCAAGGAAGCAACGATCAAGAGGGAGCCCACACAAAACAATAAAAGATAAGTATTTGTATTTTGATTATCAAATTATTTTATAAGTCATATCTAAAGTGTTGTGAATGTGTTTCATTACAGCTATATAAAGATATGTTTTCATAGCATGAGGAATTGTGTTATGGTATAACATATCGAGCATATGTCATGATATTTCTTTTATTGGGAAATAGTAAAACTCATGAAGTAAATGTTATGATTAAGTGAAGAAGAATATAGGGATGCATAGATTTTCATGAGATATGAGTAGGGTTATGTTGAAACATTGATTAATATTATGTACATAAATGTGTGAACAATTTCCATTGCATTGAAGTATTCATATCAATGATTTTCATGGTAATTGTGTGATTGTTTCTAACCATTAGAATACAATTGACTTGTAGGGAAAAGAAATATTCCTTGAACTACAAGAAGAGAATGACATGCATTGAACGTGGGGTCATTTTGATGGTATATCCAGAAAGGGAACTAGTTACTTTGAAGCAAGAAGCTTCTGGGAGAAGATATGGAGGTTCCTATAGATACATGGGAAGAAGACTCCAACAATATATATATATATATATATATATCTAGAATATAATCTTTAATACTATTATGGAAGATACGAATCCTTAATATTTTTGGATATCATGTTTGCACGAAAATATCTTTATAATGATACATACATGGAGGAGCATGAGATCTCTATGATGGAGGGCCCAAATTCTTGTTCTACCCATCCAGATGTTGTGGATGTACATTTAAAACACCCTCTCAGTGAGGGAGGAATTCTCTTCCATGCCAAGCTTGTATCAGAATTACCTATACTTCGTCAAAGATAGAGGCTTTGTTAACACATGCATTCTTGAAATCTTCTCTTCAGTAGCAATGTATTGAAGTCATACCTTACTATACCATGTTTTTGATGAAGTGACACTTCATATCAATGTGTTTTTATCATAAAACACAGGGTTTTCATAAATATTGATACAACTTTTGATCATCACAGTGAATAACTATAGAATACATATTTTAACCCAACGAGTACCTTCCCAAGATACTACTTCTACTCGGTAGGTATTACTATCTCCAATATACTTTTTCTTCTATAGTACTGGCCACAATACACATAGCTAATCTCAGGATAAAACAATAGTTGGATAGAACACCATATAATAGGTATTCTATGTATCAAATACATTAAGCTACATATTTTGAATGTAGTTTCCCTAAACTATAAACCATGGATTCGAAATCTATCATATCAAACTTTTGTAATACATCCAATGTGTAATTTCTTTGTAGAAAGAAAAATATTATATTTCCTTTGTCAATCTTCAACACTTAATTTCTGCTTGTTGACTTATAGAATCTTCTACCATTAGGATAATTTCTCTATGAGCTTTCCATTATTTGTGATGTTCTCCAAGGCATGACCACTTTTGAAGTGGTTTCATGTTACCCCACTAGCCAACTATGTGGCTATCTAACCTCTCTAATAGGTTGAATACTCCCTGACAGTCCTGACTATAACTCTCTCAAGTATCTATTCATATCTGGTAGCCTTGGAGACCTTGATTATTATATGATATTCATCTGAGGTATTAACTATGTATTTTCTCATGTGGGTGTACTCCATGAGAGATACTACATCCCCTGATCATCTGAGTCATGTACCATGACTTATCTAATCTATGTGCAACTTAGTCGATTATCTATTTCATGAATTAACTGAGCCATGTACCATTACATAGATTATCTGAGCTATGTGCAACTGAGTGGCTTATCTACTACATGGATTAACTAAGCCATGTACCACTATATAGATAACTTGAATCATATATTACTGTATGACTTAACTGATGTGAGATTCATGTATCACTGCATGGCTTACTAGTGGGGAGAATTCCTTAGTGATGTCCCACATGAATTACTGGTGAGGATTTTTACTGTATGTTGCAACATATGGATACACATCAATCCCCTCTTTCACTAGAGAAGTCTTATGTACTTTACCAATATTTTCCTAGAAGTACTCAACTTTACTTTGGACAGAGGCTTAGTAAGTATATAAGAAAAACACTCATCTATGGATATGTACTAGACTTACACTACTCTTTTCTATGTCATGTCTAGGATGAAAGCTATCCGAGACATATATGAGTCGTTGTATCAAATTCTGTGAAAGTGGTATGTATTAGTAGAATTACGAAGGGATATCATGGCATGGGAGGACTTGAAGATCTATTTTATCCATAATATTAGTTTTGTAGATGTTGATCTAGTAATTCATAGTGCACTATATCATATCCATGACATCATCTTGGAGATAGTTCCATTCGCATATCCTACAGAATTGCATGAGGTACAAATGATGCAATCGATGATTGCATGTTATAACATAAGAGGAGGACCTAATGATGGGGATGGCCCAAGGAACATCAATATTCCATAATCTGAAGGAAGTCAAAATATCGTAGCCCCTAAGATATTGATAGACAAAGTTCACTAGCCATTGAAGATTTGGAAGGTCAACATTACGACAGAAGATGAACCGAAGTTTGCCAATATAGGAGATTATTGGGACTTAGAAAATATTACAAATATTACCAATTGGCATTGCATGAGTTTTAGAACTTGTTTCCAACTAAATTTACTGAAATGAAAGGGATCCTAGGAGATTTGGGAGAAATGAAAATCCCACTCAAGCCAGATGAGAAGCTAGTGAAGCAATGACCATATCACTTGAATTTGTGATATAAGGAGAAAGTGAAGGATAAGCTTGACAGAATGTTGGACGCAGGAATCATCGAACCATTCAAAGAATTAGAATGGATTGGCTTAATGATCGTACATGATAAGAAGACGGGTGAAGTCTGGATCTGTGTCGATCTTAGAAAGCTCAACGACACATGTCTTCATGATTCGTCCTTGACACCATTTACTGATGAAGTGTTGGAAGGAGTATGTGGTCAGGAGATCTATTCGTTCATGGATGGATTTTTAGGCTATCATCAGATCAAGATTGAGAAGGAGGATCAAAATATGACAAATTTTATGACTAAGTGGGGATGCTTTCAGTACACGGTGATTCCATTTGGACTAAAATATGCACTTGCGATATTCTCCAGGATCATAGTTGTCGCATTTAAGGACTTTATTCAAAAAAAATTGGTGGTATACATGGATGATTGGATAGTGTATGGGCTGGTAAAGGATCATCTTGCAAATATGTGACTGATGTTGGGGAAGTTTCGACAACACCATATCGCTCTGAATTTGAAGAAATGCATATTTTGTGTGCCATTCAGGATTTTATTGGGGCACATTGTCTGTAAGGAAGGGATCCTGGTTGATCCAGCTAATATTGCGCTTATTGTTAACTTGCCCCCACCGACGAATGTGAAAAAAATCGGAGCAAAATTGGGACATATGGGATATTATCGGATCTTCATAAGAGGATATGCTACGATTACAACACTAATGAAGAAGTTACTAAAGAAATATGTGCAGTTCGAATGGAGTCATGAGTGTCAAGGGATTCTCGACACCTTAAAGTAGAATATGGTCACAACACCAATATTGGTCTTTCTGGACTAGATGAAGGAATTTCATGTCCATGTTGATGCATCATCAATCACATTAGGAGTGGTTTTGATGCAACCAGGTGAAAGGGATACTGACCATTCGAATGCTTTAGCGAGTCAAAAGTTGTCATCTGCAGAATGAAACTACACCACAAGGGAACTTGAAGCCTTAGAAATGGTATATGCACTCCAAACATTTCTTTATTACCTGTTAGGAGGAAATTTCAAGATGTTCAATGATCATTCTACATTGAAATACTTGGTCAACAAGCCTATGTTGGGGGGGAATATATGTCATTGGTTTCTACTCCTCCAAGAGTTTGATTTCGAATTAATTGTGAATCCAGGTCACTTGAGTGCAGGACCCAACCATTTGTCGCGAATTAAGACAAGTGAAGAACCAACCAAAATCAAGGAAGGGATACCTAATGCACAAATATTCAAGGTTATAATGGTTGATGACCATTATGAGCAAATAATTCATTTTTTGGAGATAGGAAAATCACCAGATGATTTCACCACAAGTTAGAAGAAACAATTGGTTGTTTGGGATGCATATTTTCAGTTGATTGTCAGATAGCTCTATAAGATGGGACCTGATGAAATTCTATGTTGATATGTCTTACCGCATGAACAAGAAAGTATATTGGTGGAATCACATGATGGGGTTACAGGAGGACAATATGGAGGTCATGCAACGGCTAGGAAAATACTCCACGTAGGCCTCTAGTGGACAACAATGCATAATGATGCGATGGACTATGCGAAGAGTTGTGATGTTTTCCAAAGAATAGGGAATCCTTCACAAAGGGATGAGATTCCATTGGTACCTAAGGTAATGCTGCACCTATTTGATAAATGGGTAGTGTATTTTGTGGGACCCATCAACCCACCAACAAAAAGGACAGGTGCACAGTATGTCATCATTGAGACATATTATCTCATGAGATGGGTAGAATTTGCACCAGTGGCGGATTTCACTACTGTGACTGCAGCAAGGTTTCTATTATACAATGTTATCACTCGGTTCGATTGTCCAAAGATACTGATGCGTGATCAGGGGAGTCATTTCATCAATTGCACCATTAGCGTACTGACAAAGGAGTTCCACATTCAGTACAAGAAGAGCACTCCCTATCATCCATGGGATAATGGGACAGTTGAAGTGTTCAATAAGGAATCAGAGCTTGCGATCACCAAGTTCTGCAATGCAAGCCACGATGATTGGGATTTGAATATTGTGGTGATCTTATGGGACTATCGAACTAATTGAAAATAGTTGATAGGGAAGAGTCCATTCAGTTTGGTGTATAGACAAGAAGTAGTGATTCCAATGGAATATATTGTTCAAAGTCTGCGCATCGCAGAAGCTACATGGATGGATGACGACAGAGTGCTGGAATAATGTCTGACATAGTTATTTCATCTTGAAGAAGATTGATTTGTCACAGGATTTCATCAGTGATTTGAGAAGGATCTCTACAAGGAATGGTATGAGCGACACATCAAAACCAAACACTTCCAGCAAGGCGACATGGTGCTTCTCCATGATAGGAAGTTTGTGAAACACCCAATTAAGTTGCAAATGAATTGGTTAGGTCCTTATGTAATCAATTTCATTACTGAAATAGGTGTGGTATAGTTGCAGCAATTGGATGGTGTGATGCTGCCTAAGTTAGTGAATGGAATTGATGAACATATACAACCTATTTAACATATGGCGTTCCAAACTACTCTGCATTTACTTGACCAAAAGTCAACTTATTGGGAAAGGTTTGTACCTTCCTGACTATTTCATTGGTAGGAGATTCAAAATTTCTAAGTGGGGCATCCATGGAATGAATAAGAGAAGAATATTTTCCTTTCATTTTGATAGAAAAATTGTATTCCATTGGCTACTTTCCAATATTTGAAGCAAGATAGCCTTGCATGATAAGATGGGTGCAAATAATATTTATAATTAATATAAATACCTGCATTTGAATCTCCATACTAGGGTTCTATTTAAAAAACCATGAATTAAATTTCTAAGTGGGGCATCCATGGAATGAATAATAGAAACATATTTTCCTTTCATTTTGATAGAAAAATTGTATTTCATTGGTTACTTTCCAATATTTGAAGCAAGATAGCCTTGCACGATAAGATGGGTGCCAATAAGATTTTTCATTTTATGATTGATATAAATATCTGCATTTGAATCTCCATACTCAGGTTCTATTTCAACAACTATGAATTCCTCTTGTTTGTCAGGTTTCGTAGTAGGAATTTTCATTTTATTTGTAGAATGTACAACAATGGTTAATGTTTCTTCTACTTTTTATATGCTGGGAACTAATTTAGTTTCAATCTCTCCAAATCACTCAAAGGAGGAAGACCCTTAAAAAGGAGATAATTTACTCATGCTCTCGAAACTGATCAATGGAATCATACTATTAAAATTGTACTATTTCTTCTTTTTATTATTCTTTAGGTGAGATAACACTATCTTCTTTATTTCTCTTACTCTCAACTCTTTTCTTAATATTATCTTAGAAATTTTCACCCTTAGTTCTTTAAACTATCTTATGAGTTTGTTGTGCTCATCTTTTCTTTGTACCTCCAAACTTGGTTTGTCTCTTTATCATCCATATATTTTTTTTTCTCTTCTTTAGGCCTAATTTCTACAAAGGAAACATCTTCCATCTACATAAGGGAAACAAAAAAAAATAAGGAAAGCATAATCATGTTGTACTTACCAGGGAACATTTGAAAATAAAACTTTAGAACTCAATAAATAAAAATAATAGGCTACCATAGTTGCAATTCTTCCAAAATTTGACAATTAATTCCCATTTCCATACATTATTTCATGAGTCAAATAAAAGAAATATCAATAGAATGAACAAATAGCCTAGATCCATTATATACTTTAATATAGTTGAAAATTGTCTACCTAAACAAGGTAGACAAGAAAATAATGTGTTAGAAAGATTATTTACATGTGTTATTGGTTTTTAACCACATAACACTACATTAGTCACTCTCATAATTCATTAAAGTTCACCAATATAATATGATCACATAATACAAAAGTGCACATAGTAAGAATAATTATTGGAGCTCATTGTTTACTCATCCAAAATCTCCATCCCTTTCCTTGATTGTTAAAACATATCATTGGGGATCATAGATGCAAGAATCCCACCTCCATTGTAATTACCTGAAGGTAAGCCTTAGACACCTGTGATTTTGGTTATTTGCTTTTATGATGGAAGTAGATGATTGGACCATGAACCATGGATATTGTCACATACCCCAATTTTGTAAAATTATGTAATTTGTTTTATTATTTTCTGAAACATTATGTTAAACTTAATCCTAAGTAGGGATTGATGACTCAGCAGAGTCAACAGTTATGGAGTGTAATTGAGAATATTTTATTAATAATAAATAAATTATGGAGACAACAGCATGGGAGAGCTATTAAAAGAGGTTACTGGTCAAACTGGTTGTTGGAACTAGGTGGAGAGGCAAAGGACAAGTGGCAGCATCCTCAAGCACTTCCTAAGTTGCAGGTGGCAACTTCCCTATATTTGGGGTCATGATTCCCCAAGAAAGTGGAATGTGAGCAGGTGGCTCATTAAATGACAGTTATCCCAATTAAGACCTAGGCAATCTTTAAAAAGTACTCAATGAAGAGAGCTTTGGCTGCTCAGTTTTTACTCCAGGAAGAATTCATTAAGCTAAATGTGATTCAGGAGTTTCATTTGAGGAAAAGGGAAGATAGTAAGGAAGTTATTTTGAGTGAATGTTTGCAGGAACTTGATGTTGATTACAGCTAGTTGAGCTGTGGGAACTGTCTCAAAATTCTGATTTAATACAGAGTTGAAAGACTGTATCTGTTTTGCTGCACCTAGTTCCAATCCAGGGAGACCAGAGCAAGCTCGGGGGTCCTGAGAAGTCGCTGTTTGAGCGCTCTCCAGGAATTTGGTAGGGAGGAACGGCCTCCCATTGCTGTTGTTGTCCACAGCATTTAACAGGTTTTTCATTCATATCTTTATATCTTTCTGTGTATAAATAGATAAATATTATGATTATTTAAATGTCTGAAAAGAATTGTTTAGTACTTTGAAATGTTAATGGAAAAACTTGTCAGTATTACCGTGTTTTTCCACATCTGATATCATCAGATAGTACTCTAGCATGGTATCTCAAAGCTTAGAAGAAGTACTCTTCTAAAGCGAGTTCTCTAATTTATTTACATTCATTATAATTGTTTTACTTTGTATTTTCTTTTATTTAAGCTATCCTTCTACATCTTTTATTTAAATCTAAAACTGTAACTCTGTTTCTCTGGAAAATTTTAACTGTACATGAAAAAGAAAGATTTAAGCATGCTTGTAATATGAGTTATACTCATTCTCTTCTGTTTAAAGTAAATACATTACAGATTAAGGATTTAGGTATTATCAGTTAAACTAATAAAATTACAGTATGGTGTAGTAATCTGTATTGTAGTAAAAAGAACCAGAATTCTGTACACTAGTAATGTTAACAGATCAAACAACAACATACTTCATAAACTGTTATCTTTAAAAATAGATCTTATTTTTATGTATAAGTGTTTCTATTGATAATATAAAAGTTTACTTAAATATTATATAAGTACTAAAGAGACTTTAAAATTCAAAAATCAGTAATAATACATCTCATTAAACAATACTCCTATTTACATCATTGAAATAATATTGTTTTCTAAGTAACTGTGTTTCTAGAAATTACAATATAACATGATGTTATACATGTAATAATTATATAGATAATTACATATAAATAGATATCTATTATATTAACATACAAAGTAGAAATAATCTATATTTATGCTCTAGTTTTAGAATGGGATATAGATAAATAAGGTTACTTACGAACCTAATATAAATAAAAGAATACCATAACAGAATGTTTTCATAATAATAATTATCATAAAATACAACAGTAATTCATAACTGTATACTTAGGATTTAGAACCCTAAACATTTAAACCCTACGATTAATAGTAAGGAAGTTATAAAGTTAGACAATAAAACTCTGCAGTTGTTTTATTTATTTAAAGACAGTATTAGAATCCTGTATATTACTTATATATTATAGGTTCTAATCACAATTTAAATAAACTAAAATCAAGATATAGTTATATATATATAAAATAGAAGTAAAAATACAAAGTACAGAGTGCCCCATCATGGAGCTTGAGTTTTATTAAAAACTAAACAAAAGTAAATTATAATAAAAACAATTAAAACATTTACAGCTGGGTTATTAAAATGAACCCAGTAAGTATTACCTTATTTAACTATTCATTACAACAGAAGTATCCATAAGAAAGAAAAACCAATTGCTTACATTATGATTAGCACTGAGAGTAAAACATTACTCAGCCTGAATTAATACATAAGAAAATAATTACTTGAACCATTTTAATAACCCATAACTGCAAATGCAAGGCCGATGGCCTATAAGGACAAACATAAAATACTGTAAAAGCAAGGCCCGCAGCCTGTAGAACACTATTCACATTTTATTAACGCAAAGGCTTTAAGCCTATAAACTCTGTTTCAAAACAAAACCTACAGTAAATAAACCAGTTTACATCCACAGCCGTAGCCGAAAAAACTCTTAAAGAGTTAGGGTTTAACCTGAAACAAAATTTTAAACCTTTCATCCATCGCCTCTCTTATTTACAGATAAACTATTAAAGTACAGCCTCGGCCCAGGAGCCGTATAATCTTTTACCACAGGGATATACCCTAGTAAAATGATGGAGTAATCTACAGCTAGTACAATAGCAGAGAACCCAAGAAACCGCTTAAGAGCACCCTGTCAACATAACAGCAAGGAGACGTGCTTCGAGAACCAGGCTTACCGTGAACGTGAGCAGTATCCTGTAATGATCTCAGCTGCGGCGAGAAGGGAAAACCTGCCATCGAAAGGCAGTCGACTTTGAAGGGAAAACCTGCCAGCAAAGGACAGTCATATGTTAGAAAACCCTAACAAATTTAAAATTAAACTAATCTTTAAGGATAACAATAGCGTTTTTGCAAACATTTACCTGCGAAGGGTCGAGCAACGAGCAGCCAGGAACCAGGGTATTGAAACCCCTCCTTCACCTGTAAGAATGGATTGACTGGAACCCAAACCCTCTTTCCCAAAGGAGACATGAATAATAACTACCAGCGACTACAATACTGTAAACTTCCAAGCCGTGAACCTCTGTATAGCCACCACAAAGGAGCAACATGACAGAGTACTACAAAGGATAGACACGACAGAGCACCACGAAGGAGCACACAAAACAGCACTACAAAGTAGCAACACAACAGAGCACCACAAAGAAGAGCTAGAAACCAGACCGTCTCAGGACAAAGATCAACCGGAATGAACCACTAGGGTTTGGCAGAGCTCAAAGCCCGCAGGCGAGAGGAGGACTAAAATGAAAATGGGGGCAAGTCAACTTATATTCGCCCAATGCATGGCGAGGAGGCAGCCACGACAACACTTAAATTATTGCCAATGAGAGGGTCAGTTTATAATGTTCCATATCATTGCAATGGCCAACGTAATTATGGTATGAAGTTTCCATTTGATCACCTCTTCGACCTTGACCTGCATTATTTCAAACATCACATTGCAATATATTTAAACTATATCCTATCTATGTTAACCCTAGCTCGAGGTGTTAACATTCATCAATAGTATTTAAACATTGAAATATTTGCATTATGGTGTTAAGCCTTTAACATTTGATCCTTGTATTACAACCATGATCTATAAATTGATTTGTTATATGCTAAACCTAGTTTAATAATTAGAACGTAAAAGTTATATTTTGAGACCTCACTTGAG